>VONZ01000421.1:0-45000 GCA_012976165.1 Labeo catla
CATAGATATATATACTGACTAGATGTCGCCTCTGACGCTGCTGTCCATAGGAACGATGCGTCAGCGCGGCCGCCATCTTGGGTCGGGGGAAGACGCGTCTACTCTGTGTTAGTTAACATTGGCAGAGAACTATCAACGATTAAAATCACCTTAATTTGCTTAATTTTCAACCGATTTTCAAGCCGTTTGGTTTATTATAAATGTCAGACATATATTTATGATAGAACATAGATTAATTAATTATTTTACTTATATGATATAAGTAAAATAATTAATTAATCTATGTTCTATCATAAATATGTGATATATCATATACAATACAATACTTGGACACACGTACATAACTAATTAATTTGTTCTACAATGCACAAAACAATTACAAGGATGCTGATAGTGATATGAAAAAACATGAATAATATAAAATAAAGTATATATAAAATATAAATAAATAGATAAATAATAGAGCAAAATTTAAATTAATAAAGGCATGAGTTAAACAAACAAAGCGGGAAAAAAAAAACAATTATGGACTTCCTGACCAACAGACCTCAGAATGTTAGGATGGGGAACCTAACATCTGCATCTAGGCAGAAATTAAATCATCATAAATCGTCCAAATCTCAAATGATTTTTTTTAGTTTTTTGGTTTGTTCCAACTGACAGACATTTATGATCGAGTCCAGAGAAAATTGAAGCTTTTGATATTAATCTACTTCAAAACTAGGTGTAAGTTTATTATTCTTCCACTTCAGTGAACTTAAAATTAACTATTGTTACTTACCTTAGCCTAGTCTGCTGCACACAAAATGGCTACAATGGTGTGATATCCATACTTAAAAATACATGTTAATTAAAACATTTGAATTGTACTGGTTTATTTTGTACATCAGCAAGCCTGCAATACAATGCCCCAGCGTAAAATGGTTATATAACACAAAAACAAACATAACGTGCGTACGTAGTGTGAAAACATCTTCCAGTATTTACAACAGCTTATTAAATGATTAGTCTACAGTATATAACACAGGTTAACCATTCTTTGAAAACATCCAGTTCATGAAAAACTTTGGCGCTTCCTTCAGATCCCCGACCCAAGATGGCGGCGATGTTGACGTATGCATAGAGGCCCAAGGCGACATCTAGTCAGTATATATATCTATGGTTCAAATACTAATAAAGTGGGGTTATATATGCTTTTATCAGTGTTTTATGATATATCTGACTCAATATAATGTTGCGACTACAGTAAACACTTTTATTGTACTAAAAACACAGATTTGTCAGCATTATCGGACTTGAGGATGTTAGAATAAACCCAAAACACGTGATCATTGTCATGAGGTGAAGCTGGCCAATCGTGAAACAATCCTGTGGTCATCAGAGCTCCTGCAGCCGCTCTGAAGAAACTGCGCCGGCTGATTCAATATGGGGTTATTTTTGTGTCTTTATTATTCAAACAAAAATACTGTGTTTGAGAGTAAAACTAAGTATTTTGTAATTAAAAAATAAAAGTTTGCAAAAAAAGTCAAAATAAAAAAAAAATTTGCAAAAATAAAGAAATTGATAACAAAAGTATTTGCAGTGCATGTACTTTTCTTTACAATCTTTATTTTTCTTTGCGCACTTCAAACACTTTTCATCGCGAAACCACAAGTTTTGCTCTCCTTTCTGCTTTCTTTTTTGCGAGTCTAAAATTTTTGTTTGCGAGTTAAAAAGTTTTGCTTGCGAGTAAGCTGTATCTCAGTGGGCGGCCACTGCTCAGTGCCAGTGACACTTACGGTTTTCTTTGACATATGCCGATGGACTGTGTCACTGCTGAAAGTGTCACTGCTCCCGCACCTTCCGTGCGTCAGATGCCATGTCACTTAATGTTAATACCGCTACTGTACGACTCTTGCATGTCATAATGGTCTTTACCTTGATTACAATCGTCATCCGAGTCATCTCGTGCTCCTCTATTTAACGGTATCGCCGAACTACAGGCGGGCTTAGCTAACGTTACGTATTTAAATATGTGAGCATGAGAAGAGAGACTACATAAGTTCACTTGTCACGGAGTTTAAGACGTTAACTTGGTTATCTTACCCAGTAAACAAAACGTAGTGGGCGTGGTCACTTCAATCGAGAGTGACCAATAGAAAAAGGCCTTTCATCCAGAGACCGCCCACTGAGATACAGCTTACTCGCAAGCAAAACTTTTTAACTCGCAAACAAAAATTTTAGACTCGCAAAAAAGAAAGCAGAAAGGAGAGCAAAACTTGTGGTTTCGCGATGAAAAGTGTTTGAAGTGCGCAAAGAAAAATAAAGATTGTAAAGAAAAGTACATGCACTGCAAATACTTTTGTTATCAATTTCTTTATTTTTGAGATTTAAGAAGACTTTTTTTGCAAACTTTTATTTTTTAATTACAAAATACTTAGTTTTACTCTCAAACACAGTATTTTTGTTTGAATAATAAAGACACAAAAATAACCCCATAATTCAATAGACTCGTTTGAGATGAGTAAATTCTGCGCAGAATCGATCACCGGTGATCACCGCAAGATGCATGCCGGTTAGAAATGTGTCCGAGTTATGTCCGCCTTGCTCTGATGTCATGCTGATGTGTGCCAAAAAACTCTCGCGACGGCGAGGCGGCTGTGTCGGATTGAGCAGTTGGGAGCAGTAGCTCTCCACCGACTGCACTGACCAAAAGCACGATGGAAAACGCCTGGATGACGACACAGCTTAATGCTCATTGGTTCAGACAACCGTGATGTTGCTGTTCTTAACTAAAAAAATGTAATTTTTTATTCTAATATCATGTGATTATGTGTTTAAATTATGCATGAATATTCCCAAACACTATGTCAGTGCGATCTCTGCGTGAGATATGTGATTGTTGTCATATTTCTATAAAAATCTAAAATACACGTTTGCATTAGTAAAAATGAATGATAAATACGCCTTTCGTATGGAATTAAATAGCAAGCACTTTGAGTGTCTTGTTCATCATATTTATTTTGATATAAAAACAACAGAACTGAAATTATATCATGTTTATCAGGAACACAGCACGTGAGTGTGATAACGCGATATCCGCCCTTGATCTCGTAGGTATCTGTTCTACTTCAAGAGGTCAGAACTGTCCGTCTTGACTGCACTTATGTCACTCCTCCCCTCACTGCAGCCCCTACTCTCGCCTACATTTCAGGCGAGGCGAGGCGCATCTCAAACGAGCCTAGTCGCTGCTCTCGAATCGCTATCGCGGTACTTTGATGGCACACGTGACAGTCACGAGGCGTCGGCGCCGCCTCAAGTCGGACAGAATTTCTAACCGGCATGCACTGCTTCAAGGCAGAATTTGATCGAGCTGCGCAGCGCTGCATTAAGTCGAACACACCTAATAATTTTTAGGGTGGCAAAGGGGTGGCATAAGGTCCATGAGGGGTGGCAACACCAAAGCAAGCCCCATGCGTAGTTTTTGGGGATTTATAGTCTGACATATACAGTTGTATTCCCAAATATTGCATTACCATTAAGTAATCATCTACTGTTTAAAATGAAAAATAAATAACAACATTTCAGTGTCCATCATGGCACCAAGTCAGTAAACAGTATAAAAAAAAACTTCAACAGGTTATACAGTAAATGTTTCTGAGCTTGTATCACTAAAGACGACATGCAATTCTATGAAATTACTACTTAGATGGTATAAATCACATTTTAGTGCAAGTTTAAGATGTTAATGTTGATGATTTAATGTTCATTTCCTAACATTAGAAATAAATATTATAATGCCAAAGCAATGAAACTGGATCAGTTTTGGAAACAATGTTTCATTTTCTGTTATTAACAGAGGTGGGAATGTCTGTAATTGTCATACCATTTGGACTGTTTTGTGTGCTTTTCCTCTATGTATGCCCTTGTTTGGTCTTTCCTGTTCCGTTTCTAATTATGATGTCACTGTTTCATTGTTCACACCTGATTAGTCTGTCTATTTAAGTTTGGTTGTGTCCACTGTTAGATCATCGGTTCTTATACGTCATTCAGTTGAAGTCTTTTCGTTGTGTTTGCGTTTGTTTCCCTGCTGTTTCTGTTCCCTGTGGATTATATTAATAAATTCTATGATCCAAGCTCCTGTCTCCTACTCCTTATTCCCCGCACATGACGTCGATGTGACAGAAGAACCGACCATACAAGAAAAATGTTCCGGGGTGAGAAGAGTATCATGAACATTCATGTAAATACTATGTCTTGAGAAATTCTGAGCTGCCAGCTGGAGTAGAAGCTACTGTACAACAATTTTGCACACATTATTAACTTCTGACTGTTAATATATTCATATTTACCCCATAATGTTGTAAATATCTGACCGCTGTGAAGGACGTGACACTCATAACTCTGTTTCTCATCTTTGTTTATTTCTCTTGTTCTCTTGTTTATTTGTTTCTCATCTTTGTTTATTTCTCTTGTTTAATTCTCTTCATCATATCTATACTCATCAAATGCATTCACATTCATCACTGATCCATCTGGATGTTTTTCAACCTCACAGCCGATTCTCCTCTGTAGAGTATGGAGGCCTAAACATGTAAATTAATAATTAAATAAAAAACAACAACATAAACTATTTGTAATTTAAAAAATGACAGTGGCTCGTAAAAGCATTTGGACACTTGAAAATATTTCGGTGTCATTCCAATAAAAACCCAATGACTTTACCATCACATCTGGAGCTTGTGCAGTTTGTCAGAGTGTTAACCAGATTTATAAACCAGTCTCTAGAATCACGAGGTTCTTCGGTATATCTCCAGATTTCTGCATCTGAACAGTCTCTTTTCCAGGTTTGTTCTTCATTACTGTCGTCATACAGACCCACTGCACTGAACACAGGACCGGAGAACCCATCAGGTTTGGTGAGGATGGTGTAAACAAACTGGAGATGGTGTCTTTCTAAGGAAAGATAAATCCAAGACAATAACGTTAAGGACGTCAATATTACATAGTCAAACTGCACGAGAGTGCTCCAAATAATCTCTCTTTCTTCAATAATTCAAATGACACAGCAGCTTATTAACACTTGTTTACCACAGATTTAATGTAGTAACCTTAACCACTGTACTGTGGCAGAAATATGGGACATTCATATCAGATTTTTATGTTAGCAATGTAGGCATGAATTAAACATATTGTTATAAAAGTTGTGAAAGATGGTTGGGTGTTTGCATTAGCAATGTTATGTGTGTTTATGTTCAAGTTAGTTTGGGTGGGTTTGGTTCATTTACTGCCTTGTTATATTAAAAATGTGACTGTTACTGTCATGGAGAGAGATGTGTAGGGGAGGGACTTGCCGATATGGCCTTACTTGTGGCAGTGTTTATTCTGTGGTTTAGTTATGAGGCGACAGAATCACTTGCAGTTTCTCGAAGTCATGCAAAGTATGTTACAGGAGTGTTTGCACTTCTTGTTAGCGATGTGAAGTCATGTGTAGGTGGTGTGGTCTTGCTTAGTAAAAGTGAAGATAAACTTCAGTTGGAGTTTCAAATTGCATAGCTTGTGTCACATTCTAGAGAACAGAGAACTAGAGGGGGGATGGAAGAGAGCTACTGCAGTTTTTGTCCATTTGTATTTACACTAAACAGGCGTGTTAAAGCCTTTATTATTGGTTATTTTCTTATTTTTGCTAAGAGTTGTTCGATTCTATGATTCCAGGTTTTTCATAAAATGTACACTATTGGTTTATTCTTGTTTAGCATTTGAGTTTTAATGATTATGGTTGGCTTAATAATTAAACAAAAACTAGAAATGCACCAATCGACTGGCCAGGGACATGATCGGTCAGTCTGACGATTCCCTGATCCGTTTTGATGTCACATTTAGGACGAAATATGTTGTGGCAGATGAGGCTCGAGTTAGTTTGTGAAAAACTGCCAAAATCAAAACTAATTATTTATTTTATGTTTAATTAATTTTACGATTACAGCGAATGGTTGAATACACTTAAATTAAAAAGCTACTTTTAAATGTTACATTTTTATTTCAAAACAGCTTGTTAAATGAGTTTAAATGTATGTAAAATGTATGCTGTATTCAGCCCGATAAATTTAATTTGTCTTATATTTTTGTCCATGGGTGTTCTTTCTTAATAATAAATGTTCATCGTTTGATTGTTGCTGTTGTCTCTATAATTCTGTGTGTGATTTTTAATTTCCAGACCATTTTAAACCAGCAATTCTCCATGCCTAGACAATTAAGATCCAGCTCCGGATGCCAGATCCCATCAGAAAATATCAGTTTCAGTCAATACCAATACCAGTATCAGAACAACTCGTCAACAGAGAGGTCTAATACCCAAACCCTGTTATCAGGAGGTACCCAAAATACCCAAAACACTATTAACAGTCTTCTATCAGCCAAGAAGTTGACTGAGGAAAAAGCCAATGAAAGTGAAGAGCAGAAGCAGGAGACGAAGTAATGATGATAAAAAGGAGCAGCGTTTATTGAATAGTCTTAGCTGCATATGTCTCAATGCTCAGACTTCATCTGGAGAACACAAATTCAACAAGTATTGTTATACCAAAACTGATTCACAACAACATCCCATAAACCTTGAGTTTCCATAAACATTCCCTTGTATTTCTTATTCATGAAGACAAACAGCCCTTGAAACCACACAGTCATAAGACTAAACAACAATGGAAAAAAATATATAAAAAACAACTATAATATAATATAAATGACTAATCAATTAATCAATAAAAAGGAATATATAAATGACTATAATGATTATTATAATTGATTATATGATTAAATGGAATAATAAAATGATTAATGATTATAAGTGAATAAATGAATGAAGAATAAATGAAGAAAGTACAACACAAATGCAACACAAATGTATGGTTGCTCTGAGGCAAAACACACACAGTTTGCATTTGAGGATCATCCGATCCTTCAGCTTGATTAGACAAGTTATATGTTAGCTGCCTTTCTAGTTTTAGAATTAGTTCATTATAATTATTAATGGAATTTAAGATTTATTGCATTTTGTTGTGTTTGTGTTTAAAAGGCAGCTGCAATGAAGCATCAAGAAAGATGAGCATGCCAACCTCACCCATAGTTCATGGTAAGAGAACTATGGTTTTGAGTGTATTCTGTGTGGGGTTTTCCTTTTAAAAGCGTGCCATTTCTACTTCTTGTATTTCAGAGAAGACATTTCTGTCACTTACAAAGTGAATGGTGAGCAAAGGTGGTGGCCATGTTTTGGAGCAGGCCTGGGTTTTGCAGATGGCTGTGGATTCTTTGGCTGCATGTCTTCATTATTCTCCATTATGTTTCTGTTGCCTATAGATTCTTTGTGAGGATAAATTCAGCGGATACAACACAATGCACTGCAAAACACAAGACAGGAGAAATGGTGAAGATGCACTGTTCCAGCAGTGGAAGACTGTATTTTTAAGTGTTACAATGCATGTAGCATTGTTTTAAATAAAGTATTTGATATTTTGTGATTTATTGTGTCTAATTGAATGCCAGTAGTACCTATGTAGAGTAAAAATAAAATAAATTTAAATTAATTCAGTATAAAAATTATAAAATCTACTGAAATCTATATTAAAATGAATGAATTACAGTTGTATACTGATGAATTTGACTTTTTAATTAAACATGTAAAAAGTGTAAAAAACCCTTTAAAATGTCTAACAGTGTGTGAAAAATTCATTTTGCGACAGTTCAGGGCCCGTATCCCTAAAGATTCTGAGAATCCTCTCAGAGAGCTCCTAACTTAACCTAAAAATTCCTTGCCAGGAGTTTTAGCTTAGAAGTGATTCCAGAACATTTTCAGTGAACTCTGAGCAAGGAATGGATGGAAAATCCTATTTTAGTGAGGAGGTGTGGTTGACCCCGTTGCTAGGTATGAGTCATCATTTCAAAAGCCGTGATTGGTTGATCCTACAAGTTTGATGAAAATGAACTTTTGGTGATAATGAGCAAAGGATGTAATTGTAAATAATATTTCACATTCAAGAAAATATCTGGAAAATGAATAGTAAGCTGTAGGGGTTATAGCCTAACATTAGAATCTAAAATATGTGAAAACTTATTTACACCCTGTTCAAATAATGATTTGTGTCTTATTTGCTCACATTAATATCCTAGCTGGCATATTTTGTACTTTCACTCCCATATGGACCCCATTGAAAACAAGATGGCCTATCTCAAGGGGCTGTCCTTAATGAAGTAGAAATTACAACGTTACAACTCAGTGTGGTCTTAACGAGGGTAACACAGCTCAGCTTTTATCAATGTCTGTGATTGCTGGCTGGTCTATTTATGAAGGCTTGTTAACAAATATCCTATAAACACAGAAAATGCACGATCCAATCTGTAGCGTCTCAATAATTCCCTGTCATCCAGTGTTTGCAGGACATCTCTCCTGCCTCCTCTTTGGCCATTTTGTGCAGCTGCTTAGGGGAACTCCTAAGCCACTAAAAGTCCTCTTCCCTGCTCTTAGCAGATCTCGCCTTAGGAGCCCTTTTAAGCGCTAGGAATCTTGAGGAATAGCTTTTATATTAACTGGGATTTTCGTGTCACTTTTAGGGGAAATTCTAAGAAAACGTCATGACTCTGAGAATTTTCATAGAATTTGGCCGCTAGGAGCCACTTTTTGCACAATTCTTTAGGGATACGGGCCCTGGCCTCTAAGATGGTATATTTACCAAAGTTAGGTGTGAGTATAGATAGATAGATAGATTTCAATGTGGCAACAATTTCAACATTCAGTGGGTATAAAAAGCTGGTATTGTCAGTAAGTTATTACTTAACGGACGAGCAGCGCCACCTGGCCATTGCGTGCCTTCGGGTCAGTGGCAGGCAGTCAGATGTTGCCTGTGAACTTGGTGTGTCATCAGCAGACTTGCATCAAGACACAGAACTACTGGCAGAGTTCATGACAGACCCAGGAGTGGAGCCCCACAAGTGACAGACCACAACGATGACCAGTACCTAAGGACCTATGCACTCAGACATCATTATGCAACTGCCACACAGCTGCAGGCCCATTTAGTGAGGGGTACTAGGGTTTCCAGTCAAACCACTTGCAACCGACTCTACCGCTTTGGCTTGAATGCCAGACGACCATTGCAGGTGACTCCACTGACACCAAGACACCGCCGTGAACGTTTGCAGTGGGCACAAGACCATGTGACCTGGACAATGCAGCAGTGGTTTACTGTCCTGTTCACTGATGAGTGTCGGGTCACCTTGCACAGAAATGGTCCCCAGGGTTTGCTTTGGTAGAGGAGGTGCAACAGTCTGGCAGGCATCACCAGTCAGATTTGGTTATTGTACATGGCTCAGTCACTGCACATTCTTACCTCAGAGACATCATAGAACCCATCATCATCCCCCAATTCCGCCAGCACACCCCCAACTTTCTGTTCATGGATGATAATGCTCCACCACATCGTGGCAGAATTGTCACAGCTCGACTTCAGGAAGTTGGAGTGCCTCATATGGTATGGCCATCAATGTCCCCTGACCTGAACCCCATAGAGCACGTCTGGGACCAGTTGAAGCAGAGACTGGATGATCGTACCCCACCCCCACGTGACCTGGCAGAACTGCGTGTAGCACTTGTGGAAGAGTGAAACACATTGCCTCAGAACAACATCATGAGGCTAGTGAGGAGCATGAGGCGTCGCTGTCAAGCGGTCATTGCGGCAAATGGTGGAAACACCCGCTACTGACATTGTCAGTTTTTGTTATTTGGGGCTATCCTTGTCATTGTCTAAATTTTTGGGGTAATAAATATTAAACTAATGAAAGTGGTGTTTCTTCTCATACATTATTAGTAATATCAAAGGGAACTTTTACTTTAATTAATTTAATTAAAATTCAGAGCAAATAGGAAAAGCACTCATATAAATAACAATATCCCTAACTTATTGTGAGTATGTGTGTGTGTGTGTGTAAATGTGTGTGTCTGTGTATTTTTCCTTTTTATTTATTTTTTTGTATATTCATCAAAATTAGGTGTGATTTCTTTTGAGTGTGTGTATGTTTATGTATCTTTTTTTTAGCTAAATAATTACTATATACAGTAAACACTCTTTTTTTGTAGCTACATGCACTGGACATTGTGTCCTCCATTTTTTGTTGTAGTGTCTAATGAATGATCTAAAGTAGTGCATATAGTATTGACTACTATGTGTATAATTTAAAAGCTTTGCTTGATTTTGAGTACTGGTGAAATGGTTTTAAAGTGATTGTTTGATTTTGTCAGAAGAGTCAGCAATTCTGTGAATTTAGTTTAAACATTTGGATTTGTGTTTAAAGTTTTGAGAAAATGAGTGATGGTTTCAAAAAGATGTGTTTCAGCATTTCAGAAAACAGACAGCATTGCCCTGTGCATACCACAGTATTGTCTGTACTCTGCAGCAGTTTCCGTTTGTTTCCGCTGTGAGTGTATTTTGTTACTGCGGGCAAAAAGTCATAAATCTCCACTTCAGTATTTACACACACCAAACTTTATTCCTGTTTATATCCTGAAGGTTTTTACAGAGGGATTTGTTCATATATAATTGGCTTGATTGTATACAACATTTTATTACCCCAAAATAACTGTAAAAATAAAGTGTTTTCTGTCCAAGTATTTTCTGAATTATGGAGTGACAAAATGAGATACCCAAAATTCCCTCTGTAAAACATTTGACTTTAATATGTAAAAAAAAAAAAATTAAACAAGAATTTTGAAACTGACTTCATGCAGCGTTTAGATTTTTGTACTAGAAATGTATCAAAATTAGTGTGTATTTCATTAAATAATGCCTCATTTGCATATTTAACCCTAACATTTTAGAAAACTTGTAATACAAAAAATGTTTGCAATTAATGTAATAATTCAGCTGGGTAAGTAAGGTGATAACTTAGTTGTTGTTGTTTTTTTTTTTACTCTATTCACCTGCAGTGTCTTGCCTTAGTGATGATGAATTATAAATTGAGACAAATACAGTGTTGGGGAAAGTTACTTTTAAAAGTAATGCATTACAATTTTGCATTACTCCCTAAAAAAAGTAATTAATCACGTTACTTAGTTACTTTTTATGGAAAGTTAAATTGAAACTATTCTAATGTAAAAGCCCTTTTACACCAAAAGTGAAATGAATTCACCTCAGGCTGAAAGAAAAGTACATTTATGCAGAAGATCACTCTTCAGATATATAAAAAAAGGAAGAACAAATGTTAGTTTATCTTGAGTAATTTTTGCTTATTAGTATGGTTGAATTGCATCATCGAAGGTCAGCAGCAAAGACATTGGTTAATAAAATGGGATTAAATACATAAAGGATATTTGTTTGATTTAACTTATTTAATTATTGCTGGGTTGATTCATATTTTGAGTTTGCATTTCACTGTTTTTATTCATTTTGAAGAATACTAAATCTGTTTTTTTTTTTGTGAGTGAGATGAATTAATGCATGTTCACTTTTAGTCTAGAATACAGTAACATCCAACAGACTTTGGAAAACAATTTTCCAACAACAGACTTGTCAATCAATACATGGGTAAAAAAAGTAACTGGGGTTACTTATTTGAAAAAGACTCAGATATTTTTTTAGAAATTCAAAAGTAATGCATTACTTTAGTTACTTGAAAAAAGTAATATTATTACGTAACTTGCGTTACTTGTGTGTTACCCCCAACACTGGACATATATGCACATAAATAAAGTCTGTCTTTCAGTCAACACATGGCTTTTTAGCTATATGGGTAAAGCAAGGAAAAGTACTAAAGTAGCCTACACTTTTAGATAAAATACATAGGCCTACATAGATGGAATTCGACTAACAGGATTACTTGTAATAAGCTTCTAAATGCAATGGTAAGTGGTCATCTGTACAACTGTAGCTTTAACATTATTTGTTCTTCAGAAATTCCTCTTTAAAAGAAAAGAAGTCTCATATTTTTGCAAACTGACCCACATTTGGTTTTTGACCACTGAAAATATGTACATTTTAATGATTTTTAGCCATACTGAATTTCCAGTATCTTTGGAAACGAATCTCATAAGGTGTTAAGACCCAATATCTAAAAGGGCATTAAGATATCTTTCAAATTTCTTGAGTTAGTTGGCACCAACAGCCTTGCAGTTTGTGTGCCGACATACAGTGCAATTGTGCTCACGGCGACCTGAGTTAGAATCCGAGTTTGTGGTCCTTTGCAGATCACACTCCACTCTCTTTACCCAACGATTTCATGCCTTATCTACACTATCTTGTCCAAATAAAAGCATAAAAAAGCCCCAAAATAAATCTTAAAAAAAAAAGTTACAGGCAGCATTATGATGCTGGCATCTTTCTGAAGTCATTTTACCCCCCTTCATCAGTTTACCACTTTCCTCAGTTGCTAGCAAATGGCAAGTTCAAACTAGACATTTTAGGGATACAGTGCAGTCATAGCACTTTTCTTACACAACATTTCACCACATAAATAATTAGGTAGTAGTACTAGTTTGTTAGTTACCTTATAATCCATTACAATGTACAAAAAAAATAAATGTCAGCAGCTGCATTTGTATGAAACAATAGAGAGAGTCCATGATACCAGGATGAAAGAATTAAGAAACTGTACATGTAATATTGAATTAAGCTGTAATAATTTATTAGCTAACCAAACACAAAGCTTTAATTTAAACTTATTTAAGGCTTTTTATGCCTTTTATTGTGATAGGACAGTAGAGAGACGACAGGAAAGAGCTGGGAGGAGAGATGGGTGCGGGATCGACAAAGGACCTTGAGACGGGAATCGAACTCGGGTCACCGTGAGCGCAGTTGCGTTATATGTCATAACAAGATCATAACATAAATAACATCAAGAAAGAAATAGTTTAATAGCTATGATACTGGGTTTGAAATCAAATGTTTGCATAGTTATGACAGAAAACACTAGCATCTAACAATGCTTTGGAAAAAACAATCTTAAAAATAAAGTTTATGCATAAACCCAAGTAGGAAATAAAACAGTTATGGAATAAGCATGTGTCCTATTCTGTGTCCTAAACTCCTGAAACATTGGTGTCTCATTTTAGAGCAGTCAATGCAATTTAAAAGAAGTCAATTATATCTGTAAGTGTGGGTGGGTGTGTGGGAAAATTCAGATGTAATTCCCTTTGTAATCACTGGCATTTTTCAATAATAATTCAATAATACAAAAAATGTTTGCAATTATCACTGTAATAAATCAACTGGGTAGGTAAGGTGATAACTATTTTTTTTTTTTTTTTTGTTACCCTCTTCACCTGCAGTGACTCGTGACAATGAATTAAATTAATGGCGGATTGTTCATGGTAAAAATGGATTAATATGAAATATATTAAATACACCATAACTTTTTTTTTTCACAAATACAATTTATTATAAACTAGAATTTTACTATAAAATAGCATTCCAGATGAAACTGCATCTGGCTGTTGAAACCACATATTTTACTCCTCCCAAAATGTTAAAATAAATGTGTGAGACCGTTTTACAGTATATATGGCATGTTAAATTCAGATAGGACAGTCCTAATGCAAGAAACATTGTGCGAATGAGTCAGAGTCAAAAGAGAACACAGAGAGCACTTTGACACAGTTGTGAGTAGACTGAAAAGACGGTTTCCTGTTTGTTTCCACTGCGAGTCTGTTCTGTTGCTGTAGTGAAGTAAGTGGTTAAAGTGTAGTGACTACGCCACCCTGAAACCATGGGGAAAACATCCTAACCCAAAAGCACACAGGTACGGTCCACTTCAAAGAAGGCAAGAGGTGTGAGATTACATACAAAAATATCCTTTTTTAGAGTTAAAACATTATTGGCCAACAATCATAAAATTGACTTGACAATCAAGAATCAAGAAAGAAAAAAAACCCCAGGCCAATCAGAATCACACCCACAAAATTCACTGCAAATAACACAGCAATAATGGCACAGCAATAGTAACAACCCCAGTGCAATAATTCCTCACCATGTAACCAACACTCAGGAAGCACTTCGTTCCACCATAACCAAGATCACACAAAGAGGAAGATAACTTTAGAAAAAGCAGACAAAACGGCAGTGCAGAGCCATATCAACGTGACATGATCTCACTCGTCCAGCTCAAACACACATTAAGAAAAAAAGGCAAACCATCACTACTACCTTTAAAAACATACACAATTGTGCAAAATACAAACCAACATTTCACTTATACAGTAATCTGACAATCTAATACTTACAACAGCGAACAAACGCATACCATAATTTTCCTAGGGGTGAAAATAACAGCTGATGCTCCAACCTGGTTTGCGTAAGAACAGTGATACCACACCACACTGCAACACAAAACTGTATCCTGTGATAAAATTCAGCCAGCTCCCGCAATAACCCAAAGCACAAGCATTAAACTTACCTGAGAGTAAGCAGCGCGTGTTCATGGTAAAAATGGATGAATATGAAATATATTAAATACATCATACATTTTTTTTTTTCACAAATACAATTTAAAATAAACTAATATTTTACTATAAAATGGCATTCCAGATGAAACTGCATCTGGATGTTAAAACCACATATTTTCACCTCCCAAAATGTTAAAATAATAAATTATTATATTTTATAGGATATATGGCATGTTATATTCAGATATGAAGAAGAAACATTGCGTGGATGAATAGCTGAGTAGTTTCTCAGCAAGCTGACGTGCAATCAGCTACAAATCAGTGCCGGAGCTACAATTTATTACATGGGGTGGCCAGGGGGTGGCCACTGCTATTTCAGGGGGTCCACACACACACACACTGTACTCATAAAGCTGAAATAATAAATTAAGAAATTCAAAAGTTTTATTTGCAAAAAACAATGCTGAGTTCATTTACAAAAACATTAGCATAAAGAGAAAACAACCAAACAAAAAATACTGCAATTAGACATAGCAGACATCAAACAGACCAGGATTTAAAAAGAAAAAGAAAAACACAGTTTTAGTGTCATCAGTTACAAACTTATCCTAGGTATGTTTGAAACAACATAACTCTGCGGTTCTGATGAGAACTGGCAAAACGTTTGACGAATTCATCCATGTTGAGGGACCGTGCAATCCTTGACTGAGAATCCCTAGGTGACTTAACCTGTCATCAGACATTGTTGTCCTAAGGTGGGTTTTAATCAATTTTAATGCAGAGAAGCTTCTCTCGCAAGTTGCATTGCTCACTGGTGTAACAAGAGAAATTTTACAAAGTTGAAATAACTCATGAAACACCTCTTTATAAGGTTCCAGAAACACAACAAATTCAAGGAGATTAGATGGTATGTCACCTCCACTTTTGCAAAATAAATAATATAAAATAATAGTATAATTTTAAATGCGTCATATCTCTATGAAAATGCACAATTAAGAAAATTGCACAATTAAGGGAACAAATCAGCTAACTGACAGCAGCTAACGAAAATGTTTAGTTTAAAATATAGGTCTGGCCTACCACTGGGTCCTTTTGGAAGAGCAAATCTGGCGCTCGATGACATCTTCTGTCAGCTCTGGCTCACTGTCTTGCTCAGAGCCAGAGGTCTCTGTGTCATCCCTTAATACATCTATTTACAACACAATCCATTAGTTCCCATAGAATAGTGAAAACACACACACATACACACACACGTTTTTGTGAATTGTGAGGACATTCTATAGGTTTCCATTGTTTTTATACTCTACAAACTATTTTCTATTGCCCTAATCCTACCCTCACAGGGAACATTAAAAAATATTTATAAGCCTTTTGAAAAACGGGGGCATGGACAATGTCCTCATAAGTCACCTTCTCCTGAAATACCTGTCATACTCATACCATTATACAGATTTGCATCCTGATATGTCACAAAGATGCACACACATACAAACACAATGAAAGTGTTTAGAAAACCCAAATCTATTTCATTACCAACATACAGTTCAAAATATGAAAATATAATAATTTACTCATCATCTACTCACTTTGTTGTGAGTTAATAAGTAATGACAGGATTTGTTTTTTTTAGTTGAACTTTCCTGAAGCTCAGCTTAAATTCTAACATTGGTTGTTATTGGTTGCCTAGTAGATGCTCTGATCTGCTGGTGAACCTGAAGTCTGACCACACTGACTCTGATGTGGGATCCAGTGCAAAGTGTCGGGTCTGTTTGAACCTGATCTGCCTGTTTGTGCATAAAGAAGTCTGATATCTCGCCCTTTCTTTTCATGTTTAATTGACCCTGTGCAAAAATATTACAGTCTGGTTACATCTGATCCAGGTAGAAACACATTTATCCTAATTAAAAATATCCATTATCATACCTGCACATTAAAATCAGCAACCGATCTAAATAACATTATTCTGAAGAAAGTATATGAGCTGGCTACTCCATTTCAACTCAGTTTAACTCACAAACAGCTAGCCTAACATTACTTTCCCATATTAGCAAAATATTTGAGCATCGTAAATTAAATATAATAACTTACATACATGGTATGTGCATGTAATACTAGCACAGATGAAGTAACTGTCTGAAGTGCGAACTGATCTCTCTAATCTCATTAAGTTAACTAATGTCCTCGGCGCCTCCTTAACTTACACAGTGGATAATAAACGTTACTCAGCAAACAAACCTTATAATAAACTATAACACGTATTTCAAATATGATGTTTTATTATTCGTCTTACCGTGAAACCATGCTCTTGTCTTCGGCTCGTCTTTGATTTGAAAATATCTTGAGCAGCGTTGCTGGCAAAATTCAAAAACTTCTTTAGACAAATGAGATGTCAATCAGCATCAGGAACTGCCAGCAGCAAATAAAATTTTGGGGTGGCCAATCGGATGTCAGGGGTGTCCAGTGCCACTGGTACAGATGTGTAATGCTATAGACATGTAATATTTATAATTTTCTAAAATAATTTTAACTGCTGATTCAAATACATTTACTTGAAGAATTTAAAGAACATTAATGAGTTGACCTCCCTCTCCCCAATGTGATGTTATTTTATTTTATTTTTATTATTCTGACAGATTCAGGTTTGAATCCATTAAAAAACTGTTTTTAGAAATTTAACTGTTTTGCTGATAAAAATATAAACAATTAAAATAAGTAAAAAAAAACTTTGACAAAAGTGAAAGACAGCAAACAAAGCATATCATACAATATAGTGTGTATTTACAAACTGAAGTAGTATTGTTTTGACATTAAAAGAATTGTAATTGTAATGCCAAAAAGCAAATGCAGGAAAAAAAAACTAATTATTAAACTAATTAAATTATTTTTCTTTACCCTGGTTCTATAGTTCCTCAACATTGCATAATTTAGACCAGGATTGAAAACACTGGTTTAAAGTGCATAATACAATAAAGATATTGTTGGCTATTATTACAAACATACCCGTGCTACGCAAGATATTCCACAGTATACAAGAAAGTATAGAGCATTTTATATACAGATTTCAACAGGAGGTCAAATGTATATACAAAAGTCAATACTGTATATACAAAAAGGAATGAACATTATTTATACAGTACATTTATTTTTGTTGAAATGTGTTACATGTAAACTGGAATTTTATGTTGCACACCAGCTGGGCAAGTAACTGCTTTGTAATAAATAAAAGGCAGAAGGTAGCAGATCATTTTCAATCTCATGTAAACAAGTGTAAATATCAGCACCATCATTCATACCTGTAAGACCAAAGACTGACAGGCTTATTTATGCAGTTATGTCAGCTAATGCTGGTCTTTTTTTCAGATAATTTTAACGGAAAAATGCTGAAATATTTACAACCACATGTTTGCACACAGCTGGGGCTACTGGCAATAGAGGCATAAAAATACATTCAAATAAGTTAAAATAAAAATACAATTATCATTGATCAGGGTAAGAGAATTTTACATGTGCATTATATGAAATTTCACTTAAGCTTCACTGCATTTGCAAACATTTTTTTGTCTAAAAAAAAAAAAAAATACATTGGGACTTTCGTATTTAAAGCTGAAGTGTACAGTTTTTATCAGTTGCTTTGGCACATTTTCCAAAACAGCCTTAATCTCTAAACTAACTGCAATTGTCACAACTGTTTGCTAAAATATCAGAAACCTATTGCATGTCCATCCAAAACATTTAATTCATACTTCAAAACCTAATTATTGTGTCAGTAACCTGGCCAATGCCACCAAAATAAAAAGTACTTCTTGTCAGTGTGTGAGCCAAACTGATCAAAAACTTTAATGTGTTTTCACCATGGACAAATTTGTTATAAGCAAATTTCATTTTTTGTGTGTTGTTATTTCATTTTGTTACATGTAATTTTATTGCATACTTGTTTATATGCTTTCATATTTGTGACCCTGGACCACAAAACCAGTCATAAGGGTCAAGTTTTTACAATTGAAAGCATCTGAAAGCAAGAAAATAAAGTTGTCCAAATGAAGTTCTTAGCAATGCATATTACCAATCAAAAAATAAGTTTTAATATATTTATGGTAGGAAATGTACAAAAATGTACTGTGACGAGCTTCCACGGAGGAATCAGCGTCGCCCTGGCAACCAACCACGTGCACCTGCACGCACTCACCGTCGGCTGATCGGTCACAGCTGCACCTCGTCAGCCACAGCGTACTTAAGCAGCACATGCTGAAGCAGACTCTCAGACTCTGGTCTCGAACCGAATGCAACGCTGGTCTAACTTCTCTCTCTCGTTCTTCCCCCAGAAAGCAGCGACTGACCGATCAGCCCACTTTTGTTTGGAGCACGATCGGACTACCACTTTCACCAGGATTGAACCCCGAGCACCTGAAGCACCAGCCACCCCAAGCACCACGCACCGGCTCACCATCTTTCACGTTGTTTATTTGCTCCGTAAATAAATCCAATCGGGGCCTTGTTTTCACCAAGCCTGCCTTGTCGAGTGATTCTTCACCCCGTGACAGTACTTACTATCCTTTTTGTTTTGGTCTTAAAAAAAAAATCTGTTATTTTGACCTATACAATGTATTGTTGGCTGTTATTACAAATATATCCGTGCTACGTAAGACTGGTTTTGTGGTCCAGGGTCACATTTGTTATATTCCACAGTATACAAGAAAGTATAGAGCATTTTATATACGGATTTCAACAGGAGGTCAAATGTATATACAAAAGTCAATACTGTATATACAAAAAGGAAATGAACATTATTTATACAGTACATTTATTTTGGTAGAAATGTGTTACATGTAAACTGGAATTTTACCATTGCTTGTTCATTTACACCAACACCACTACACATTCTTACATTTCTTCCTATTGCTCTTCCACAACAAGCAATTGTGAACAGTTACAGTTTACAGGTAACAAAAATGTTCTGTACAAATATAAATTTGGTGTAAAGCTGCTTTGCAACGATATGTATTGTGAAAAGCGCTATACAAATAAATTTGAATTGAATATAAATGCATTAATACAGCACTGTTTTAGGGTTGTGATGTTCATCCTCGTTAAAAAATGGTAGTGATTGTGCTGGCCAAACTCTATATATATGCTTCCAAGCTTGATTGATTGGCAAGATTGTGATGTTTTCACCAGTTTCAACTTAAAAACTTAAGCAGCTGCTTTGTAACTAAGCTACTTTTAATTTGATTTAACTTAACATTTTAAGTCATTTTAATAAGTTAAACCAACTTAAAAATTCAAGTCATTTTAACTCACTTTATTGTAGTTTATTTAACACAAAAACCTGCTTCTTTTCATTTTTAAGGTATTGTTTTCGTTATTATGTACTGATTCAAATTAGTAATCAATCATTAATTATTATTAGAATTATGCCCCACACACTGAAAACCCCTGAGGTAGACCAACACTGCTTGCATTCATTCAGGTGACCCCGCTTGGTAGTGTGATTTTATATAGTGTCATTTCTAATGACGGATAATTTTGCACGTAATGGATGAAAGAACGCTTACAAGTTGTGAAGAGTGTGACATTTTCACTGGGAATCAACATGTCAGTTTTGATCAACAAGCCATGTGCATTCAGTTATTGTGCAAATTTTAGACAACTGCACTTATTTGCTCATTTGCACACGTGCCAAAACTCATCCAGCTAGGAATGGTTTTGTTCTAAGAATGCTCTGAGAACATTATGTTGTGTTCTGGTAATGTTTTCAGCTGCAAGTTTTATTTTAGTACCCAGAATATTCTCCTAAAAGGTAGAATAACATTCTCTAAAAACATTCTACAAATGTTTATTGATAACATTGTTAGACCATTATCTTCTAACATTCTAATAAAGATTTAATCAACATTGATAATTAAGATAAACACTAAGTCATATTGCCCAACTAAAGCAAGCGCTTATCGCCATAATGGTGACATTAAACCAAACTATTACTTTCTAACAGACATCAACATCTAAACCTCTGTTAATCTCAATAAACACTTTTGTAAATATATGATAGAAAAAAAAGTCAATCTGGTTTATTTTAAGTGAGGTAATGCTTTTTTTGGAGTTATGTAATGACACTGGAGCTTGAGATCAAACAAAGGTTGGGTTTTCACTTTCAACCAAAATGTGACATCTGAGCAATGTAAGTCCACATCTAGTGTGATGGAAATCTTTATTAGAATGTTAGAGGATAATGTTCTAACAATGTTATCAATAAACATCTGTAGAATGTTTTTAGAGAATGTTATCCTACCTTTTAGCAGAATGTTCTGAAAAGTAAGATAAAACTTGTCATTGAAAACATTACCAGAACATGAAACATTTCTAGCTGGGCCTGCAATTTCCTTAAATCAATAAGAAAGCTGATGTGAACAGGAAACCAACTGTTCAGACATCTGAACTTATTGTTTTGAGAAAAGAAAAAAAGTTCATTTGAGAACTGAGCCAAAGCGTTTGAGAAAAACTGTAGTTTAAGACAATAAAGCTCTGCTGTGTTCACTGGAGAGGGAACATAGCAATTTAGTGATGTGATGACAACAACAAGAGGGCATATAAAATTTAAGGGGTAATGTTAATGTAGGTAATGTTCTCACGATGTTCTGTGGTGGAACTATTGTAGTTCATCAAACCTAGAGATGATACAATATATTATTAGAAAACTTTAGCATTCGCTCATGCTGATTTCATATGCATTTAGTAGGGGTGTAAGTAACGAATTTGTAGCGAAATTTTCGGTTCAGTACGCATTTCCTTTTTTTTTTATAGAAAATTCAAACAATAAATAGCCTTTTTGTCCCGTGTATGGGGTCCATTTAAACAGCATGAGTAAACACAATCATTCCTTCCTCTGTACTACTAGTTTTAACAGGAAATAACATGATTAAACATCTCATGCAATCACTCAATCTGAGTTTCAACCACGGAAATAAAAGGTCACATAGCATTTCATTTACCTCAGGAAAGTCATCAGTGTCCACAGCTCGTTAGTTCATTAGCTTGTAGAGAAGTGAAGTCTAGAGAAGAGCATTTTGCCAAATATTACACTAAATACTCTTTATATTGTTCTGTACCTGTTAGTCTTAATTATTTAATATGCTTAAATTGATCTGTTATGAAACATGTTATGACAGCCACTGTGTAATTGAATATATTTTAACAAATTGAATTTTGATAATTTATAAGTTAATTTAAAAATATATACATGTTTGCATACATACATTTTTTAAAGTTAAGTGTTGATTATTATATTTAAAAATAAATAGTAATAAAATTTAAGTTTGGGTTAAACATATGCTAAAGTAGATTTTTATCACCAAGAAAATTTAATTATTACTAAATGTATTTAAAGGGCTCCTATTATGCTCTTTTACAAAGTCTTGATTTTGTATTGGGGTGTACAAGAACATGTTCTCATGCCTGGTGGTTCAAAAAATGCATTATTTTTTCACATAATTTACATTATTACAATACCTTTCTACCAGCCTGGCACATATGACTCGATTAGTTCCACCTCGTCCCTGCCCACCTTCCAACCATTCAAATTTCCGTAGGCAGTATTTATTTTAATGATATTCTAATAGGCCGTGTTGTGGCATAATAACATCAGAAAAACAAACGCTGTAGTCCAAAGGAGCCGTTTGTTGCAGTTCTTGAAAAGGGATTTTTTAAAAATTAAATATCTCCCTTTGGAGTGGACTTTGAGATTTGTAACTCTGTAGATCTATTTCATGACCAGACATAACAAGGTACGTATCGAACCGTCATATTTGTGTACCGTTACACCACTAGTATTTAGTATATGCTTCACTTGATAAACCCCATTAATGAGCATATTAAACTCATAAGCCTTTAAGATACTAGATTTTACAGCATGGTCTCCATATTTAAACACTAAATATTTCATTAAATAATTAATTTAAGGTAAAGACAAATGAGAATGAGAAAAATGACATTTGAAACATGCTATTATAGTGTGCTATACATGTGAAAGTTCAGCAAAAATGCCTATTTTGTGTACAATATGGATTAATACGAGGGTGAGTAAATAATGACACTTTAATAATGACATTCAGTTCAGGGTCAATTATTACTTTAATATAAACTCACCTTAACCTTCTGCTTTTGTAGATTAAAGACATGATGCACAGGACCACAATTCCAAAAGCACCTGCAGCTACTGCTGCCCAATGATGACGTCCAGATTCCAGATTTCCATCTGCAGGACAAAAATTAAACACAATGTTAACCATTCTATAAATTCATGCAAAAAGTAAATACTATGTCTTGAGAAATTCTGAGCTGCCAGCTGGAGTAGGAGCTTCTATACAACAATTTAGCACACAATATTGACTTCTGATTGTTAATATGGTCATATTTACCCCATAACATTGTAAATATCTGACTGCTGTGAAGGACGTGACACTCATAACTCTGTTTCTCATCTCTGTTTATCTCCACACTGGTTCTCATCTGAAAGGTCTGGTTATTGTTGGGTCTGACTCCAGTAGAGTTGAATGGTTGGAGTGTAATGTTGTTTTGTGTGATGTTCATCTCTATGTGTTTGGGGTAGAAACCAGTGGCCAGACAGGTCAGAATCAGCTTGCTTTGGTCATGAGGAGCTGCAGATGCAAACATGTAAAGAGCTGGTGGAGCTGCAACAAGAAGCACATCATGAATACAGGATATTGGAACCACTCGAATAACACCTGATTCTGAACAAGACGACATAAGTGATTGAGTTCAAAACACTGAAGTCATTAGAGCAACACATACTGCTCATCGACGCAATAAATGTAGAGATCCAGCGCATGCAGCTGTTGAAATATGACTGGAGATACTGATTGCGAAATCTGTCAGTGTCCCATTTCATTTTGGTTTCTTTTGCATGTGGACTTTTATCCTTCCATTGCATTGTGTCAATATCAAAGGCAATAAAATTCTCTCCATCATATCCATACTCATCAAATACATTCACAATTTTCACTGATCCATTTGCATGTTTATCCACCTCACAGCCGACTCTCCTCTGTAGAGTATGGAGGCCTAAACATGTAAATTAATAATAAAAAACAACAACATAAATTATTACAAGTTAAAAATTGGGTTGCAATTTAAAACAAAAATACAGTGACACTTACACAAAAAATATCTGTCATTCCAACAAAAACCCAATGAATTCACCATCACATCTGGAGCTTGTGCAGTTTGTCAGAGTGTTAACCAGATTTATAAACCAGTCTCTAGGATCATGAGGTTCTTCGGTATATCTCCAGATTTCTGCATCTGAACGGTCTCTTTTCCAGGTTTGTTCTTCATTACTGTAGTGAGAGATCCGTCTGTCGTCATACAGACCCACTGCACTGAACACAGGACCGGAGAACCCATCAGGTTTGGTGAGGACGGTGTAAACAAACTGGAAACGGTGTCTCTCTGAAGAAATATAAATGTAAGACAATAATGGTGTTAAGGACATCAACATATAGTCAAACCGCACAAGAGTGTTTTAAATAATATCTCTCTCTTGGATAATTTAAATGCCTTTCTAATTAATTTCAGTTCACTCAGCAGCTTGTTAACACTTGTGGGTTTCCCACAGATCTACTGTAACCATGGTATTGTGGCAGAAATGTGGGAAATTCATATCATATTTAAATGATAATACAGTGCTATTTGATTTTTTTTTAGCCAAATGTCAAAATTGTCCATGGTGTGACTGTCTCAAGCATGGTTCAATAAATTACAACTTTTTGAAATTTAAAAGAAAAGCATGAAAATGACCTCAGGCATAATTGTACAAGTGTCTATTTTAAATAAATCGCAATCAATTTTTTTTCATCCATATATTTTTGAAAATGTAAGAACTTGATACATTTTGTCTCTGAAAACCATGTCCTCTGGTGTGGCACCATATCCTGATTTTAAAATGGGTAATTCCAGAAAAAAAACTTTTATTAGATGAATGACCCCATTCATGGTTGTGTTACGGAAGCCCCTTGTCACACGACAATTGTTCAAATACATAACTACAAAAGGAACCACTATGAAAGTGTTACGTTTTGTTGTCCTTTGGTGTGACACCCATAAATTATATATATATTTTTTATTTAAAAAACTGTATGTTAAATAACATAATCATAGAAGATTATGCAAATGTCTCTTGCTAACCACTAATGACAGGTTAGCTCGGAATAGCAAGGTCATTATTTGACGCAAAAGGCTGAAACATCCTGTGGTGTGACAGTACAGGTCACACTATAGGAAAAAGAGACACCACAGAACCAGAGTCTCTTTAAAAAGCATTTAAAATTATGAAATAAGATTCATTTACCTCCTTTTATCATTTTTTGATCATTTTCAGTGTATTTAAATGAAATAATTACGTAAATAAAACTATTTTTTGATGTTTTTGCAGAAAACTTGTACTGTTATACAGTGTCATGCAAATAAGTATACAATGTGATACTTTGTTTGTGAAACTGGAACTGCAGGAGAGAAATTAGTGGAAGAGCGAGAACACGGAAATATAGGCAGAAAATTAACAGGGAGATCCTAAGAGAGCAATGCAGAAAGTAAATAGAATCAAAATAATGGCTTAAAAAGAGTAGCCATATAGTAATAATAATTCACATCTTAATGAATATAGTTTGAATATCAATCATGTTTAGCTGTGCCACACATGTAACAGCAGTGCTAGAAGAGTTTCAGTAACATACTAATTGACTATGAGACTGAATATTTTTTTTATAAAAATAATTTTGTTTTGTTTGAAAAAAAAAATAAAACATTGACATGGTATCAAAATTAAACTTTCTCATTTGACATATTCAAAATTAAATAGAAATACTTTAATAACTACCATTTCTGTCCTTTGGTGTGATGTAATGTCCAGTGGTCTGACACACATAAAAGAACCACAGATTTGTTTTTATCTCCAAGTATCTTAAATAAAAACAGTTGAGTATTGTAATAGGGGAGATATAAATATCACTCATTGTAAAATGGTTTAATATTCGGCAGTTTTGAACAGATGACAACAAAGTTTGTCTTGAAATTCATGTTATGGGGAAAAAATAGTTAATTATGATTTCATATTAAATAAATAACACTAGATGAAAATAAGTGTCTAACAATGAAGATAAATCTCTTTAATGCCATTTATATATTAAGATTTTCTTTCTTAATTTTTTGCTTTTTTTTTTGCTTAATTATGGTACAGTTCAGTAAAAATGCAAAAACACAACTGACAAAGTTAAGAACCCTTTATATTTTCTCAAAGATCAGATTTCACACTAAATAAATACACACATTTCTTCTTCAAAAATGGTCTTTTACAAAAAAAAAAAAACATTACATTTACAGTAAATAGGCGTGTTGAAAGGCCTTTATTATTGGTCTTGAACACTGCCTGTTCTACATTTAAGCATAAACGCTATTGGCTTTTAGTAATATATTAGTCATTTCTTTAATGTCTAGATTAAGATATATAAATTACATGTTCTACTTATTCAGCAACCCTTGAGCAGAAGTGTGCATTAAAGGGGTCATCGGATGCTCATTTTACAGTTGATATGATTTTTTAGGGTCTTAATGAAAAGTCTATAATATACTTTGGTTAAAAATTCTCAATGGTTTTGTAAAACAACACCCTTTTTACCTTGCCAAAATCAGCTCTGCAAAAATCATCTCATTCTGAGGGGATTGTTCCTTTAAATGCAAATGAGCTCTGCTTGCGCCGCCCCTCTCTTCTCTCTGTGGACTGAGGAGCCTGTTAATTTTGGCCACATTTAGCACGTTTAGCCAAACATGTATAACTGCAGACCGGAGATCTCCAAAATGGGGCAGGAACTCCAAAAGTGGGCAGAACCTCCAAAATGGGGCGGGGTCTCATCACACAAAGACTTTCACCATTGGATCTGGCTTTAGCCTATTGTTATTGACTTAAATTTCCAAACTAAACTTTATTAAACATTGTTTGTAGTTGATCTCAAATTTAAAAAAAAACTATGCTATTTAAATAAATATGCTCTGTGAGAGCAGAGCCCCAAAGCTCGTGGCCAGTGGTGTTTGGACTGGAGTTTGAACCTCTGCTTAATGATATAAATGGGAATCACCCACAAGCCGTCCCAGTGAAGTGCAGGGAAATGGTTTTACTCTATCGCTTTGTTTTAAGCAACGGGGGCATCTCGGGGCTTGAAATTTGCAGGGTAGGAGGGGGTAGTGACGCTGGATGTAACTAAATAAGGTCCAGTTTTCCGGTGAGGTCCAGTTACAGGGAGTTACAGAACGGCCCAACAATTTTGCATAATCTTATTAACTGTCTTAGTATTCAGCACCAATCATGCCGTGCAGTCACTTTCACTGGTTAAGGTTAGGGTGAGGTGTGGGGTAGGTTTAGGGTTTAGCAATTGTGTAGCATACTGTAGGAAATCAACATTGTGATTGACACATCAAATAAAATCTTTAAAATCAGCTGTGGGGCAGAGTTTGCACTGAAGTGGATTGGGAAGAAATATTGCGCATGCGTGTCATGTGCCTGTCTGTCAAAGGGAGGAAGCCATGCCCTATTTTGGAGCGCCCACCCCGTTTTGGAGTTCCCGACCCCATTTGGAGATCTCCAGGCTGCAGTTATACCCCTCTCCTTTTAGCCACTAAACTTGCTAACTACCACGTTATTAGTAAAGGCGATCACAAAGATTCATAAAAAAACCTTAAACTCACTTCTGCTGTAAGTGAAGCTGGATCACGAATGATTAGTGCGAACATAGACGGATATATGTAGATCAGGAGGTGCATTCCCTTCACAAACAAACGTAATCTACTGCATCTTCAGCAGCTCAGATGTCGGTAGTAAATGACGACCACTATGTTCATTTTTACATCCAGCAACACAACACCTCAATCACTCAATCTGAGATATTCTTGTCTAACTTACATCCCTGCTCCGGCATTGAAACAATGGAGGTTGGACTGTTACAGCTGATCTGAGGTAAAACACTCATGTCAATCAATTATTGTGGGAGCGGCCTCTGTGTGACACCACACGACAGGCATCTGAGAACGGCTCGATTTGAAAATGGAAATATTTTTACAGATTAATTAAAAACCACTGCATGGATTTTTATCATTGTACACACACTGCCAACACACATTAATGTTCAAACAACATGTAGCATCCAATGACCCCTTTAAGGGCTCATAGTGGCCACAAGAGGTTTATCCTTTCTGAAAAGCTAAAATGACAAATGAGACTTAGGTTGTACAGGTTACTTGAATAATGCAAGGGGCCTACCGAGTAGTACGAGTAGTAGACAGAGTCATTTCAACTTCTGAGAAATAGTAATTTTGAAAGAGTTCACACTCCTGTGGTTTGCGATTTACTATTCACACCACTGAAACAGGGAAGGAATGACTGTTTATAAACAGTGGGAAATGGCATCTCTTTTATTATACACAGCATCTTATTTCTACATCCATTAGAGGGTAATGTGGTGGATATAGCATAAAATTATAAAATCATCTTTAGATACTGATATGTCTACATTAATGATAAAGTTATGAAATATTATAATGTACAAACAATAAACACAATACCTTGTCTATAGGCTATTTTAAATGATTTTCAGAACAAAACACAAATGAGAAATATAAGAAGTTGCTAAACAAACCAAAACAAATTAGGCTAAATTAAAGCCAAGCTCAAAGCAAACACGTTGTTCTCACTCATCCTACTTCTCTCATTCGACATGAATCCAATTAAATGTGTCCACATGTATCTGAATGCTAAACTATTATTTATTTTGTAAAACAGGCTTACTTAAAAAAAAACATACTTATCACATGAGCAAATATGTGTTTGGCCCGAGCTCAGGTTGAATGGCACAGATTTAAATTAACCAGTGTATCTATATGTTTGGTTGTCACATACCACTTACTTTCTTTTGAGGTAAATAGCGAAAAACTTATACATTTTAATTATGAAACACAGTGACATATTTGTACTAGACAGGTGTGAAACTAATGTGGTTACACATTAGGCATATGGCAATCACACCTGTCTAGTACAAATATGTCACTGTGTTTCATAATTAAAGTGTATACGTTTTTCGCTATTTACCTCAAAAGAAAGTAAGTGGTATGTGACAACCAAACATATAGATACACTGGTTAATTTAAATAGTGCATACTAGGCTACAATCCGTGCAGCAACTTCTTCTATTTTTCATTTGTGTTTTGTTCTGAAAATGGTTTAAAATGACCTATAGGCTAGGTATTGTGTTTACATTATAATATTTCATAACTTTATTTACTGGTGTTAATTCTGAACCTAATAATGCGGTTTGTGCTTATTTTATAATTTTATGCTATATCCACCACATTACCCTCCAATGGATGTAGAAATAAGATGCTGTGTATAATAAAAGAGATGCCATTTCCCACTGTTTATAAACAGTCATTCCTTCCCTGTTTCAGTGGTGTGAATAGTAAATCGCAAACCACAGGAGTGTGAACTCTTTCAAAATTACTATTTCTCAGAAGTTGAAATGACTCTGTCTACTACTCGTACTACCCGGTAGGCCCTTGCATAATTCAAGTAACCTGTACAACCTAAGTCTCATTTGTCATTTTAGCTTTTCAGAAAGGATAAACCTCTTGTGGCCACTATAAGCCCTTAAAGGGGTCATTGGATGCTACATGTTGTTTGAACATTAATGTGTGTTGGCAGTGTGTGTACAATGATAAAAATCCATGCAGTGGTTTTTAATTAATCTGTAAAAATAATATCCCCTTTTTTAAATTGAGCAATTCTCAGATGCCTGTCGTCGTGGTGTCACACACACACAGAGGACACTCCCACAATAGTTGATTGACATGAGCATCTTACCTCAGATCAGCTGAAACAGTCCAGTAACTTTCTTTGTTTCGATGCCGGAGCAGGGATGTAAGTTAGACAAGAATATCTCCGATTGAGGTGTTGTGTTGCTGGATGTAATAATGAACATAGTGGTCGTCATTTACTCCTGACATCTGAGCCACTGAACATGCAGTGGAGCCGTTCAGGAAATAATACATGTGTATTGTGTGAATATGGATTGGTTCACTGGTTGATTGTATGGGTTAATCACAAATGCATTTGTTTATAATATACTGGTATAATCAGACATATATTAGTTTAGATACATCAGTCTGATCACATGCACATGGGTTTGCTCCTGTATACGTTGGTTTGTTCAAGTAAACATTAGGCTCTTCAGATATACAGTGATTTCCTTAAATATATATTGATCTGTATATATTGGTTTCTTCAAGAACATATTGGCTTGTATATATATTGGTTTATTCAAGTATATACTGGTTTAGATGCATTGGTTTCCTCAACTATGCATTGGTTAGTATATATTGGTTTAGATGCATCGGTTTGCTTGAATATGTTGTGGTCCCCACGGTCAAGCAAACTGCCACCTGGATTTTACTGCACGTCTGTTAGCGGAATTATGGTACAGATACCTGGAGTGGCCAAAAAGCTCACAAAGACGTCTATTTAGGTGGTTACTGTTTAAATATGCACAAAAACAAGAAAAAAATATATTACAAAAATATCAATATTGCACAACATAAAAGGTATAGTTATATTGCAATCAAATATATTTTACTGTGGTGTTTTTAATCTAGCACTCTCTATCTTATTCTATTTTATCTATTTGTTTTATTTTTTTCTTTAATAAAAAAAGAGCCTCCAACAACACTAGCATTCTCTAGTCTGTGGCTATTGGCTAGGTGACTGTGACTCTGTCTGTGTCAGGTTTTATTGAGTTTTCTTTTTCGGTTTGTACATATCTGTACAAGATTATAAGTAATTGGCAGAGAGATGTTTAAAAATTTACAGTAAACAGGAAAGCAAGATTGAAACTGAACTTTTTTACTGTAAACATTTGTGGTGGTGAATATAGAATATAGTACGAAAGAAAAGAAATACACTACTAGTCAACGGTTTTTGAACAGTAAGGTTTTTATTTATTTATTTATTTTAAATGAGTCTCTTCTGCATTTATTTGACCCAAAGTACAGCAAAAAAAAATTATATGTATATATATATATATATATATATATATTACTGTTTAAAATAATTGTTTTATATTGAAATATATATTAAAATTTTATTTATTCCTCTAATTTGAATGCTGAATTTTCAGCATAATTACTCCAGTCTTCAGTGTCACATGATCCTTCAGAAATCATTCTAATATTCTAATTTGCTGCTCAAAAAACATTTATAATTATTATGTTGAAAACAGCCCAGTAGATTTTTTCAGGTTTCTTTGATGAATGGAAAGTTCAGAAGAACAGCATTTATTTGAATAGAAATCTTTTGTAACATTATAAGCATTTTTATCACCACTTTTGATCAATTTATATCATCATTGCTAAAGTATTAATTTGGGTTTGGGAGAAAATTAAAGTCAAATTCTGTCACATTATAACACTGACCATCATCATTTATTCATTTATCATTTACATTTTTTTTTTAAAACTTTGCCTCTATTTTTTATAAACTTTACACACAAATCCAATATTTGCACATTCAAAATGCAAAATGCCTTACATTTTTTGCAAAATCAAGCAATGCATTCAAAATATGACAAACACATCTCAAAAGAAAACATTTGTCATACGTTGCAAACACCTTTGCCTTAATATTATATTTTGGTATATATCCAATACACACAGGTATTCAACCTAAAGCTCTTCTTTCATTTTGCTGCTAAAAAACATTTTATTATTATTATTATTATTATTATTATTATTATTATTATTATTATCATCATCATTGTTGTTGAATAGAAAATTCAGAAGAACAGCATTTATCTGAAATAGAAATCTTTTGTAACATTGTTAACATCTTTATCATCACTTTTGATCAATTTAAAGCATCATTGCTAAATAAAAGTATTCATTTCTTTAATTTCTTTCCCTGGACAAAAATACTGACTCCAAGCTTTTGAATGGTATATAGTGTATCATGTTACAAAAGCTTTTTTATTTCAGATAAATGGCGATCTTTATATCTTTCAATTCATCAAAGAATCCTGAAAAAAAAAATGTACTCAACTGTTTTAGATATTTATAATTATAATAAATGTTTCTTGAACAGCATATTATGTAGAATGATTTCTGAAGGATCATGTGACACTAAAGACTGGAGTATTTCTGCTTTTGCTGTATTTTGGATCACAAATGCAGGCTTGGTGAACAGAAGAGAATAAAAAGAGAATTAAAAAAAACACATTAAAAATCTTACTGTTCATAAACTTTTGACTGGTAATGTGCATATTAACCGTGTAGTTGGACAGAAACCAAACAAAATTTTGAAAAAGGTGATTCTTCCAAAGCATATTCCAAGGCCTATTCTAAAGCCATGACTGGTTGGTGTTAAGTAAAGCAATGAGCATTTGTAAAATTGAGTATTAATGTGAGGCACTGATGAATTATTGTGGCATTTTGAAAAAGTAAATCAAGATACTTCCTGTTAGATTTTTGTGCGTTACATAGAGAATGGTTGGTTGTGTGTTGTATTAAATTGAAAACTGAGTCAAAGTCCGAGAATTTTTTATTTATTTATTTATTTTAATTCATTATTTGACAGGGACAGTAGACAGTAAAAAAAAAAAAAACGCCCCATAATTAGCTACATAACTAAATTTCATCTGCTGTCCCTGGGCAGGAGAGTACCAAAACAAATTAGAAAATAAACACATTAATATAATACCATGTGCAATAAAACAGCTCTTACAGAAAAAGCTGAACGACCAGAATCAGTAACTCTAAAATGATATTTTTACATATAAAAATACATATTTTATGAAGGTCGCAATGGAGAACAATTACAATTTCTTACTCCAAACACAGATTTTTGATTTTAAAGTAAACAAATGATGTAAAATGATCACTTTGTGTAGATTATCAATAAATGAGTGTGGCATTTACATGGCAATGTTTCCCAATTAAACAAAAGAGCTGTTAGTTTTGAATTGTGTGTGTAATGTAGACAATTTTGCAATAGCAATCTTTAAAAAAAAAAAAAAAAAAAAAAAAAAAAAAAAAAAAAAGATTTATTTATTTATTTATTGTTTTTTCTTTTCATTTTCAGACCTGTTTTTTAACCCCTTTGTTTTGGTTTGTATTTCTTATATTTCTGTTGTGATTATTTAATGATTCTAAAGGGGTGGATTCTGGAATCCACTTCTGCTTCCATACATATCTTTCGAGTGGTTCATTAAGTTGTTAATTAATATTATTATGTGAAACATTACATGATTTAAATAGGCCCACATGTGAAACTTGAATAAAATAGAATTACGTGTTTTCTTACTGGAATGTGCTCTCTCCGGAAACCGATATATCGAAACCAATATATTCTTTAACAAACCAATATATACTAACCAATACATAGTTGAGAAAACCGATGTATCTAAACCAATATATACTTGAATAAACCAATATATACTAACCAGTACATAGTTGAGGAAACTGATGTATCTAAGCCAATATATAATCGAAAGAAAAAAACAATATAAGCTTAAGTAAACTGCCAGTATACAGTTGAACAAACCAATGTATACCTAAGCCAACCAATGTATCTAAACCATAATGTACTTGAAGAAAACAATATATACACAAACCAATTTATAATTGAAAAAAACAGTGTATACTTGAGGAAACTGATTTATCTCAACCAATATATATTTGAGGAAACCATTGCATGTTTGAGGAGCCCAATGTTTGCTTAAACAAACCAACATATACAGGAGCAAACCCATGTGCATGTGATCAGACCGATGTATCAATAAAAAATACATGATTGATTATACCAATGTATTATAAACAAATGCGTTTGTCATTAAACCACACATGCAGCCAGTGAACCAATCCATATTCACGTGATACACACATATTATTTCCTGAACAGCTTGCCATATTAGGCTATTGCACATCGATGTATTTCCGCTTTGACCACATCCTGTGCAGAGTGCTCTGTGCATTTTGACGCAGTAAAGTAGTGGGTTAAAGTGACAGTCAGAGCTGGGAAGGTTACTTTGGAAATGTAATAGGTTACACATTAAAAGTTACTCTATTTAAAATGTAATAAGTAGTGTAACTTTTCTATTTACTTTACTAAAGTAGTGTAATTTATTACATTTCATTACTTTTTGATTACTTTTCCAAATTTCTAATATTTTCAACTATTAATCATTTTGAAACATTTAAACCAGGGTAGAGTTAACTTTACAGTAGCACTCAACACTGATTACTGTCAAACTTTCAAAATCCTTTATCACTTCAACTAAGATTATTACAAGTAAGGGATAATAATATACATCTTTATTTTGCAATAACAACTGGCTGGAAGTACATTATCCCACTTATTACACAGATGCTTGCCACAAAAGTAAATAATTAGACAAGAAACACTGATCTAAGTTCAAATATTTTAATGCAAAGCTTCCATGAAAAAATCAGTTGCTAGCAAGCTGCAAGTTCAAACTAGACAGACATTTAAGGGATACAGTGCAGTCATGCCACTTTTATTTCACCACATAAATAATTAAGTAGTAGTATGTACAGTACTAGTTTGTTAGTGTACAAAACAAAATGGCTGCATCTGTGTTTGTATGAAACAACAGTACCACAATACCAGGATGTCAGAGTTAAGAAACTGTACACATAATATTAAATTGAGATTTAATATTTTATTAGCTAACCAAAAGCAAAGATTCGAAGTTCCCTGAATGAGTCTGTATTATTAGCTTTTACCACAAAATTATAAACGCAACACTTTTTGGGCATTTTTTGTCGTGTGGGTGAGCGGTTTGCTGATGTCAACGTTGTGGATCGAGTGGCCCATGGTGGCGGTGGGGTTATGGTATGGGCAGGCATATGTTATGGACAATGAACACAGGTGCATTTTATTGATGGCATTTTGAATGCACAGAGATACCGTGACAAGATCCTGAGGCCCATTGTTGTGCCATTCATCCACGACCATCACCTCATGTCGCCAGGATCTGTTCACAATTCCTGGAAGCTGAAAACATCCCAGTTCGTGCATGGCCAGCATACTCACTGGACATGACACCCATTGAGCATGTTTGGGATGCTCCTGCCAATATCCAGCAACTTCGCACAGCCATTGAAGAGGAGTGGACGTTTACTTTGTAATTAAATGATGTAATTCCATTACATGTAACTAGTTACTTCCCAACACTGGTGACGGTGAATTAAATTAACAGCACAATGCTCGTGGTAAAAAAAAAAAAAAAAAATTGATACAAAATGTATTAAATACACCATAAATCCATATAATTAAAGTCTGTCTTTCAGAGTCAACACATGGCTTTTAGCTCTACGGGTAAAGCAAGGACAAATAGCCTATACTTTTAGATAACCAGAAGGATTGCATGTAATAAGGTTCTAAATGCAAACGAAAACAAATGGGAAGTTTTAATTGAAAATGTTTGTGATGTTTTTTTTTTTAATTCTGATAAAGAAAAGTAGACTACAGAAGGTGTCAAACTCCAATTTCCAGCCCTGCTCCAACACACATACCATGTAGTGTTTGACACTTGCATGACACTTACATGTTTTGCCACTTGCTTAACCTGTCTAATCCCAAATTTTTCCCAGATATGGAAATATCCAAATGTGTCATTAGTAATCCTTTGAAATAATCAGTAATTATTTTTTGAAAATGTGTGTGAAAAAGTATGTTTTATGCTCAGTGAGATAATGTGTGTACTGAATTAACATTTCTGCAGTCATAAAAATTGTTATACATCTTAGGCCAGCTATTTTAAACTGTTTGATCACAGTCTAGGGTTATTATTATGCATTAAAACCCTTATACAACACTGATGGGAATAAAAAAAAATAAATAACATTTTTTTAGAATTGTTACTTTATTGTATTGCATTACATTTTTATATTAGTTTTGCAGCATTACAACATCAATATTGTAACTTATTTGTAACATTTGATCTTTTAATTTAATTTAAAATGTTGTCATTGCAACATATTAGTGCAATTTTCACTAAAATGTGTACCAAAAATCTTTGTCATATCTAGCCTTTAATTTTTGGAGGTGCACCTTCTGAATGTGCAAACAGGAAATAAACTGCTCTGGTTATGACAAAATGATAATTTGAACTAACCATGTGAAACTGCACACATATACATTTCCCCCCATATTTGCCAGAAGTGCACTAAAAAAAAAAAAAAACTATTGTCAATATTGTTGAGGTTAAGCATTGGAGCAGACTGGCCATAGAGAGAACTGGGAGAAATGGCCTGGCAGCCATTATATTATATTATATTATATTATATCACTTTAGTACATTCAGCAGGCAGCGACAACTATATATAATAAATATTATAAATAAGTTAGGCATTAAATTGCTAGCAAATGTTAGCAGTAGCAGTCAATTACTCCAAAATTAACAAAAGGACATAAATACAACTGTAAAGAGAAAGAATTCAGTTTTCAGTTTTCAAACAGGTTTAGAGGGAGCTAAAGCAGACAACAACACAACCCTTATGAAAAACAACCATGGTTTTACTAAAAATAAAACCAAAAACCATTGTTACTATAGTTCAAAAAACATGGTAACCACTAATTAACAATGGTTTTGATACACTACGTAGTTTCACCACGGTTTTTGTAGTAAAACCAATCAGTGGTTACTATATTTTACCACAGGCCATTGTTAATTTTCCTTAGGACAAAATATGTCCCATGATAATGCAAAAACAGGTTCAGTTTTATGATTTTTCTATAAAGATATATTTAAGAGCTATTATTGTCCTAAGTTTGACATTTAAGCAGACTAAAACAATAACACATTGTTCTAATGTAATAATTTTTTCTAAAATAAATGTAGGCCTATATTATGTGCAGACAAATTACAATGAGGTGGTTGTTTTGCAACAAGATGGAGATGTGTTAATGTAAAAGTGACAGGTACAAGAAAATTAGAAAAAAATAAACAGGAGAGACAAAGAGATGTCAGGGGAAATGAACAGATTAAAGGAAAAAAGAAAATGAAGTTTAAAGTTTAAAAGTTTAAGGCTTAATGGTCGGTGGGCTTTGAAATCAAAATGATGGTTAACAGTCGCGGGTCATTTCGCACTACAAAGGCGTCTTAAGTAAAAGCACAATGCTGCCTCTGCACTGAATACGCTTCAATTTTGTTCACTGCTTTAGCTGATATACTGCACTTAATTGTCATGCACTATAGGGATTGGAGAATCAGTGAAGACATTAACGATTTCGGGATTTTCGACTTCGACTGTAGAGCTGTTCAGACTGGAGGAACAGACTCTTTTGGACTCGAGTCCCCATCACTATTTTAGCCAGTTTACCATTTAACAATTCTCATACTCAAATCACAATTACTGCGTAATGGCACCATGACTTCTAACAACACCCGCAAGAAAAACAAATCAAAACAATCAAAACAACGGAATTAACAAACTTTAGTCCACCCGCCAGAATAAAGCATTAATTAATATATATGAATGACTTACCGGAATAAACGTAGTGTATATATGCAAACTGCACAATTAGAGAGAACGTCAACTCCATTTCAAGTTTAGAGGAAATTGCACAGACCACGTCCAAGAAGTTTCACGCGGAGTTTGCAAACACCATGTGCGCGTGCGTACAAACCAAAAAAATACAGAGAAAAGCCAAGCCGACCATGATTGGCTGAACACAGCTATGGCACTGGGCGTGCTCCAGGACCGACATTCGCCACCCCTGAGATAAATCTGTCACTGTCACTGCCCTGTTGAGTCAAGTCAAACTCATACTGAGAGAGTGAAACTAATCTTTTACTTTGATGTGATAACTTATTTTAAGACTAATCAATCTTATAATGTAGATGACATTGAAACTACAGCGTTGATGAGATGAGTTTCTTTTTGAGTTTCTTTTTGAGTAATTATTTTTCTCTGTGATGAGAGAATTTCATATTGTTTCTGTCAAACTGAATGGAGCACAAGAAGGGAAGAAGAGGTCTGAATGATATGATCTAATCAAGACTTTAAAAAAAAAATAGATATTTTGTTTGCACAAGAAAAAGTAATGCTACATTATTATTATTAAATAAAAATGTAATGTACTTTGAACAAAGATGGTGTGTAAAAAATGTTCTTTGCAGTATTATTGATGATGTTTTGATTTTCAGCAGTTTGTTGTGAGTCTTTCTTCTACTTGGCAGAATATTGTCTTGTGTAACCTGATTTTCAAATGCTTGTATCTCTGCCAAATATTGTCCTATCCTGACAAACCATACATACTTATTTATTCAGATTTCAGATGATGTATAAGTCTCCATTTAAAAAAAAAAAAAAATTACCCTTATCTAAAGTGAAATCCTAAAACAGTATTGACCTTAAAGAACATTACTACATTACTGCATTAATTATTTAAATATTACTTATTTGATCATTTTAATATATTGTCACTCTTAGTTTCTGTACACAAAAAGGCCTTCAAAAATCAAAAACATTAAATATAATAATTATGAAGTGAAAGTTTTTTTTAAACTGTTTCTATGTCAGACCCTGTTTATTATATTTTGAATGTTACATATTTGACAGGGTTTTTATTTTTTAACATTTCAAAGGATCAAGAACACTTAAAATGTGTTATATGTGTAACAATATTGTTCTGTTTTGTTCTTCCAGGCAAGTAGATATTAATTAGGAAATGGCAAATTATTGCAGTGAAACATGGGGTTTTATGTGCTTCTGGCCAAATGTACAAATAGATACTGTAAGTTTAAATAATAATCCACAGCAGCATTTATGAGTTCATAAATTAGAAAAAAATCTAGAAAAAAAATATATGAACATTTTGTTTTTCAAATATTGTCACTTCCTCGTTTCCACTTTATAAAAGTGTCATAATTGACCAAACTGACTGTTTCTCCATTTGATCAGAACTTATCAGATCATTTTTTAACTCATTCTCATATAATGTATGAAATAGTGTTTTTTTTAATGTGTAAAACAAAACACAAACAGTGTGATTTGTGATTTTTATAGGAGATTGTAAAAAAAAGATTGAAACCACTGCAAAATGATCAGTTTCTCCGGCAGTAATGTTTATAGGAACGTGTTTGAGTAAAATGAATGTTGTTTTATTCCATAAACTAGTGACAACATTTCTCCCAAATTACAATAAAAAAAACGCAGTAAAAGACATCATTTCTGGTAATGCAAAGAAAAAAAATTAAAAATAATCAAACTTCCTAGTCTTGGAGACATTTCAAAATGCATATTTTGACAGCATATACCATGTGACTGCTGATATATGTGAACTAGTAGATATGTTGATGATTTGATGATTTATTAAGTTTACTCCACAGCTAAATATGAAAAAATTTATTTAATGCATTAACATGCATTGAATTCTAGATTTACCAAAAAAAAAAAAAAAAAAGATGCACATTAAAGACCAGTGAAAAATGTTAATGAGTTAACACAAACACATTCAGTAAACAGAATCTTGGAAATAATTAGTCTAATTTCTGCTCTTCCATATGTGCCATCTTGGACCACAAAAGCAGTCAAAAGGGTCAATATGTGAACCGGAGATTCATACATCATCTGAGCTTTCCACTGATGTATGGTTTATTAGGATTAGACAATATTTGGCTGAGATAAAACTATTTGAAAATCTGCAATCTGAGGGAGCCAAAAAATTGTGAAAATCACCATTAAAATTGTATAAATATAGTTCTTAGCAATGCATATTACTAATCAAAAATTAAGTTTTGATATATTTACAGTAGGAAATTTACAAAATATCTTAATGGAACATGATCTTTACTTAATATCCTAATGATTTTTGGCATAAAAGAAAAATTTATCATTTTGACCCATACAGTGTATTTTTGGCTATTGCTACAAATATACCCGTGCTGCTTAAGACTGGTTTTGCGGTCCAGGGTCACATATGTGTGTATACGTGTTGTAAATGTTAACAGGTGGATTGAGAAGTTAATATTTATAAAATGTAAAATAATATATAGACTTATCCCTCTTTTAAAACAATGGTTAAAAAGGCTGAAATGTGATGTGCATCATTTTATTAAAGTTTTGAGGATGTTACCATAGACAGTGGAGTTTGTACAGATGTGTAATGCTATAGACATGTAATATTTATAATTTTCTAAAATAATTAAAACTGCTGATTCAAATACATTTACTTGAAGAATTTAAAGAGCATTAATGAGTTGACCTCCCTTTCTATCTCACAACCTGCTTCATCGCATGAGGTTATGAAACTATATTCACTCAAATGGAGACACAAGCTGACTTCACAAAAAGTATTAACCACACAGTCAGAAAGAGATGCTTTCACATTTCGTTTACACCAGAGGTTTAAACGAAATGTGAAAGCACTACATGTTCTAGATCAAAGGGTTAAGTTACAGGTCCTTTTCAATAAATTAGCATATTGTGATAAAGTTCATTATTTTCTGTAATGTACTGATAAACATTAGACTTTCATATATTTTAGATTCATTACACACAACTGAAGTAGTTTCAAGCCTTTTATTGTTTTAATATTGATGATTTTGGCATACAGCTCATGAAAACCCAAAATTCCTATCTCAAAAAATTAGCATATCATGAAAAGGTTCTCTAAACGAGCTATTAACCTAATCATCTGAATCAACTAATTAACTCTAAACACCTGCAAAAGATTCCTGAGGCTTTTAAAAACTCCCAGCCTGGTTCATTACTCAAAACCGCAATCATGGGTAAGACTGCCGACCTGACTGCTGTCCAGAAGGCCATCATTGACACCCTCAAGCAAGAGGGTAAGACACAGAAAGAAATTTCTGAACGAATAGGCTGTTCCCAGAGTGCTGTATCAAGGCACCTCAGTGGGAAGTCTGTGGGAAGGAAAAAGTGTGGCAGAAAACGCTGCACAACGAGAAGAGGTGACCGGACCCTGAGGAAGATTGTGGAGAAGGACCGATTCCAGACCTTGGGGGACCTGCGGAAGCAGTGGACTGAGTCTGGAGTAGAAACATCCAGAGCCACCGTGTACAGGCGTGTGCAGGAAATGGGCTACAGGTGCCGCATTCCCCAGGTCAAGCCACTTTTGAACCAGAAACAGCGGCAGAAGCGCCTGACCTGGGCTACAGAGAAGCAGCACTGGACTGTTGCTCAGTGGTCCAAAGTACTTTTTTCGGATGAAAGCAAATTTTGCATGTCATTCGGAAATCAAGGTGCCAGAGTCTGGAGGAAGACTGGGGAGAGGGAAATGCCAAAATGCCTGAAGTCCAGTGTCAAGTACCCACAGTCAGTGATGGTCTGGGGTGCCATGTCAGCTGCGGTCAATGCAGCTAGCTATCAGGAGATTTTGGAGCACTTCATGCTTCCATCTGCTGAAAAGCTTTATGGAGATGAAGATTTCATTTTTCAGCACGACCTGGCACCTGCTCACAGTGCCAAAACTACTGGTAAATGGTTTACTGACCATGGTATTGCTGTGCTCAATTGGCCTGCCAACTCTCCTGACCTGAACCCCATAGAGAATTTGTAGGATATTGTGAAGAGAAAGTTGAGAGACGCAAGACCCAACACTCTGGATGAGCTTAAGGCCGCTATCGAAGCATCCTGGGCCTCCATAACACCTCAGCAGTGCCACAGGCTGATTGCCTCCATGCCACGCCGCATTGAAGCAGTCATTTCTGCAAAAGGATTCCAGACCAAGTATTGAGTGCATAACTGAACATAATTATTTGAAGGTTGACTTTTTTTGTATTAAAAACACTTTTCTTTTATTGGTCGGATGAAATATGCTAATTCTTTGAGATAGGAAATTTGGGTTTTCATGAGCTGTATGCCAAAATCATCAATATTAAAACAATAAAAGGCTTGAAACTACTTCAGTTGTGTGTAATGAATCTAAAATATATGAAAGTCTAATGTTTATCAGTACATTACAGAAAATAATGAACTTTATCACAATATGCTAATTTTTTGAAAAGGACCTGTATAACCAGTTGAAAAGTGAATTTTCTGAATGAATCTGGTGGTGGTGCTATGGAGTTGGTCCTAGAGACCTTAAACTTGGTCAGGTCACTACTCATGACAAACACTACAAGTGTGCCAAATTTGATAATTTTCCTATGTTACCTTCATAGGGCTGCCACAGACTCCTATTGGGGATGACAACCAATGGCTACAGTAGGGGCTACAGCCCCTTCAGAGTTTTTGTAAGGAGTTAATACATTTTTTTTGATGATCTGGATTAAAGAGTTGACATTATCATGCATTAATCATGCTGCATTTCACACTTTCACTTTGCACAATGCATATGGTGTATAATTCAGTCAACATGAATCGAGTTCATTCAACTTAGATGTGTTGGGTTACCAAATCTTACATTGTTATATTGTGGATTTTGCTTGGGTTGAAGATGGACTATTAATATGTAGCATGCAAAGCAAACTGTTGCTAGCTAGTAGTTGGCTATCCCATAGAAACCAATGAGATCACACAATTAGGACATTCATCATGTTGGGGGGTGTGATTTTTTATTTATTTTTTATTTTTTGTTTATTTGCAGTGTTTGAACAATTATTAAGCATAGACAATCATTTCAAAACTTTTTTTCAGGTCAAGTCCACAACTAGACCTGGACCAGCAGGAATCGGCAGTAATGTGCCATTTCTGATGGATTTAGTTTGAATCCATTAAAAAAAATGTTTTCAAAAATGTAGCTGTTATGCTGATAAAAAAAAAAAAAAACCAAGTATAAAATAAACTTTGACAAAAGTGGAAGACAACAAACAAAGCATATTATAGATATAGTGTGTATTCACAAACTGAAGTAGTATTGTTGTGACATTAAAAGAATTGTGCAAATGATGACAAAACATACTTGTGCATTCACTGAAGTGATTATATAGTGCATTTTTTTAACAAGCAACAACCATGGAAATGCCAAAACGTGACAGAATCACATTGCATATATCACAGACACGTATAGCTGCAAAGGCAGGAAAGAACTACATTAAATGATTTTTCTTTACCCTAAAAAAAAAAAATTGTTATTTTGACCAATACAATGTATTGTTGGCTATTATTACAAATATACCCGTGCTACTTAAGGTTTTGTGGTCCAGGGTCAGTTATTGTGCAAATTTTAGACAACTGCACTTATTTGCTCATTTGCACACGTGCCAAAACTCACCCAGCTAGGAATGGTTTTGTTCTAAGAATGCTCTGAGAACATTATGTTGTGTTCTGGTAATGTTTTCAGCTGCAAGTTTTATTTAAGTTGCCAGAATATTCTCCTAAAAGGTAGGATAACATTCTCTAAAAACATTCTACAAATGTTTATTGATAACATTGTTAGAACATTATCCTCTAACATTCTAATAAAGATTTAATCAACATTGTTAATCAAGATAAACACTGAGTCTTTTTGCCCAACTAAAGCAAACGCTTATCACCATAATGGTGACATTAAACCAAACTATTACTTTCTAACAGATATTAACATCTAAACCTCTGTTAATCTCAAGAAACACTTTTGTAAATATATGATAGAAAAAAAGTCAGTCTGGTTTATTTTAAGTGAAGTTGGTAATGCTGTTTTTGGAGTTATGTAATGACACTGGAGCTCGACATCAACAAAGGTTGGGTTTTCACTTTCAACCAAAATTTGACATCTGAGCAATGTAAGTCCACATCTAGTGTGATGGAGATCTTTATTAGAATGTTAGAGGATGTTCTAACAATGTTATCAATAAACATCTGTAGAATGGTTTTAGAGAATTTTTAGCAGAACATTCTGGGAACTAAAGTAAAACTTGTCATTGAAAACATTACCAGAACATGAAACATTTCTAGATGGGCATGCAATTTGCTTAAATTAATAAGAAATCTGATGTGAACAAGAAACCAACTGTTCAGACATCTGAACTTATTGTTTTGAGAAAAGAAAAAAACTCATTTGAGAACTGAGCCAAAGCGTTTGAGAAAAACTGTAAGTTCTTTAAGATAATAAAGCTCTGCTGTGTTCACTGGATATTTAGTGATGTGATGACAACAACAAGACAGCATATAAAATTTAAGCAAGAAATTATACAGAAATTATAACAGTGATAGGGTCTGTAGTATGTATTACTGTTATAATTTCAAAATAATTTTGTGTAAATTTTAGGTTGGCCTGTAATCCTAATGAAAAAGCTAACACTGCAAAAAATAAAATGAAAATTAAATGTGCTTGTTTTTGCGCAGTTTCTGCAGAGTGACACTTGATAGTGTCGTTAAAACAATCATGATATTATTGTAGATGACACATCCAGGATTTTGCTTCTCACTGAAAAACATGAATACCAAGTGGAGACCCATGAATCACCTGTACCAGTGTATTTCTGATTCACTGCTCTCATGTGAATCACTTGCAGGCAGTAGATCCGCTGAACCTGAGTTAATGCTCTCATGATGTTCTGTGGTGGAACTATTGTAGTTCATCAAGCCTAGAGATGATACAATATATTATTAGAAAACTTTAGCATTAGCTCATGCTGATTTCATACGTATTTAGTAGGGGTGTAATGGTACACTATTCGTAGCAAAAATTTTCGGTTTGGTATGCATTTACTTTTTTTTCAGGAAATTCAAACAATAAATGGCGTTTTGTCCCGTGTATGGGGTCCATTTAAATAGCAGTGCGAGTGAATGCGATCATTTCTTCCTCTGTACTACTAGTTTTAACACGAAATAACATGAATGAACATCGCATGCAATCACTCAGTCAGAGCTTCAACCATGGAAATAAAAGATCACGTAGCATTTCATTTACCTCAGGAAAGTCATCAGTGTCCACAGCCCGTTAGATCATTTGCTTCGTAGAGAAGTGAAGTCTAGAGAAGAGCTTTTTCCCAAATATTACACTAAATACTCACTATATAGTACTTTACCTGTTAGTCTTAATTATTAAATTAATGCTTAAATTAATCTGTAATGAAACATGTTATGACAGCCACTGAGTAATTGAATACATTTTAACAAACAGAATTTTGATAATTTATAAGTTAATTTAAAAATATACACATGTTTGCATACATGCATTTTTTAAAGTTAAGTGTTGATTATGATATTTAAAAATAAATAGTAATAAAATTTAAGTTTGGGTTAAGGTGTTATTTGTAACCTTATAATGTAAAAGGGCTCCTTATAGTTTAAAGCATATGCTAAAGTAGATTTTTATCACCAAGAAAATTTAAATTATTACTAAATGTATTTAAAGGGCTCCTATTATGCTCTTTTACAAAGTCTTGATTTTGTTTTATGGTGTACAAGAACATGCTCTCATGCTTGGTGGTTCAAAAAATGCATTATTTTTTCACATAATTTACATTATTACAATACCTTTCTACCAGCCTGGCACATATGACTCGATTAGTTCCACCTCGTCCCTGCCCACCTTCCAACCATTCAAATTTCCGTAGGCAGTATTTATTTTAATGATATTCTAA
>VONZ01000421.1:50000-167500 GCA_012976165.1 Labeo catla
CTCACCACCATGTGCTTTGTAGAAATACTGAAAATGAGTTCCTGTATATAATAAAACAGATGTCATTTTAAATGGTCATGTTATGTCATGTTATAAATGGTCTTTTTTCCCCTAAACTTATTACAGTTTTTCTGAAATGCTAAAACACATTTTTTGAAACCATCACTCATTTTCTCAAAACCATAAACACAAATCCAAATGTTCAAACTAAATTCCCCTGACTCTTTTGGCAAAATCAATCACTTCGAAACCATTTCACCATTACTCAAAATCATACACACATTAGTCTATACTATATGCACTACAGATCATTCATTAGACACCACATCAAAAAAAAAAAACAAAAAAAAAACAGAACACAATATCTGTTGCATCTTTCACTTCATGCTGCACTTCAGCATCAAATACTTTTCATGCACCAATTTGTGCTGGATTAGCATGTCTGTTGGTATCTTAATAAGCATGATTTTTGATGCACCAAAAATATTTACTACAATGTTGGCAAACTACTTATCAAGATCACGTATCACCTTCTTCAGTGAATATACAAATTGCAAATTGAACAAACAAAAAAGGTATTGAGAGGTATGATTTCTTTCTTAGGTGTGATTACTATTGACATAAAAGCTGTCAAACTACAAGTTCCAACCCCGCTTCAACACATAACCATGTCGTTTTCAAATAAGCCTGAATGACGTGTTTAGCTTAATTTCGTTCCTTCTTAGTGAAGATATTACCGATTTTGGAATTGTTGACCTTTTTAGAGTCGAGTCCCCACTACTTTTTACCAGTTTGCCGTTTAATAATTCTCATACTCAAATCACAATTACTGCATTGGCTTGACTTCTAACAACATCCCCAAAGAGAAAAAAAGAAAACAAATCAAAACAACAGAATTTTTAGTCATTCATATACTGAATGACTTACCGGAATAAACGTAGTGTATGTATGCAAACAGTACAATGAGAGAGAACGTCAAATCCATTTTAAGTTCAGAGGAATCCATTACACAGGTGAAGCAGTGTGAAACTGGCCACAAAATGGGAACAGACTGATTACGTAGAACGAGGGATCGTGCGAGGGGGTGGGGGGGGGAGGGTGCAGTGTCTGTTAGATTAAGCTTCTGTGGACATGTGCTTTCAAAATAGGAAGTAAAGAAACCTTAATAAATACAAATATGACACGTTTATTCTTATACAATAATACAGATATTAAAACCTCAAGAGGGCGGAGCAGCAGGTTAAGGTGGTGATGACAAGAATACTTCAATTTCTAATGTATTTAGCAAATCACAAATGAATTAAAACAGTATGCAGGCAATGACCAGGGAGGCATTTAGCAGAGGGCTTCAACATCTTAAAATGAGTTCATGTGCAGGGGGGTTTCTAGGATTTTAAAACATCAGGGGATAGTAGTGGTGGATGGGAGCTCACATGTACGCATGAATGACGTATGTATCATACTCCAAGCCAACCACCTCCAAGTTAGCAAATGTTCAGTGTGCAAACTGAACAAAGAAAAAAGGTTTATGGCCTGACTCATCCCTCTTCTGATACTCTGAAAACATCGGATCATGAACTGATCGTGTGAGCAAAGTCATATTGTGCTTTCAGTTTTAGTTAATTTCCAACAAACATGAGACGTCTGCCTGATGTGCAGATCATGTCCATATTGGGTCGGTCGGTCCAGGACCATACCTGTACATCTGTATGACGTGCAAATCCAGTATGGTATCTATACTAATTGACTACGAGACTGAATTTTTTTTTTGTTTTGTTTATATATAAAAAAAAACAAAAAAAAACAAAACATTGCATTGTACTAAAATTAAACTTTCTCATTTGACATGTTCAAAATTAAATAGAAATACTTTTAATAACTACCATTTCTGTCCTTTAGGGTGACATAATGTCCAGTGGTGTGCAACATAAAAGAACCACAGATTTGTTTTTATCTTATGTTTTTAAAGTATCTTAAACAAAAACAGTTGAGTATTGCAATAGGGGAGATATAAATATCACTCATTTTAAAATGGTTTAATATTCGGCTGTTTTGAACAGATGACAGCAAATTTTGTCTTAAAAATTGCCCTCCTACGGCCTCTTCCACGTCTCCTGATGTACTAGCCTGTCTCCTGTAGCACCTCCATGCTCTGGACACAGCAAACTTTCTTGCCACAGCACCCATTGATGTGCCATCCTGGATGAGCTGCACTACCTGAGCCACTTGTGTGGGTTGTAGACTCCGTCTCATGCTACCACTAGAGTGAAAGCACCGCCAGCATTCAAAAGTGACCAAAACATCAGCCAGAAAGCATAGGAACTGAGAGGTGGTCTGTGGTCACCACCTGCAGAACCACTCCTTTATTGGGGGTGTCTTGCAAATTGCCTATAATTTCCATCTGTTGTCTATTCCAACAGCATGTGAAATTGATTGTCAATCAATGTTGCTTCCTTAGTGGGCAGTTTGATTTCACAGAAGTTTGATTGACTTGGAGTTACATTGTGTTGTTTAAGTGTTCCCTTTATTTTTTTGAGCAGTGTACTTTGCTTAAAATTTCTCAATGGTTTTGTAAAACAACACCCTTTTTACCTTGTCAAAATGAGCTCTGCAATAATCATCCCATTCTGAGGGATTGTTCCTTTAAATGCAAATGAGTTCTGCTCGCTCCGCCCCTCTCTACTCTCTGTGGACTGAGGAGCCTGTTTATCTTTTTTATCACTTTATCTGGAGATCTCCAAAATGGGGCGGGGTTTCATCACACAAAGACTTTCACCATTGGTTCTGACTTCAGCCTATTGTTATTGACTTAAATTTTAAAACTACACTTTATTAAACATTGTTTGTAGTTGATCTCAAATAAAAAAAAAAATAAAAAAAAAACTATGCTATATAAATAAACACGCTCTGTGAGAGCAGAGCCACAAAGCTCGTGGCCAGTGGTGTTTGGACTGGAGTTTGAACCTCTGCTTAATGATATAAACAGGAATCACCCACGAGCCGTCCCAGTGAAGTGCAGGGAAATGGTTTTACTCTATCGCTTTGTTTTAAGCAACGGGGGCGTCTCGGGGGTAGATCTCCAGGCTGCAGTTATACCCCTCTCCGTTTAGCCGCTAAACTTGCTAACTAGCTTGTTATTAGGAAAGGAGATCACAAAGATCAATAAAAAAACCTTATACTCACTTCTGCTGTAAGTGAAGCTGGATCACGAATGATTCGCGCGAACATAGACGGATATATGTAGATCAGGAGGCGCATTCCCTTCACAAACAAACGTAATCCACTGCATCTTCAGCGGCTCAGATGTCGGGAGTAAATGACGACCACTATGTTCATTATTACATCCAGCAACACAACACCTCAATCACTCAATCAGAGATATTCTTGTCTAACTTACATCCCTGCTCCAGCATTGAAACAATGGAGGTTGGACTGTTACAGCTGATCTGAGGTAAAACAGTCGTGTCAATCAACTATCGTGGGAGTGTCCTCTGTGGGTGTGATGCCACAACGACAGGCATCTGAGAACGGCTCGATTTGAAAAAGGAATTATTTTTACAGACTAATTAAAAACCACTGCATGGATTTTTATCATTGTACACACACTGCCAACACACATTAATGTTCAAACTACATGTAGCATCCGATGACCCCTTTAAGGGCTCATAGTGGCCACAAGAGGTTTATCCTTTCTGAAAAGCTAAAATGACAAATGAGACTTAGGTTGTACAGGTTATTTGAATAATGCAAAGGCCTACCGGGTAGTACAGGTAATGGACACAGTCATTTCCAAAATTCTCAGAAGTTGAAGAGTTCACACTCCTGTGGTTTGCGATTTACAGTTCACAGCACTGAAACAAGGAAGGAATGACTGTTTATAAACAGTGAGAAATGGCATCTGTTTTATTTTCTCATTTTCAGTAAATAGGTTTTTTTACATCTTTGCAGTCCCAGAGCACATTATTTTGAAAGTTCATTTGAGAGTGAGAGAAGAGAGAACATCTGTAACTTAGTCCAGATTTGAGGAATTGTAATGTTTAGTAACTTAAACATTACAGAAGCATGCAATTACAAACTAAATTCACTATGACTTATTTCTTATAAGTTACCTGCACTAGTGCAGGATAAAAGCATGTGAAAAAGTCGTTCTACGACAGCCCTAGGTCTCCGAAGCATGGCCCATTTCACACACATCACATCTATAGAAAACATTATTATGAGTCATTATGTAAATATGAGTCATTATATATAAATCAGTGGTTGCAAGTATTGGGCAAGTTCCAAAATGTAATACATTATATATTACTAGTTACTGTCTTTTGTAAGTAATTAGTTACATTACAATATTACAGTCTCTGAATTGTAATGCGTTAAACTACCTTTAAGTTACTTTGACCAAAATATCCACAGTATACACATCCAAGTATGACTAGGTATTATTGAATGTCAAAATGAAGTTTTTTTGCTGCTCATTCTACATTCATTGGAGGGTAATGTGGTAGATATAGCATAAAATTATAAAATCATATTTAGATACTGATATGTCTACATTAATGATGAGATAAGCACAAACCACAGTATTAGGTTCAGAACTAACACCAGTAAATAAAGTTATGAAATGTTATAATGTACAAACAATAAACACAATACCTAGCCTATAGGCTATTTTAAACGGTTTTCAGAACAAAACATGAACGAAAAATATAAGACAAAACTCAAGCGAAACTCAAAGCAAACGCGTTGTTCTCACTCAACCTACTTCTCTCATTCACCATAAATCCAATTAAAAGTGTCCACATGTGTTTGAATGCTAAACTATTATTTATTATGTAAACCAGGCTTACTTAAAGCGCTTAAAAAAAAAAAAAAAACTCATCACACTCATCAAACTCATCACAATGTATGTATGGCCCGAGCTCAGGCTGAATGGCACAGATTGTAGCCTAGTACACACCATTTAAATTAACCAGTGTATCTATATGTTTGGTTGTCACATACCACTTACTTTCTTTTGAGGTAAATAGCGAAAAACATATACACTTTAATTATGAAACAAAGTGACACATTTGTACAAGACAGGTGTGAAAAAAAATGTGGTTACACTTTAAGCTACTGCACACAGAATAATTTCCAAGTGCTCCTATAACACATCCTGTGCAGAGAGTTCTGTGGAAATGGGTTACAGATTACAAGTTACTCTATTTAAAATGTAATAAGTAGTGTAACTTTTCAATTACTTTACTAAAATAATGTAATTTATTACATTTGATTACTTTTCTTAATTTCTAATATTTTCAACTGTTAATAATTTTGAAACATTTAAACCATTTAACATTTAGACCAGTTAACCGTACAGTAGCACTCAACACTGAATACTGTCAGACTTTCAAAATCCTTTAATCACTTGAATTAAGATTATAATAAGTAAGGGATAATAATATACATCTTTATTTTCCAATAACAACTGGCTGGATGTACATTTTCCCACTTATTACACAGCTGCTTGCCACAAAAGTAAATAATTAGACAAGAAACACTGATGTAAGTTCAAATATTTTAATGCAAAGCTTCCATGAAAAAAAATCAGTTGCTAGCAAACTGCAAGTTCAAACTAGACAGACATTTAAGGGATACAGTGCAGTCATACCACTTTTATTTTACCACATAAATAATTAAGTACTAGTACTTACAGTACTAGTTTGTTAGTGTACAAAACAAAATGGCTGCAGCTGCATTTGTATGAAAGTGAGCACTTCCCCTTTGCCAAGAAAATCCATTCACCTCACAGGTGTGATATATAAAGATGCTGATTAGACAGCATAATTATTGCACAGGTGTGCCTTAGGCTGGACACAATAAAAAGCCACTCTAAAATGTGCAGGTTTATCACACAGCACAATGTCACAGATGTTTTGAGGGAGCATGCTGACTGCAGGAATGTCCTCCAGAGCTGTTGCCTGTGAATTGAATGTTCATTTTTCTACCATGAGCCATCTCCAAAGGTGTTTCAGAGAATTTGGCAGTACATCCATCCGGCCTCACAACCGCAGTCCATGTGTAACCACACCAGCCTTGTCGTCCTAATTGGGGTATCAACCTGACTGCAGTTCATCATCGTAACCAACTCGAGTGGGCAAAAAATATTTTCTCAAAGATCAGACTTCACACTGCATAAATATATGCATTTCTTGGTAACACTTTATAATAACTATAATAAGGATCTGTTTGAAATAATCAAACAGATCCTTAGTAAGTGGTTAATAAGTTAATAGTTAATATATTATTTATCCCTTATTAATCATTGAAACATCAACATTGTACTATTATCTCAATAAGCATTTGTTAATTATGAACAAATGATCAAACCATTAGTAAATGATGTAAGCTGGTCTGTTAAAAAGCACAAATAGCACAAAATTACAATTAAATTAAAATTAAAACAATTATTCTAATACTATTTTCTTTTTTTAAATAGTAATAAATTATTTGCTGTCAAGTGAATAAACATGTAAACCCTTTCTCTCATCAGCACAGACTTGTGTTCTGTGTGGAGTGTGTGGGATCTAGTTATAATGTAAAGCAGTTTTACACTTCACTGAAGATCACATCAGGTGCACAGTGCTAAAATACTCCATGCCTGTCAAAGAAGACATCTTTCCCCTTACCAGTCAGCCTTTACATTGCAGTACACACTACAAAGTATTCAAAAGATGTTGTGTAAATGCATGAATAAATCATTTATAAATCTTTCTGCATCCCCTAAAGTGTAAACAATTCATCACTTGTAAATGTGTTATATATTGTTCTATTGTTTCATACAAACGCAGCTGCTGCCTTTTTTTGTACATTGTAATGTTATAAAGATTATAAGATAACTAACAAACTAGTACTACTGCTTAATTATTTATGTGGTGAAATGTTGTAACTGAACAACTGGTATGACTGCACTGTGTCCCTAAAATGTCTAGGTTGAACTTGTCATTTGCTGGCAACTGATTTCTTCATGGAAGCTTTGTGTTTAAATATTTAAACTCAGATCAGTGTTTTGTGTCTAATAATTTTGACACGAAACATCTAAATAATCTATCAAGCAGCTGTGTAATAAGTGAGATAACGTACATTCAGCCAGTTGTTATCGTAAAATAAAGATGTGCGTTATCCCTTACTTATTATAATCTTAATTCAAGTGATAAAGGATAAGTTTGACAGTAATCAGTGTTGAGTGCTACTGTAAGGTTAACTCTGCCTGGTTTAAATCTTTCTAAATGATTAACAGTTGAAAATATTAGAAATTTAGAAAAGTAATAAAAAAGTAATTAAAAGTAATAAGTCACATTACTTTAATAAAGTAATTGAAAAGTTACATTACTTATTACATTTTAAATCAAGTAACTTGTAATCTAGGATGCATTTCTTCTTCAAAAAAGTATTTTTTACTGGCTATTTGTCAACTACCCATTTACAGTAAATAGGCGTGTTGAAAAGCCTTTATTATTGGTCATGAATACTGCCTGCTCTGCGTTAAAGCATAAACACTATTGACTCTTATTAGTAATTTCTGTAATGTCTAGATTAAGATATACAAATGACATATTCTACATATGCAGAAACTCTTGAGCAGAAGTGTGCACTAAGATCTCATAGGGGCCAGGAAGTGGTTGATCCTTTCTGAAAAGCTAAAGTGACAAGTGCACATTTGTTTCCACTGCACAAATGTACAAATCTCTTGTCATGAGACACATTTGTAAACCTGTTCACATAAACTTTAGTTTTTCACCAAAATAAAAGATCAAATGGTTCAGTCAAAAAAGTACAAGGGCAAGTGCAGTGCAAAATATGCAAGTTATTGTACAAGAATTTTGATTCTTTTTTTGAGAAGATTTTGACAAGTTTTGACAGATGGTGACACTGTTTTTGTTTTGTTTTTTCCAAATTTCTTGTGTGTGTAAGCACACATGGCAATAAAGTTCTTTATGATTTGCAAAAATTGAAACCCAGTACCTGATGTGGTTTCACCAATAAATCAATGTTGAAACGCCAGCTGGGAATGGATGTCTCCTTCTTGAGACAATATAAGCCCTCTCTAACCCTACCTGATACTTTTGAACTTTTGGAATATTTCCTTCATTTTCATTTAAAATGATTGCCTTTCTATCAAAACAATTTTCATTCGATCAGATAACATTTTAAGAAGTCATATCGCCATGTTACGATATGCCTCTCACATGTTGCAGAGTGGTGTGCGTTTGTAGCTCGTTTGTAGCTCCCTAGAGTTTTATTCTTCTGAGGAAATCTCTATTTTACTATACTTTCTGTTGTTTAAAGTGATAAAATATAGCTTTTTCCCCACCAGATTTCTGTTATTATCCATCAAACTAATCCGATCGCTCTCTTTTAATCTATAACCGCGAGTGCAATGCCGCGCTGTGCGTTAGCATTCCGTTTCACGTTTAGCCTGCCATTTGCGTTCCCACTCACGTCTCTATTCACGTCTACTACCTGTCATGATCTGGGCTGTGGGGCTTCCCTCAGCCACCTGAGGTTGCTGTTTTCCCTTCCCTGCACTGCACTTCCCTGATTGTACACCTGTCTGGTCATTAGCACTCATCTAGCTCTCACCTGTTCACAATTATCTGGTCTATAAGAACTCTCATTTCCCACTACTCATTCTGGCTGCATTGTCTTCCTGTGTGTGTTCCTCTGTTTTGATCCTGGCTGAGATTGTGTTTCTGTTCTGTTTATTTTGATCTTAGATTCTAGTCGTGTTGTGCCGTGTTGGCCTTTTGGTTTATGTTTATTTGTGTTTTGTTTAATTAAAAATTCGTTCCCTGCATTTTGGACCCTGACCTCATCTCTAGTACATCGAACGTGACACTACCGCTTTCCTTTTTTCCCTCGCTCTCGTTGATCGCTCGTTTTTATTCTACAACCGCGAGTGCAGCGTGTTTGTAGTGTGTTCGCCGGTTAGCTTGCCATTCACTTTTACTTTTTCTCTATGCCATTTTCTACACAAGTTCATCAGACAACAGTGGTGAGTTGAAATCATTCTAAGAAACTTAATACTGTCACATGGAATTGATGTCAATGCCGTTGAGATTCTGCAGCAAAGTGATGATATCTCTGATCATTATCTAGTCTTGTGTATTCTCCAGATGACTAAAACTGTAAATTCAACTCCTTATTACAAGTATGGTAGAACCATCACTTCTACTACAAAAGATTGCTTTCTAAGTAATCTTCCTGACTTATCTGAATTCCTCAGCATGTCCAATAGCTCAGAAAAACTTGATGATGTAACAGAAACTGTTAACAGAAACTGTTAACAGAAACAACTTGTATGCTAGACCCTATTCCATCTAGGCTACTGAAAGACTTGCTTCCAGATCTCATAGATCCTCTGCTAAATATTATTAATTCATCACTACCATTAGGATATGTCCCCAAAACCTTCAAACTGGCTGCTATTAAGCCTCTAATTAAAAAAAACAGAACTTGACCCCAACGAATTAACTAATTACAGACGAATCTCCCATTTCTATCAAAGATATTAGAAAAGGTTGTATCCTCACAACTATCTTCCTTCCTACAGAAATATGATATCTGTGAGGATTTTCAGTCAGGTTTTAGACCGCACCATAGTACTGAGACTGCTCTCATCAGAGTTACAAATGATCTACTTTTGTCATCCGATCATGGTTGTATCTCTCTGTAAGTGCTACTGGATCTTAGTGCTGCGTTTGATACTGTTGACCACAACATTCTCTTGAATAGACTTGAGAATTATGTTGGCATTAGTGGTAGTGCATTGGCATGGTTCAAATCATATCTATCTGACCGCCATCAATTCGTGGCAGTAAATGAAGAGGTATCATATCGATCACAAGTGCAGTATGGAGTACCGCAAGGCTCAGTGCTAGGGCCATTACTCTTTATGCTTTACATGTTACCCTTGGGTGATATCATCAGGAAATATGGTGTTCATGTTCAGGTGCGTATCACTGCTACGCTGATGATACCCAGCTCTATATTTCTTCGCGGCCCGGCGAAACTTACCAATTTGAAAAACTAATGGATTGTGTAGTTGAGTTGTTAAATTGGATGACAAGTAATTTCTTACTGCTAAATTCTGAAAAAACAAAGGTGTTAATTATTGGGCCTAAAACCTCAGCGTGTAATAACCTACAACACTGTCTAATACTTGATGGCTCAGTTAGGAACCTAGGTGTGCTATTTGATGGTAATCTCTCCTTTGAAAACCACATCTCTAGTATTTGCAAAACTGCATTTTTCCATCTCAAAAATATATCTAAACTATGACCTATGCTATCAATGTCAAATGCTGAAACATTAACCTCACGGTCAGATTATTGTAATGCTTTATTGGGTGGTTGTTCTGCTCGCTTAATAAACAAACTCCAGCTGGTCCAAAATGCAGCAGCTAGAGTTCTTACTAGAACCAAAAAGTATGATCATATTAGCCCGGTTCTGTCTACACTGCACTGGCTCCCAATTAAACATCGTATAGATTTTAAAATCTTACTAATTACTTACAAAGCTCTGAATGGTTTAGCTCCTCAGTACCTGAGCGAGCTCTTATCGCATTATAGTCCCTCACGTCCGCTGCGTTCTCAAAACTCTGGCAATTTGATAATACCTAGAATATCAAAATCAACCGCGGACAGGAGATCATTTTCTTATCTAGCGCCCAAACTCTGGAACAATCTACCCTACAATGCTCGGGAAGCAGACACACTCTGTCAGTTTAAATCTAGATTAACGGCCCATCTCTTTAACCTTGCTTACACAAAACAAATCAACAAATTCCTATAATTCAAATCCGTTAAAGGATTGTTAGGCTGCACTAATTAGGTCAACCGGAACCGGGAACACTTCCCATAACACCCGATGTACTCAGTGCATCATCAGAAGAATGGCATCTACGCTAATATTAGTCTGTTTCTCTCTTATTCCGAGGTCACATTAACCACCAGATCCAGTCCGTATTCAGATCAGATGGTCACTGCAGTCCCCCGGATCCAGTCCGAACCCAGCCCAGATGGTGGATCAGCACCTAGAGACGACCTCTACAGCCCTGAATGTCAGAGTCCACATCAACTAGATGAGCCCCAGAGACAGATCCACGGTGAAGACCACATCACCTAGACGGCTGTCGGCACAAGACCACGGGAACTTTGGCCAAAGGAGAACTGGCCCCCCGACTGAGCCTGGTTTCTCCCAAGGTTTTTTTTCTCCATTTGTCACCGATGGAGTTTTGGTTCCTTGCCGCTGTCGCCTCTGGCTTGCTTAGTTGGGGACACTTTCTCTTAACACAATATTGCATTTTATTATATTATTTTTGATTAACTACCTTTACCTAAAATGTGAGTGTTTACTGTTGCCTTTGGCATTGTTGATGTACTGTTTCCTATTTAATACTGTACAGCCGCCTTGTCACAATTCTGTATTGTTAAAGGTGGTATATATAAATAAAGGTGACATGTTGCAATGTACTTCACCTAAGGGGCATGTTGTCACATATCAATTACTTTATTTTGAGGTAAATAGCGTAAAATGTATGCACTGTAATTATGAAACAAAGCCACATATTTGTACTAGACGAGTGCAAAATTACCATGGTTACACAAACTGAAATTCAGAAAGTGTTAGGTTGTCAGCCCGTGCCCCCTGCGTATTTAGGAGCCCATGTTAACAAAACAAGATGTAGCTTGAAACACTCCCACCGCATCCTGTGCAATGTTCTGTGTTTCTGGTTTCAATCTATTTTGGCTTGTTAAAGTGACAATGGATTAACTTAGCACAATGCTCCTGGTAAAAAAATGTAATATGACTGATACGAAATGTATTAAATACACCAGAAATGCACAGAATTAAAGTCTGTCTTTGAGTCAACACATGGCTTTTAGCTGTATGGGTAAAGCAAGGAAAAATAGCCTACACTTTCAGATAAACACGTACATATATGGCCATATGACATGGCACTCGTGTAAAAAACTTTATAATTCTTTATGAACAGAAGGATTACATGTAATAAGTTTCTAAATGCAAACGAAAATCATTGGTTGTTTCAATTGAAAATGTTTGTGATGTTTTTTTGTTTTTTTAATTCTGATAAAGAAAGGTAGACTACAGACTGTGTTTACCAGAGTATTTTTAAATATGAGTATCTTTGAGTGAAGGATGTGTGTACTTTTGCCATCTCTGCCTTTAGCTGATATACTGCACTTAATTGTCATGCACTATAGGGATTGGAGAATCAGTGAAGACATTAACGATTTCGGGATTTTCGACTCCGACTGTAGAGCTGTTCAGACTGGAGGAACAGACTCTTTTGGACTCGAGTCCCCATCACTACTTCAGACAGTTTGCCGTTTAATAATTCTCATACTCAAATCACAATTACTGCGTAATGGCACCATGACTTCGAACAACACCCGCAAGGAAAAAAAATAAAACAAAAACCAAAACAACATAATTAACAAACTTTAGTCCACCCGCCAGAAAAAGCATTAATTAATATATATGAATGACTTACCGGAATAAACGTAGTGCATGTATGCAAACTGCACAATTAGAGAGAACGTCAACTCCATTTCAAGTTTAGAGGAAACTGCACAGACCACGTCAAAGTCGTTTCAAGCGGTGTTTGCAAAAAAAAAAACATGTGCAGGCGTACAAAGGAAATGCAGAGAAAAGCTAAGGCGACCATGATTGCTATGGCAATGGGCATGCGCACATCAAAAGCGCTTAAAGGCGCATTTCCTTCACCAATAAACATGTGAGGAGCATGTAATGTTACATAAATCTTTTATTGACATTTACTTTTGAACATTATCGTAAAAATGCAGGTTATAGAAAAACGTGTATAAAAATATATTGCTTTGAATCTCTGTCTTTTTTTAACATTGAGTCATATATTCAGAGCATATCTATATTTACATTTGCAGATTATAATACCCCAAAATGTCGGTCTTTCAGTGGCTTTCTGTGCTCCTGGTGACAACGGCAGGTCAGATCAGTTTCCACCAGGAACCTCAGTGTGTTTCACATCCCCAGCAGACCTCAAAATAACTCACTGAATTCAGTGAATCTCACAAAAACTGTCAAAAATGGTTTATTTTTACACAAATGTAATTCATACTACATTTCCATACAAAATATTTTCATGACAGTTAGTCACATTAAAACCCCTCCTAATTTTCATAAAAATAATGCACAAAAATGATTACAAAAAAAAGTATTAAATTGTGTACCATACATTATGACACTATTTGTGGTACTGAATATAACTGTGAGAAAAAAAAAAACATATTTCACCCCAAATACATTTTTATTTTCATTTAAATTAATTGATTAAACTCTTAAAATTCAAAATAAAAACTAAATAATAAAATAATAATAATAAAAACAATTCAAGATATTGGTGAAAAAAATGCTCCTGTATGTTTTGTCTCACATTATATCACGTATCACAGGATATCACACAGACAAGAGCAATATGACACAAGTGCTGATTTTTTCAGTTCAGTAAATAAGAAGTTGATATAGTGTTGTATTTTAAACATTATATATTATATAGGCTTTGAAGCCATAGCAGAACTGGTGTTTAGTTTAGTGAATGCGTTTTAAATTAATCGTGAATGACTTATTAAGACATTTACCGCCACCTGCTGGCAGATTTAGTTTCTTATTTAGAGCAGTGTTTTTCAAACCAGTCCTGCGAGCACCCCCAACACTGCACATTTTATAGGTCTTATATCTGACACAACCATTTCAGGTCTTGCTTTCACTTCTAATGAGCTGAAGAGTAAAATCAGGTGTGACAGATGAGGGAGACAGAAAACATGCAGTGTTCAGGGTGCTGATTTACTGTACACCCACTTCTCCAGGCTCCTCTGTATATATCAAAGGTTTTCAACTCTTGCCAGTGAGATCTATTTTCCTGCCTGTAACTTTCTAGTGATCCTAATAACCTTGATGAACATGTTCAGGGTGTTTGATTAGGGTTGGAGCTGAAATCTGCAAGAAAATAAACCCAAAGAAGAATAAGTTCTGATCAGATCACTTTAATTACTCTTTGTGAGTGTGAGCGTAACATAAATTGAGGAGGTCATCATAAGGTGAAAAATAAATACTGATGAGTTGAAAATGTAACCCCATTAAGGACACATTCAGAAATGTTGAAATATTATTTTAATGTTTCTGGGTTTACATCTAAAAAGTGACACATCAGCAACCTTAACATTAACACATTTAATTTTTAAAACATCTTTTAAGGTTGTTCATGCATATAAGGCTTTTCTCCTCTTAGATGTAATTGGGATCATTTACTCACATGAACACGTAAATGAAGGTTAAGGGGTAAGGGGTAGAATTGGGATTGGGTCTATATTAGTGTTCTTATATTAATACTTTTAAGTTGGCATAATTAAAACAGAATTACTTAATACAAATGACTTACCACATTGAGCAGAGCGTATGCACGTCAAGCTTAAAATGAGAGAAAATGACAACTCCAATCAGAGTTCACAAGACCTTACATGTGCCTTATAGAGCAGAGACTGATGTGCGCATCTCCATTGTTTCATAGACAAATGCTAATTATCAGTATTTGTAGCATCTGAAAATATCTCATGTTGCACTCTTTTGCAATGGTGTACATTTATGTAACATAATAAACCGGTCATAAAATCACTGATTGCTTGTTCTGAAATGTGTTTTCATAGACCACTTACACAATGAATATGGTGTGTAATTCAGTCAACATGAAAGTGTGGACTATAGTAGTAATTCATACTACATTTTCATACAAAGTATTTTCATGACAGTTAGTCACATTAAAACCCCTCCTAATTTTCATAAAAATAATGCACAAAAATGATTACAAAAAAGTATTAAATTGTGTACCATACATCATGACACTATTTGTGGTACTGAATATAACTGTGAAAAAAAAAAACATTTCACCCCAAATACATTTTTATTTTCATTTAAATTAATTAATTAAACTCTTAAAATTCAAAATAAAAACTAAATATTAAAATAATAATAATAAAATAATAATATTACCATTTTGCATACAAAGCAAATTGTTGCTACCTAGTCATCAGCTAGCCCATAGAAACCAATGAGACCCGATAAATTAGGACATTAATCACATAGGGGGCATGAGAAGAAAAAAAAAATCATACTCAAGTCTTTTCAATAGATGGTTTATTTTTTTTTTAATTGGCAGTCTTTTAATTTGAATAAAAGAAAGAAAGAAATATGTGTGGACCAGCAGAATTCAACAGCAATGGGGTTTTAACCCATAAAAAAAACATGTTCCTACAAATTTAGTTCTTGTAAAAAATAAATAAATAAATAAATAAAAAATATAATAATAATAATATATAATATCTTGATTTACACAACAGTGAAATACAATATAAAAGAAAAACATACATACTACACAATTTGCAGCTTGTACAAAGGTAGTATTGTTGCAAATGAAAATTATACAAAAAATAATTTGTAAAGTGCATTTTGTAACAAGGAACAGCCATGGCAATGTAATGACCATAAAGATGGAATGAAACCATAAATGACTCTTGCATACGCTCTTAAAAATAAAGGTTCTTCACAGCGATGCCATAAAAGAACCATTTTTGGTTCCACAAAGAACCATTTAGGTAAAGGTTCTTTAAAGAACCATCTCTTTCTTACCTTTTTATAATCTGAAGAACTTTTTTTTTTCCATCACAAAGAAACTTTTGTGAACAGAAAGGTCCTGCAGATGTTAAAGGTTCTTTATGGAACCATTTAAACGAAAAAAGGTTCTTCTATGGCATCGTGAAGTAGCTTTATTTTAAAGAGTGTACTTCGAAATTTACTGCCCTTTACTACATTCACAAAGATGGGTGTCACGAATCTGGCCGGTGGCCTTCGGTCCGCTCATCACTGGATGTCGCCCTCTCATTCCATTGACATTCACATTACACAGACTGTTTCACCACACCCCGGACTACGTTCCCCATCATCCATTACACTGATTACACGCACACAGCTGTAACCAAATCAAGCACACTATCCACAAGTTTCCTACGCCCCATGAGGCCTTGCGTCAAAAGTGGGAGCGTCTTCCGGTTCAAAGTAAACAAGCGGGACGTGACACTCATTCATTCAACAGCTGTCAGGGGTGATGGGCAAATGAAGCCTTGTGAAGCACAGAGACTTTGCTCTGACTGTTTCGGGAAAAGATTCAAAGCTTCGACAGTGTCGAAAACAGCATGATCTGGTGGTTGGTAAAAAAGAAAATAAAGCAGCCAAAAGCCTGTGAGACTCCGTCGGAAGAAGCGTTCACGGCAATTTCCATAGATCGATCCATGTTAAATGAACAAATAAAAGCCTAACCGCGTGTGTGTTTGTTTGTGAATTTCTGACTCTGATAAATTAATTTACCCATTGAACAGTGCCATTAACTGCCAGTACGAATATCACTATGATGTAATAGAAGAATAATATACACATATATTAATTGCATATGGCATATATTTAATTTTCCTGAAATGAAAGAAAATGTACTCGCAAAGTAAGATCTAGGGGTCGAACATTACCACACGCAAAGTGAATCATGCATGTCACTTTCACAGAAAGTAAGGTATCTACGAAAGGGATTTCTACGTAAACAAGCCTTGAATCTATGCTTCATCTGGCGTGCCCTTTAACAAGCTCTGATGTCTCGGTTCAAATGTCATTTCACTATTAACAGTCATTCAAGATTTAGCGATCCAAACTTGCTAATGATGTGGGAACACTAATTCGAAAAGCATATGTTGTCCATAAGAACGTAATGACATCTCTCATAAAGGTGTGCATCTTTACAAAGTAAACAATGGTCTAAAAAACACTACGCTAATTAGCACACAAAATACTATTGGTATACTACGTCCGCCGCCTCACGGGAGCTGTACCAACGCGATTTGCAAACAGATTTATAAGGTTCACTGAAAAGAATTAGTTTGTTCATGAACTAGACACCATTTCTGCATCTTGAAGCATGTGATATGGGTCATTCCATAATTAGCGGTACATTTAGAATTTGACGATGTGAAGAAAAAAGGTTTTCTTTTTCCCAAAAACCCAAACATGACCTTGCCTAACTGCTTTGAAAAAATCTATATTGTATAAAGTGCTATATAAATAAAGGTGATCTGTAGGAATATGTGCATAAAATACCATCTATGTTTGCTACTGTCCGCTATGTTACCTTTACTGGGCAACACAGTTGACAGGTCACTTAGGTGACATTTTTAGTGTTTTGGGTCTATACTCAACATGGAAACCTAGACCTAGTGAGCATATGGTAAATATAGTTTTATAAAGAAAACATAAGCTCTAGTTAATTGTCTTGTTAAAATTTGCTGCAATAATAATAAAGTGTAACACTGTTAACAGTCAGTTAATCCACCTTTGACACAGGTTTGCTATTACCAATATTAGGAGGAAGAGAGAGAACATCACTTCTAGTGTTTCATTCATGTGCTTCTAGAGGAAATATCATCATACTGTGCAAATTATGCCAGAATGAGACACACATAAAACACTTTATATCACAGTAAACGCTTATTATTTTTGAAGTGCACACCCAAGTGTCTTGATAACCTAATCTAACTGAAGACAAAACTATAAAATAAATTTATATTTGAGGTAATTTTCAGTAGAATGAGCAACTTTACAAAATCAGACAGCTGAATATTGTATGTGAAATGAACATTTTTGAACAAAAGATATGGCTTCATATAGTGTGATTGGGAAAAATATAACTGTGTACTAGAAAATTAAGCATCGGGGCTTTATATTGATGAAAATATATTAAAAATATACTTCATGGACATGAGATGTGTTTGTGACAGATTTCAGAATTAAAAATTTTTGTTATGCGATGTTGTAGGCCATGGATCCAAAACTATGCAAAAATTTCAAATAAACTACTAACACCAGCTTAGATTTACTTGTTCAAAATGGTTCAAAACCTTTTGTGCAATTTTTCTGAAAAAAACTGGTTCATACTGGCGGTGTTCTAACATTTCATCCTACCCGTCAGATTTTCCTACCAGGGTCTACTGCGCATGCGCACATCAATATTGCCTCATTTTTGTCATGCTGAAAAACACACCTATAATTTTTTACTACTTGCGTGTGGATTTCTTCATGCAAGGTAAGTTTTTGATAAATTCTTCATGTAAGGTCAGTTTTTGATTATTTCTGTTAGTTTGTATTACACCAAGACAGCTAATGAGAACTGTTTACGGTCACATTGCGAAGCAAGCTAGCATCACGTTCATGTAGCATCCGTGATCGTGTTTGTTAGCATTTTTCATAAAAAAAGTTAGGTTAGACATGGGGCATGCATCATTGATTAGTGAACCTAAACCTAAAAAAACCACCACAAGTTTAGAAAGTTAATTTAAATTGCAAAGTTTCACATATTTATACTTTTATAGAATATGTAATGCAATATATCATATTAAAGTTTAGAATAAGTTTTACGTATTTTACATTTACATTGTTGTAAATATACTAAATTACTAATATATTCTTCTTTTTTGTTTTCAGGTACAGTGTGAGATCTGCAATAGGTGGGCACATTATGAGTGTTGCAACTTCAAAAAGAATAGCCTAAATGTGTTTATGTGCAAAAATGTGTGGGGAACAAATGATTTCTTTATAATAGAATGTGAGAGTATTTTCCTGTATCATTTGAATTGATTACAATCCGCAGCACTATGTGGTCTTATTTAGGCCATATTTCTATTAATAATAACTATTATTTTTAATATTTTGTATTATGCCTCTGTGTTGTATGATTTTGAACTTTTGCTAAAAAAAATTGTTAATGTTTATAATTCTCTTTTTCATGTTATTCTGCATGATTATATATGATCTCAATCATTTAAATTTTCAATTTCAAATTTATATTATCATCTTTCTATCAGATTTAAACTGTACAATCATCCTACCTGTTTATTTTAATGAGGTATTTTGCACTGTCAAATCACCCTACCTGTTTATTTTACACTGGTAGCACAATCTGATGAGGTATTTTGCACTGTCAAATCACCCTACCTGTTTATTTTACACTGGTAGCACAATCTGATGAGGTATTTTGCACTGTCAAATCATCCTACCTATCATGCTATCGTTGCTTTTTATGTATCTTCGGCAAAATTACACTGAATAATTTTACATAGTCACAGACGCGAAGCAGAAACTCGCAGCAGGAATTGTTGATAAGGTAGGATGGACCGATAGATATAGCTGGTATGCTAAATACCCTCAAACGACAGCAAAAGTAACTGGCAAACTATTGTCGGCCTGAGTCCGACCCGAGCCAGCCCCGTGAAGTCTCGTGTTGTTTCCACCAACGCGGAATTTGTTTTCAACCAGCATCTGACCCGTGCAAATTGGCCCGAAGCCCAGCCCTATAGGGGCGTAAAAAAAGTCGAGGCCCGTCGGGCTGGGGCTGAAACGCAGGGTTCTACAGGGACATATCAACCAGTAACCTAATTTCACTGAGAGGTAACAGATGGTAAAGTTTAGGAATGAATGGCATGCAATTTCTGACACAATAGTCCCACTACTGATCGTTAATTTTTTCCTCACGTGTTTCACCTTCAGTAACAACGAATCAAAACGGATACATTTCAAGTGACACGGGAAAAAGACACGGAAAATCAGAAAAGCAGTGTGCACATTTCTGATTAAAAAAAGACAAGCCATCAATTGACACTTAAAACGGGAAGCATCGCCAGATTCAAACCAGCAGCAAGAGTCAAAAGCTCGTCCACATTTTTGTAAACATTGGCAACCTCTTTAAGTTATTCTTGACTGCGCTGTATTGACTGTTTTGATTCTTATCTGAAAAAGATATTTTCTTTTGCTTCAAACTTATTCCGCCCACCCCACACCATAACTTATTTTTAAGCACATCATGATGGACTTCATTGAGTTTAAAACACCATGCTACGTTTACATAAGCTAAGTACTGTCTTGCAACTGTTGACATGTGGTTAGATTGTTTCCCTACGTTTAAAAGCTGATGCTACAGTTGTAGCAAAAGCTTTAATAAAATAAGTTATCCCAAGGTGGGGACTTATCAGAAAGATTGCCCAGTGATATTGGGACACATTTTGTAAATAAACACATAATTGGCAAACAGATTGAGAATAAATCTGAAAACCCACTGTGCATATCACCCAAAAAGGGCATGGCAGAAACAGGAATGGCATGGGTTCAAGCCCTCCCAATAGTCTTTATGGACATGAGAACCCGAAAAGGCACCAAGATAGCCCTCAGCCCACATCGATGGACAGTTAAGAAATTATATGATGTCTCTGACTAAAGCTATCAGCTCAGTCCACTTACAGGTGAAAGCTGCTTTACCAGTCTCAGGTGACGAACCCAAATATTACTACGAGTCAGGAAAGTGGATCTGGGTCAGAGATTAACGGTGGGCGAGACAGCTCAACGCACTGCAACTTAAGAAAACACATGCAAACCAAAAAAACGACAACAAGAAAACATCTTCATCAGTTTGACAACACAGGTGCTGCAAATCCTCGCAACGCAAACACAAATACAGAAACATGCGGCAAATTCTCACAACACAACACAAACGCGCAGCAAATAGCACGGGCCACAATGGAAATGTTTCAGGGGGACCTCAAAAAGTGAATTTTGACTTGACTTTAACCATTAATGAAGCATTGCAGAATTTTTTCGTGAACTTTGAATGTTATGTTTATTTGCATACATTTATTTATTTATATATTTATTTGCAATTAAGTTAATAACTTTTCACAGTTAAGTGTGTAATTCGTCAGATTAGTCTAATAATATCCAAAAGACCAATGAATCGTATGATCAGGATGTTAAAATAAACAAAAAAACTCACCTTTTAGTCACCGACAACACCTCTACTCTGACCAAATCCACTGAACAAATAATCCGGTCCCAGCTGGGTTTGTCAGTTTTTGAGGTTCCCCTGAAACATTTCCGTTGTGGTCTGTGCTATTTGCAGCGCGTTTGTGTGTTTGGTTGTGTTGTGAGAATTTGCAGCGCGTTTCCGTATGTGTGTTTGCGTTGCGAGGATTTGCAGCGCCCGTGTTGTCAAACGTTTTCTTAATTTGTTGTCCTTTTTTTGTGTTTGCATGTGTTTTCTTAAGTTGCAGCACGTTGAGCTCTCTTGCCCACCGTAGAGATATGGTGCCAGGCATATGAGATCATCCTGACAACCAACACTGCCATCAAATTGTTGTAAAATAACTGGAAGCTGCCCGCATTGCCATCATTTCACAAAGCTACATCTTGCACAGAATGCTATGCTTGCAATCTCAGGGTGTTTTGTTTGGTTTCTGCACAGTGAGTGACATATGTAGTGTTGTTAAAACAACAGTAATGATATTATGGAAGATAACACATATACATCCAGGATCTTGTCACTGAAGAACATTAATATGAAGTGGTGAAACCTGGATCCTCTGCCTCATTGTGCATCTCATTGCTTGCACTGCTTGCACTGCTCTCACAGACCGGCTGATGTGTTGACATTCTCACTTCTGGGTAAACAACCACAGTTCGGCTGGCCTAGAGATAATAAAATATATTATTTGAAAACTTTAGCATTAAGACAAGCACATGCTGATTTCAGAAGTATTCAGTATGTTTTACTCGAGCATATAGAATTTAAATGCAGAAGAAAGTGAATATTTCATCTCAGGTAAAAGACAAATGAGAACCAGCTTTTCATCAAATTTACATCAAATTTAGAGCAACACATTGGAAATATGACACTGGATATATATATATATATAAACACAAATGACATTTATAAGAAGAGTGTGACGATTCTTCAAAAACATATATTTCTGTGCATTTTACAGCTTTGGATTTAAATTGTTTTTTGTGTAATTTAAATTCTGTGTCAGTTTGTTCCTTTAATTAATATGAACTCACCATTTAACCGTATGTAGATTAAAGGCATAATGACTCCAGCTAGAGCTACAACAGCAACTGCAATTAAGCCTGCCACCAAATAATGCATTCTAGATTTCAGACTTCCATCTGCAGGAAAAAAACAAAAAATAAAAATAAGTCCGAACATAAATGTTTCAACCATTTTATAAATTCATGCAACAAATATGCTTTAAGAAAGTCTGACTGAGCTGCCAGCTGCAATAAGAATCTACAATGATTTTGCACACAATATTAACTTCAGCCTTTTAATATGTTCATACTTACTAGTTGTATACTTCTGACCACTATGAAGGACTTGACACTTATAACTACGTTTCTCATCTCTGTTTATCTCCACACTGGTTCTCATCTGAAAGGTTTGGTCATTGTTGGGTCTAATTCCAGTAGAGCTGAATAGTTGGAGTGTGATGTTGTTTAGTGTAATCTTCATCTCTATGTGTTTGGGGTAGAAACCAGTGGCCAGACAGGTCAGAATCAGCTTGCTTTGGTCATGAGGTTTAGATACAAACATGTACAAATCTGGAGGAGCTGGAATATGAAGTAAGAATAAATTATTTTGAATAAATCATAAAATACAAGATTTAGGAAGGAAAAAAAAAAAAAAAAAACAGGTTTGACCAATGCATACTTCTGACTGAATCATTAAATGTGGAGATGCAGTCCATGCAGTTTGTGAGCTCCATCTTGAGGACATGTCTGCGAACTCGTTGATTATTCCACTTCATTTTGGTTTCTTTTGCCTTTGGACTTTTCTCCATCCACTGCATTGTGCTGACATTAAAGGCAATAAACTCCTCTCCATCATATCTGTAGTCATCAAATGCATTCACATCAATCACTGATCCATCTGGACGTTTGTCCACCTCACAGCCGACTCTCCTCTGTAGAGTATGGAGCCCTAAACATGTAAATAAAACAAACAAATAAATAATAACTTTAAATAACTATAAATATACAGTGGTCCATAAAAGCATTGTGGACACTTAAAAATATGTTAATATCCAACAAAACCCAGTGTATTCACCATCACATCTGGAGCTTGTGCAATTCATCAGAGTGTAAAGTAGGTTTATAAACCAGTGTCTAGGATCATGAGGTTCTTTGGTATATCTCCAGATTTCTGCATCTGAACGATCTCTTTTCCAGGTTTGTTCTTCATTACTGTAGTGAGAGATCTGTCTGTCGTCATACAGACTCACTGCACTGAACACAGGACCGGAGAACCCATCAGGTTTGTTAAGGATGGTGTAAACTAATTGGAGATGGTGTCTTTCTGAGGAAAGATAATTGAAAGAAGACTAAGGTGTTGAGGACATGTCAACATTACATATTTTCAATTATCCAAGAGAGAGATATTATTAGGAGCACACTAAGACTAATCATTTCACTCAGCAGCAAATTTACACTTGTTAACACCTGTGGGCCTAACCCGAATTTACTGTAGTATCTGTAACCAGTGTTTCCCATTTATTATGTGCCAAATGCGGTTGTAAATGATCCCAGCCAAGGAAGAAGGGTCTATAAAACATAAAAATAATACAATTTATGTACTTTTTAAATGTCAAACGCTTGTCTTGTCCCGCTCTGACTGGACTGTTTTTTTTTTTCCAGTTCAAGACAGTGTATGTCGAAAAACTTCCATCTCATGTTCTCCCTCAACTTCAAAATCATCTTATATCGCTGTTGTACCTTTTTTGTTAAGGGTGTTTGATCTTCTTTCCATGTTCACTTTGCAAAGACTGTGTCGGTACTTCTGCAGCGATGTAGGATGATTTTGAAATGATTTTTGAAATTGAGGGAGAAAATACATTTGGAGTTTTTTGACATACCCTAACTGTCTTGAGCCAGAATACACCTCAGGGAAGGCAAGACAAGAAGAGTGTTTGGGATTAAAAAGTATTTAAATTGGTTGTTTTTTTTTGTTGTTTTTTTTAAATAACCGATCCTTACGCTAAATAAGACCCTTATTCCTCAGCTGGGATCGTTTGAAGCTGCATTTAAACTGGATTTTGGAAGTTCAAAATCGGGGCACCATATCAGTCCATTATATGGAGAAAAATGCTGAAATGTTTTCCTCAAAAACCATAATTACTTTAAGACTGAAGACAGAAAGACATGAACATCTTGGATGACAAGGGGGTGAGTAAATTATTTGTAAATTGTTGTTCTGGAAGTGGACTTCTCCTTTAACGCTGACTGACACCTGTCAAACAAGACGACGACGCAGTGCCCGCAGCTACTCCTTTACTCCTTTACTGTGTATTTCCACTACGGCGTAGCGAGCAGGGCGTAGCGAGCAGGGCGAAGCCAGCGTTTTCCATTCATTCCTATGGAAGCTGAGCTTAAACGCTCACGGGGTGCATTATGGGATTGAAAGCAGCGTGGAGAAAGCATTGGAGCGCTCACTGCCAATAGAAAACAATTCAAAAAAGCAGTAGCGTTGCCGGCGGCACTGAGCGTGGTTTTGATGCTGTAGTGGAAATACACGGTTAGGGGCGTGTGAACTTTAGGGCAGAGCACGCCTCTGTTTACACACTATTTGCGTTTTATCTTCTACTTTTAAGGCCTGTTTGCAAACTAAACACTAGCATATAATGAAAGCATGCAAAGTGCATTTACTTTTGCATGACTTGTTCAATGATATGTGATTTCAGCTTAGTAATACACCAATTCCGCAAACACTCGGAAGCATATGTCAGAATCTACTTTTCAAAGCGATTGGTTGACACCCGGCGTTTGCGCCTGAGATCTGCATAAAGTTCAGGAATGCCCATAGTCTGTAAAAAACATGGACGTAGTGTCCGTGACGTCACCCGTAGGTTTCCGAAGAGCATTTTTGAAGCTCTTAGTTTCTCAAATGTGACTTTGATTTACCCAAAATTCCAGTGAAACTGTCAGCATTCCACCAACAAGACTTATGATGTTGGAAATTGGCACACACACAATTTCACACCCCACAATACTCCGATCTGGAGTAACAAATATATTCTGCATAGAAACAAATCCTTATTTTTTGAGGAATGGGTAAATAGAAATATTGGTCAGTATTGGATTTAATGGATGAGAGTGGTAAAATTAGACTATAATTCATTCACTTTAAAACATGGATTTGCCTGTCATCCAAAGCAATACTTTACTGTTATTAATGCAATACCTTCAGGTATAAAAATGTTAATGAGATGTTACCTTTCCTATTCCAACATTAGGCAAGCCAAGGCAAGGCAAGTTTATTTATATAGCACATTTCATACACAAAGGTAATTCAAAGTGCTTTACATAAAAGAAAGTAGAATAATCATAAAAACAATAATAAAAACAATCACAAAAAAGGAAGTAGAACAATCATAAAAGCAATGATCATAAGAATAAAACAAAAAATGTAAAATGTAAAAATGTAAATAATGATTTAAAAATGATTTAAAAATTGATTTAAAATAAGTTTAAGACATTTAAAAACAGAAAATGATTATACATAATGCAATCAGTTCGGACGAACCACAGTGCTCATTCAGTAAATGCACAGCTAAACAGATGAGTTTTGAGTCTAGATTTAAATGTAGCTAATGTTTTAGCACATTTGATCTCTTCTGGAAGCTGGTTCCAACTGCGGGCAGCATAATAGCTAAAAGCGGATTCCCCTTGTTTTGTGTGAACCCTCGGTATTTCTAACTGACTCGATCCTAATGATCTGAGTGGTCTGTTAGGTTTATATTCAGTGATCATATCTGCAATGTATTTAGGTCCTAAGCCATTGAGTGATTTATAAATGAGTAAAAGTACTTTAAAATCAATTCTAAATATAACTGGAAGCCAGTGTAGGGACCTGAGGACTGGTGTGATATGCTCAAATTTTCTGGTTCTAGTCAGAATCCTGGCAGCAGCGTTCTGGACGAGCTGCAGCTGTCTAATGGTTTTCTTGGGAAGGCCAGTGAGGAGACCATTACAATAATCCACCCTGCTTGTGATAAAGGCATGAACAAGTTTCTCCAAGTCTTGACTGGAAACAAAACATCTAATTCTTTCAGTGTTTTTGAGATGATAGTATGCTGATTTAGTTACTGCTTTGACATGACTACTGAAACTAAGGTCTGACTCCAGAATCACACCAAGATTCTTGACTTAGTTTTTAGTTGTTTGACCCCTAGCATCAAGGTATGCATTCACCTTAAGAACTTCCTCTTTGCTTCCAAATGCAATGACTTCAGTTTTCTCTTTGTTTAACTGAAGGAAGTTCTGGCACATCCAACTGTTAATTTCATCAATGCATTGGCAGAGGGAATCAATGGGGCTGTAGTCATTTACATTTACATTACTGCTGTCCTTCCTTTGTTATATGTTGGTGATATTGAAATAGAGAATAAACTCTCCACTAATAAATATTTAAGATGGTATATCATCCAGTCAAGCTACCCTTGTCAAATATTAAGAAATAAATTAGATCACACATTTGATAAAAATACTGTCAAATACTTCAGAACAGCCTACCTAAAATTTCCTATTCTCCCCAAGGTAAAAAAAATGCAGTTTAAAATTTTAAATGATATATATCCCTCCAATACATTTTTGCATTTAAAATTTAATTTTAAATTAAGCTTGGCAGGACTGGATGGTGTGTGTGTTGCTGATAGTTTCACTCTAACCTTACAAGATGTAATATACGGGATAACCAAAGAGTGCTTTGTTTTGTATGATTTGATTAATATTTTTATGTTATTAGCAAAATACTTTATACATAAATGCCTTTATTTTAAATCTCCCCCTTTGTTTATCGTGTTTAAAAATGATCTAAAGACTTTTCAGATGCACTTAGTAAAACGAAAAATCCAAAGGCAGTAAAACTGTTTAATTTGTCTGTATTATATAATTTGTTGTGATTTTATTTTATTATTATTTTAGTTTAGTCTTTGTTTCCTATTTTTATACTTGATTCTCTTTCTCTGAATATTTTGTTATACATTTTGCCTGGAATCTAATATGGTTCGATTGTGTTGAGCCTTCCGTACCAGAATTCTTTTCTTGTACACAAATTAATGCCGTTTTGTTGTACTCTGTTTTTGTACTTAATAAATAAATAAATAAATAAATAAATGAGATGTAAACAGTGGGGAAAAAAGAAAAGAAAAAGGCGAAAAAAAAATAAAGCTCTTAGTGGGCGGGAGTCGGCCATCGCCATCTTGGAATCGCATCACTGATGTCACTCCCGGATAATCGAAAATGGGCAAATAGGCGGGGACGTGGGTGGAGCTGGTTGCTGAAACCACGCCCACCTAGCGCGACGGTGGTGACAGCAGCAGCAATCCACCTGTCACTAGGGACTTTAAGCAACAGCTTCCAATGGAACGGCTACGATGACCGGAATTAGGCTGTAACCCCGCAGTAGACGAGAACGTAAAAATCATTAAGCAACTAGGTGCTGATGCCATCAGCAGACATATCTTTGTACAAATGAAAACATCGTTAAAATTGGCTTAAGTTTAAAACATATCAACACAGATTAAATGAAAGACTAATGGTAGAATCGCATACTGATGGATTACAGTGGTATATACTATAAAATGTAACATTTATCTACTAATCTGTGACGTTGTAAAGACTACGGCAAACCAGCCGTTGCTAAGCAACCATGACCCGAACTCTCAATGAAGACGCGGAAGTTTCCTCAAAGGACAAACGGATTTCCAGCACTAAAAATCACTTGCTGTAGCTCTGCTGCTACATTTATTTAAAAATGTACAGCTATGATCAGCTGTTTCTCCACCTTGGCTGAGCTTTCAATGTTGTTACGGGAAAGGATGAAGCTAATTGGTTGAATCTTGTCACGTGACCCGCTCCGGGGTGGGGTTTTCGCGTAGAGGGCGCGGCTTGCGCTTAACTGGTTTGGAAAAAAAAAAAGAACTGCGCTTGCAGCATTCTAAAATGTTTTCATCTCGATGCGGCACGGACGCGCCTGAAAAAAACGAGCGCGTCGCGACCGCGTCGCTTCCGTCATGAACGCGGCTGCCGCGCGTCTACATTTGAAAAAATGAACTTGAGCGTGCAAAAGACGCGATATGTGAACGGCCCCTTAGGCTACTATATATGTGACTATAAGATTGTAGCCATATTTCTGCTAGATATTTTTTAAATTTGACAATTTAAATTTATGCACTGGCACTATTTAAATACACTCTCTCAAATCTTTCTCAAATGTCAGGCAGAAGACAAGCTCAACCTCAACGATTTATTCTTTGAAACTTTAATATTAATTTATGCAATTGCAATGCCTTGATTTTAGTAAGGTTAGTACACAGTCATAGCCACAATGCAATGGTGCTAATAACTGGCATAATTTCTTTCGGTGTTTCGGTTTTTGGCCTTGGTTTCCTCTTTTTCGGTTTTCGGTTTCGGCCAAGAATTTTCATTTCGGTGCATCCCCACTTAATATAAAATAAACGGATGAGTTATATTTTATTTCGGAAAAAAAAAAAAAATCACCCCTCTCGGAGTTGACATAAAGGGCAAAATTAGCTAAACCACTTTTTGAACCAGGCTGTAAACATTTTTTTTTTTCTGCTGTAAAGTTGGGCATTTTACCATGGGGAGTCTTTTGGATTGACCAGGGGCGTCGCTAGGGCTAATCATTCGGGGCTGTTTTTACTTTTTTTTTTTCGTATAGCCCTGTGATTTCATTAATCAAAAGTTGGTCATTACACTTAAATCAAGTCAAAATATGGACTAGTATCTGTAAATATTATGCTGCAAAAGACTTTAAATATGAATCCTGCATGTTCTGCGTGTCTTTTTATGAATGAACGTGGCGGACGCGCGGTTTCTTTACTTGTGATACTGATGCGCGTGTGACGCTTGCAGTGATTTCAGCGTCTGCTGTTTCACTAAATGAGGACATAAATACATAAACAACATCTCCAGAACTGCTCTGAGAGTCACTTCATGAGCATTTCACTGTTTCATTTGAGTAAAACAAGCGTCAAATATACACACAGAAATTTACAGGTATTCACGGCAACCCGTCAAAGTAAAAGTACAACAAACTATACAACTACTACTACGACTACTACTATTAATTATTAAAAATTTCTAAAAAAAAAAAATTTCACACAATATTTCTTCCATGTTTTAAATTTGAATAGTAAATCCCTTTTATTTGTCAAAAATAAAATATAATTTTCATTAGAAGATCAATTTATTTAATATTTAATAAATATCAATTTATTTAATCAATTTATTTAATATTTTATACCTAATATTTTTAAAAATACACAACACAGAATTCCATTTAAAATAAATAAATAAATGTAAAAATAAATAAAAGTTGTTTTTATGCATTCAAATAAACAGACATGCTAAAATATATTTGGTAACAATAAAATGTAAGGTGAAAAAAAAATAAAACATTTAATGGGGTCCTAAACATGTATTTTTTCTTAACTTTTGATAAATTCAAATTAAAATGTGAAATTGACGGTAAATCGTGTAAGATTCATGGTTTTAATTAATTACACGATTAATTACATTTTGATTAATAAAATTAAATTTAACCATTAAAAAGAAATCCAGAAAAATTAAAACGAAAAACGGAATTAAAAAAAAAAAAAAAAATGAACTTTGGGGGAAAAAAAATAGGCCCCTGTTTTTGCATGCAACTATATATTTGCTACAGTTATAAATACATCTTCAAATTCATTATTTTATTTGTCTAACATATTTTTGTAAAGTTATAATTTTGTTATAATACTTTGATATGTTTGCTATTTGCAGTGATTACTATTTACTATGGTTCATATTGTGACATAGTCTTTAACCTTCAGTTTAACGGCCCGGACCCCATCCACGTTCAACCACCTGTGTCTAACAAAATCTTATGTGAGCATGACGTGAGCTCCCACCCAACACCACTAGCCCCTGATGTTTTGGCATCAGCCCCGGATGTTTTAAAATCCTAGAAACGCCCCTGGATTGACCCCCTTTTGCAGCCAGTCTCTAGCGGCCAGTCGATGAATTGCAGAATTCCGTGTTGGATTCAAGAGGGAGACCGACAGGTTGCCGCTTGTGAATACCCCACCTTACGCTCAGCTTCCATAGGAATGAATGGAAAACGCTCCGCTGTAGTGGAAACACCGTCATGGTCGTCTGAGCGGGAGAGTGAAAGATCTTTCCACACTTAAACATTTCCCGAATGTTTACAAACAGATAAAAACGCGTGGAAAACGCTGAGGTGCTCCGTGGCTGAGCAACCATCACCTGCACTCTCAATGAAGACGCGTAGGACAAACGGACTTCCAGCACTAAAAATCGCTTGCTACTTTGCTACTAAATTATTTAAAAATGGCTATCCCTGTACAGCTATGATCAGCTGTTTCTCCATCTTGGCTGAGTTTAAGAAAGGGGTACGCAAACAGGTTAAAGTATCAGGTTTGATGTTAATATTTATTAATTAATTATACTGTTTAACTTGACAGTATTTTCTCTCGTTACTTCTAATGGAGCTTCAAAGAAGACAGTGTAAGAGTTTTGTGCCCTGTGTTTATCAGTATCTCTATGTTCACTGGGTATAAAAGAAAAACTAAATAAACTAAGTAAAAATTAATCTGATAACTTTTTTCCCCCCTAAGGTTTCTGTAGATATCGCGATATCTCTATATTTTGATTTTTTTTTTTTTTTTTTGGCCAGAATAACCGTGGTGTGAAAAATCTAATATCACGACAGCTGAAACGTTGTAAAATATAACAAACATCATTGACAATATTGTATTTAAAACGTAGGCTACATTTAAATGCAAAATGTACACTTAATATTATCATTTTTGTTTAACTGGTATATCAAATCAATGTCCACCCGAAATGAATACATATAAAATTACTTACCACAATAAATCACAGTAAAACTTAACATGAAACAGAATGTCGGCACCATGTCGAGTTGAGAAGAAAATGCGCCAACCTCCTTAAACATTTTCATTTACGTCGGCACACTCGGACAAAAGAAGCTAAGAAAAAAAAAAAAAATAGTATGCTGCTTCTTCTACGTTCTTCTACGTCTCTTGATTTTTCTTCTTCTGAAGAGTTTATGGCAGTTGGCAAACCAACTGATAGGTGCTTTACCGCCACCTGCTGGACTGGAGTGTGGAACACGAGTTTGGCAGAAAAACAAAACAAAAAAACTTTATATTCTTTTAAACAGGCCCGTCTCTTTTAGGAATGTGATTAACTGTGCATACATTTTCTTAAGTGCTGCTCCAAGTATATTTTCCAACTGAAAAAGTTTAATTTATATTTTTACATGCGTCTTTTAATAATTTCCTTTCATTTTCATAAGCATGACATTCCATTATCACTTGCTGTACAGATTCAGGTTGATTACACTGTAAACACAATCAATTTGTATGTTTACCTATTATATGAAGTGTCTTACTGAGTCCTGTATGTCCAATTCTAATATGGGTTATGACCATTTCTTCCCTTCGGTTTCTACCCAATTCTTTTCCCCCTCCAACTGTACTTTGAATGTTATTAATATTCCAATATTCCTGCAGTATCTTTTGTGTATGAACTTTAATTATTGCTTTAGCTTCAGCTTTACTTAATGCAGTCTCCAAGTCTACTGTTTGAGATTTGAAAAGAAGAAAATCTCCTTAAAACATTTTCATTTATGTCAGCACACAGGGACAAAATAAACTAAGTAAAAATGCTTCTTCTTTTTGATTTTCTTGGCTTTAAAGGTTATTACCGCCACCTACCAGACTGGAGTGTGGAACAGCAGATGACAGAAAACAAAAACACTTACAATCTATCCATCAAACCTGTGCTTTTGAGATCAATCATGAGATGTTTAACAACATTCTGAGTACTTCCTTCTAAAAGATTCTGAACATTAATATTTGCAATGTCATTCTCTAGCATATGAAACATTTCTCTTCTTTCCTCCTCATATTTCCTACATTGCAATAGAAAATGACTTGATGAATTTCATTAATGATATCTAGCCTGTGTGATTTCACAGTTTTAATGCTTAAAAGAGCTGGCCGGCTGTCTGTTGCAATTACTGCATCATTTACATTATCGTTCTGTATCCAGTTTAAAGCTATTAGAACCCCCACAAGTTCTACTGTATACACTGATTAGTTATCTGTAGTTCTTAGGCGGTATCTGAATAGCAAACTGTTGAGCTGTATTGCTGATTACACAACCCCTCATTCTCAGCTTTTATATCTCCTATTCATCCAAAGCTTCTATTATTAGATTTACTGTGCTCCCAACACTCCTGTAAGACATTTTTGGTAGGATGAAACCTATTATGCCCTTTTAGATTTAACCAATAGGTTAACATAAGTTTATGTCTCCTTATGAACTTGTAATGCCACTATTGGGGATGTCTTAAAAGCACTTAAATAACGCTTATGCCTGTTCCACATCCAGCTTCTTAAGGAGCCTGTCTGCAGCCGACATATAAGCTATACATCCATAGTCAAACGAGGCTCTCATAATAGCCTGATAAATACTTAACATTGATGTTCTAGTTGCACCCCAGTCTTTTCCAGCTAAACATCTCAAAAGATTATGAACTTTCTTGGTTTTTCCTTACATTTTCTCTATATGCTGTTTCCAAGTTAACTTTTCACCTAGGAGCATTCCAAGAAATCTAATCACTTTGACTTGCTCAAGTGGTCATGCTTACATGCTCTTCCTTAATGGTGGTTGGCAAACTTGCTTGAAGGTGTTTTTCCGCCACCTACTGGACTGGAGTGTCGATCACGACAAATATTACTGTTACAACTAGATAAACATAATAATAAAAATTTTACTTAAACTTGAATTTAAATCCTATTAATTAAATCTTGCTTTGTATTTGTAATTGCATAAAATACTTCACACTGTGCTGAGGCATTCAAGAATTTCTGTATTAGTTGAATTCATTTTCTTTCATATGCTACACACATTCTCTGGTAAACCACATTTATTACATGATTTTTGTTTGTCAGTGATAAGAGCTGTAGCAGGAGTGTCACAAGGCCATTTTTAGGGGGGCTGATTAATCATAACATGTAAGGAGCAGGTAATGTTACATAAGTCTTTTATTGACATTTGCTTTTGAACATTATCGAAAAAATGCAGGTTATAGAAAAGACGTGTGTGGTTTCTATAGCAACAGACTGTAAATATATTGCTTTGAATCTCTGTCTTTTTTAACACTGAGTCGTATATTCAGAGCATATCTATATTTACATTTGCAGATTATAACAACACAAAATTGTCGGTCTTCTCAGTGGCTTTCTGTGCTCCTGCTGACAACGGCAGGTCAGATCAGTTTCATCCATACTGAAAATAATCTGTTCACTTTCCACCAGGAACCTCAATGTGTTTTACATCCCCAGCAAACCTCAAAATAAATCACTGAACTCAGTGAATCTCTTTTTTTATGACAGTCATATTAAAACCCCACCTATTTTTCATAAAAATAATGCCCAAAAATGATTACAAAAAAAGTATTTAAATTGTGTTCCACACATCATGACACTATTTGTGGTACTGAATATAACCACAAAAATATCAAATATTAATAAAAAAAAAATCACCCCAAATACATTTTTATTTTTTATTTGCCTTTAAATTAATTAAACTCTTAAAATTCAGAATTAAAACTAAATATTAAAATAATAATGAAAAAAATAGTAGTATTAATGAACAAATTATTTAAACTGTGAACCTTACATAATGGTACCATTTGCTGTGCTGTATTTGTTGTGGTGAATTTAATTTTTCAAAACAAAACAAAAAAATCATTATTTAAATTGTGAACTATACACATAGAATCACTGAATTAAATTTTATAAAAAAAATAAATTAAATAAAAAATAAATTTAAATTAAATTAAATTAATATATTTTTATAAAATAGTATTAATAAACAAATGATTGAAATAATGAGCCTTAAATTATGGTAGGATTTGTTGTATTGTATGTAATTTTACAAAATAAAAAAAAAAAAAATGATTAATTATTAAAATTATTTAAATTGTAAACTCTACAGTAGTACTGAATTCAATTTTACAAAATAGAAACAAAATAAAATACAAAAATATATTTAAATTAAATTAAATTAATATTTTATTGTTTGGATGGAGTTTTTTCATTACTTATTTACTTATTACTCTTTGGGGTGAAATGTGTTGTACTGAATTCAATTTTATAAAATAAATTAACAAAAAGGGAGGAATTTTCAAAAATTTACTTAAAACTTAATTTTCTAAAAATAAAATGATAATAATAATAAAAAAAAAAAATACAGGATGTTTTCCATTATTTATTTACTTGTTACTCTTTGAGGTGAAATGTGTGACCCTGACATTTTTTGTGAGATTCACCAATTCATCAGCCAACATTGATCCCCATCTCTATCTGTGAACGGCACACAGTATGTCACAAAATAACACAAGTGCCATAGATATTTATATATATAAGAAAAGCAGTGTGTGTTCAGTCACAGCACATTGAGACGAGACGTTTTTTGCTCTTGTGTGTCTGTGAATGAAATGTGGCAGTGGGGAAACAGATGAAGTTCAGTATCTGTAAAATCCTGGTACGTCTGTGGCCGAAAAACTCACGCTTTGCTGAGCTGGTCATTTAGAAACCCAGAATTCCCATTAAAACGTCAACAAATCGAGGTATCAGAACAGATGTAATCAATTTTTTTTCCGGGGTTTGTAGCTGCAGCTAAAGGCTTTTATAAAACATTTGACAATATTAAAATCTCCTCATATTGCATTGCTCTCCCATAATAGTGCTTGGCACAGAAACGTGTGTTTGCAAACGACATTTCTTTACATATATAAACGCATATCTACATTCTTACACGATCATGTACAAACAAAGATGTAAGTGCAAATACAATATTCATGCATGAGCTTCAGTACTGCGAGCGAGTGAAGGGCAAAAACTCCACGAAACGAACATCTTCAAGAGCCTCGGTGACGAGGAAATAATACTGGCAGCTCACGGGAACGATCACGCCGGAGAAAAGCTTCAGTCACTGAAAACCACTGGCTGAATGAGCTCGAATATGAAATATTAGATTAAATCACAAATAAAATCCCTTCAATGTGATCTCGGAATAACAGGATCGAGTAGAAAGCGAGTACTTGGCTTTATTTGACATCATCATCATCATCATCAGTTTCTTACTTCTGTAAAATGCTGCACTTAAGTGTATATTAGGTATTTTGCACTGAAATCATTGATACATCAAGTTGCTCTTTCCAGAACAAATGATGAAAAGTAATTTCCTGATAAATTGCCTTCTCAGGTCCATTTCATTTCATGACAAAATTGTCAGTTTCAAACACCTTTTTGTGGTTCAGTAGAGCTGCTCAGAGTTTGTATTAATTTATAGTGTTGACCATTCCTTTCTACAATAAAAAAGGACTAAACTTTTTTTTAAAATAAAAATGTGTAAACACCAAAAATTTGTGATTCTCTGCGCTGATCTGAGTGTAACATACCGATTGTTCAGATGATTAAACATCTTTCTAGGAAAAACTCCATAAAACAGTTTCAAGGGTTGTGAGTTGTGAAAATTGTGATATAGAATTATAAAGTCTATTCCTCACACCCTGCTTTCATCCACATAAAATGCAATATGGCATCTAACCAGATTAAGGTCTACAGGAGTAAGGGAAAACACTTAACAAAGGAGAGAAGCTTAAAGTGATTTATTTGCATCCCATCATCTGCAGTGTTTGTGGGAACTAGCATCATACAAAAAATGTACAAATATACAAAAAAAAAAGAGAATAAAAAGATAAAGATAAAAAAGGACAATACTTATTTACACACAACTGTAAAAATAATGCTTTAAGTTGATGCTTCTTGATTTGAAATATTAATACAATCAACATTATAGGGATATAGCCCATACTTGGCATACTTATACTGCTAACTTAAACCAAACAAATTTATCCATGTGACCTCAAAAAAGATAACGGGTATTTGTTACTTATTCAAGACATTAATTAAATGCATAACAGTATGTAAAGCAGGACATATTTTAACACTTGCTACAATTCTACTCATATTATAGGCTGCCAAAGTCAACAAAGTCAACAAAAGTCCTTCAGTCAAAGGACAGCTTAAAGTGCGTAGGATAGACTGCTTCTATCAGTGTTTTCCATCCCTGGTCCTGAAGTACCCATAAATACAATGTGCAATGATGATCCTCCAGGACTAGAGTTTAAGTGCATTGTACAGATCAGAATAGGGTTGCATCAGCTGTTCATATATATTTTTAATTAAAGTCTGGAATCCAAGTGTGGGTTTCACATTTTATTTAGTTGCATGTAATCAAAGCTCCACTAAACCACTAAAGCTCTCTGTAATGTAACAGTCACATATACTACAGTGCTGTTGAATACTTGAATCTGATTGACTGTTTGCAGTTATTACATGGAAAAAGTAGTTCCAGGCAGGTCTGGACTGCATTGCACATCAATATCACTTTGCTAAATAATTCAAGTTATTTCAAAGGTCCTTACAGCCTACAAAAGCTGAAGAACCAAAATCCACAACAACACTGACCAAGCAAATAAATACAGTACACAATATGACTTAAAAAAAAAAAGTGTACAGTAATTCACGCACACTAAATCAGCCTCTCATAATGTCATTAATAACTACATTAGCCTGTTCTCATGCTCTAAAATAATGTTTTGGAATTAGCAACGGAGGCATGGGATGTGAAATTGATCCTACTCACAAGAGCGGTTTAAGGACAAAAACCTGATGAAAGTCTTGAAATACAACGTGAACAATTTTTTGAGGTGTGGTAAATGCAGTATAAGTGTCTTGGCCACATCACTTCAGGTGTGCAGTATTTTCTAATAATTCAAGGGAACGGAGTCAATTATTCTTTACATAATCAAGTGTGTACCAGATCTACTGATCTAATAAGAGTCTTCAAATATGTAAACCAGTGTTGGGGAAAGTTACTGTCAAAAGTAATGCATTACAATATTAAGTTACTCCCTTAAAAGTAACTAATTACATTACTTAGTTACTTTTTATGGAAAGTAATGTGTTACTGTACTTTTGCATTCCTTTTATATCTGGGCAGGGTTTGCTTGTTTGTTTTTAATATAAAAAGTTCTATTTTGACAAATGTAAAAGCCTTTTCACACCAAAAGCCTCAGACTTTGACAAAAGTAAATTCACGTCTACAGTAGACCGCAGAAGAAAAAAAATGTAAACTCTTCAGCAATAAAAAAAGAAAACAAATGTAAAATTATCTTAAATAATCTTTGTTTTTTTAGTATGATTAAATTGGATCATCGAAGGTCCGCAGCAAAGACATTGGTTAATAAAATGGGATTAAATGCATAAAGGATATTTGCATTATTTAACATATATTCGGAGTTGAATTTCTGAATCTGTTTTTGTGAGTGAGATGAATTAATGCATGTTCACATTTATTCTAGAACTAACATCTTACTCCAGATTTCTCTCAACATGGGGACAGGAGAGATTTTCATCAATAAATGGGGAGAAAAGTAACTGGAGTTACTTTTTTGAAAAAGTAACTCAGATATTTTCTTGTCAATTAAAAAGTAATGCATTACTTTACTAGTTACTTGGAAAAAGTAATAATATTACATAACTCCCCCAACACTGATGTAAACAGTAGTAGCTTTAAAAAGTCGCAAGTTTCAGTTTATCTTGTAAACACTGATCTTCCCACCTTCTTTTGCTGTTGACATAACTGTCAACAGTAAAACTAAATTTCATAAATAACATAAATAAGCACAAGTTAAAATAAAAAGTATTTCTGACATATACATAAAATATTCAGGAACTATATGAAATACTTTGAACAAGAACTAAAAGACATGACATTCATATATTCTTTAGTGTGGAAATCTTCACAAGTAGTAACAGTGATGCTCAGAAAACTGTACCGTTTAGACTGGTTTATGCTAATGCAAAATGTAATTCATGTAACCGTCAGTATGACATAAGAGTAGATATCTGGCAAACTGAACCTTATTGATGGAATTCAAAAAACAACAAAATCTGCTGTTTTATTCTGTCTGTCAGTCTAGGACAGAGGCTTCTGTAAATATTAAGATTGTAACAAGCCCATTTACACTGTAACCAGTTCTAGTTTATGCACAGCTGGTGCAACCGACCCCGTGTAATCACAGTCTATATCAACCACTTAAGCGTATAAAAAGCTTATAAAAATTGTGAATACAAATGTATGAAAGTGATGAAGAAATAACAAATGTGAACCCCTGAGATGTGTTTTCTGGAATGTAGTACCCACAGATGGTTTCAGTGCTGTGGAAATGTCTTTTGTCTGGGGGGAAAAATGCACATTTGCTTTCTTGAATTCTTGAAATGTTGCTCTACATATTCAAAGCTGAAGTATTCATAATCTAATTGTGTTTATGTTAAATAAATCAGCTCCAGAGAACGTCTGAGCTTACAACTCTAAAAAAAACTCTAAAAAAAGAGACAGACCAATTCACAATCTTGCTTTTGGTGAAAAATAAAGACCATGAATATGATGTGGACATACCTATATCATCTGTGTCTCTGTATTCATAATTCATGAATCTCATGTTGATCACTTGCATTCAGGAGATCTGGTGACCCTAAGGTGACATTCTCACTTCTGGTGGAGCCATTACAGTTCATCTGGCCTAGAGATGACACAATATATTACTAGAAAACATTAGAATTAAGTTGAATTCATGTCATTTTCATTATTATTCAGTAAGCTTTGTTTCAATTGATAAAACCCCAGTCATGAGCAGATAAAATTTACAAGCTTTTAAGTACAACATCTGAATATACTTCAACATAAATGATATATGTAAGCTACATGCTTTTATAGTGTTTCCCCTGTTTGGAGTTGTTGGATAATCGTTGTGTGACTATTCTTCACAAACGTCCATTTTTGTGCATCTTATGGATTTGGAACAAAATGAGGCTGAGTAAAAGACAATTTTCAATTCTGGGTCAATTTTTTTAATTATTATGAACTCACCATTTCCCCTTTTGTAGATGAAAAACATGATGAAGATTATAAACGCAACAGCACCTGCTGCACCTGCTGCAACTAATCCTACTGCCAAATGACTCTTTCTAGATTCCAGACTTCCATCTACAGGGACAAATATATAATACAGAAAATTACAACAAATACATAATGTTGTAACATTTTTAAATTCATGCATCAAATAAATACAATGCTTTGAGAAAGACTGACTGAGCTGCAGTAGGAATATTAACTTCTGACTGTTAATATGGTCACATTTACCCCATTTTGTTGTAAATGTCTGACCGCTGTGAAGGACACAACACTTATAAATCTCATCTCTGTGTATCTTCACACTGGTTCTCATCTGAAAGGTCTGGTTATCGTTGGGTCTGACTCCAGTAGAGCTGAATGTTTGGAGTGTGATGTTGTTTTGTGTGACGTTCATCTCTATGTGTTTGGGGTGGAAACCAGTGGCCAGACAGGTCAGAATCAGCTTGCTTTGGTCATGAGGAGCTGCAGATGCAAACATGTAAAGAGATGGAGGAGCTGCAACAAGAAACAAAAATAAATCATATTACTACCATTTGATTCTGAACAAAATTAAGACAAAAGTTAAAAAACAAACAAAACAAAACAAAAAAAAAAACTGTAATTAAAGCAATACATACTTCTGATTGAATAATTAAATGTGGAGATCCAGTTCATGCAGTTTGTGAGCTCCATCTTGAGGACTTCTCTTTGAAATCGTTGATTGTTCCACTTTATTTTGGTTTCTTTTGCCTCTGGACTTTTCTCAATCCACCACATTGCGTCAAAATTAAATTCAATAAACCGATCTCCATCATATCTATACTCATCAAATGCATTCACATTCATTACTGATCCATCTGGACGTTTGTCCGCCTGACAGCCGACTCTCCTCTGTAGTGTATGGAGGCCTAAACATTTAAATTAATAAATAATAATAAAAAAAAAAAACAACAACATAAATTATTACAAGTTAAAAGTATACAGTAGTCAACTTTTGAATTGGATCAAAAAAGTTCATCAAAGTTGTCTTAAGACAAGAACGGGTATTGTTTTGGACAACTTTGATGAAAGGTTTTGATCCACTTTAAACATTGACTACTGTATATACAGTGGCACATAAAAATTACTGGACACTAAAAAATATTTCAGTGTCCTTCCAATAAAAACTCAATGAATTCACCATCACATCTGGAGCTTGTACAGTTTGTCAGAGTGTTAACCAGATTTATAAACCAGTCTCTAGAATCATGAGGTTCTTCGGTATATCTCCAGATTTCTGCATCTGAACAGTCTCTTTTCCAGGTTTGTTCTTCATTACAGTAGTGAGAGATCCGTCTGTCGTCACACAGACCCACTGCACTGAACACAGGACCGGAGAACCCATCAGGTTTGGTGAGGACAGTGTAAACAAACTGGAGATGGTGTCTCTCTGAGGAAAGATTATGACAAAAGAAAAAGAATACTACTGTCAAAGTGAACACTAGTTAAATGTAAACTATCAGTCTAATGTTACTGAGGATGAAACATGCGTGGGTTCCTTCTTTTGTGTTCAGCAGAAGAAAGAAATTCATGCAGGTTTGAAACCATTTGAAGGTGAGTTAATGACAAGAGAATTTTAAATTTTAGGTGAACGATCCCTTTAAGTCTGATCTTTTGATTTCTTTTGACTTTGAGAAATAATTATCTCCAAATAATGGGATTGAAAAACAGTAATTATTGTTAAATAATAATTTCTTATTATTTAATCAATACTAACAATTTCCCCCTTTCCCCTTAACACTGTAAGTTGGCTTGCTGGGTTGTAGCTACAAGGGATACAGCTCCGACCGGAAACTAGAGCTGTATCCCTTCTAGCCTAACTGGCTAAAGCCGCGGTCACCAGATTCGTTCCATTGACTTCCATTCAATCGCATGCATCAGACCGGAAACGCAAGCCTGTGCAAAAAGTTTTTGCATAATGTGCAGACGGTTCACTAATGCGAAGCTCACCCGGTACCGTACACCAGTGATCAATACAAAACATGAAATGAACAGAATGCATTACATCACACACATTTAGCCTAGCAAATATATAACAACGAATTATTTTACGTTCCTTCACCTCAAAATTATTAATACGGATTTGGTTGCTTACCGCACTGAACATAGAGTTTATATACCAAAATAATCAAAAAGAGCTTAAAAATAAAGTGCATTTTGACGTTAGTACAGGCATTGCAGAACTCGCCTCACATGTACAGCGCCATTACCCACATGGTAAAAGCAAATTAGGGCTGGGAATCGATTCCAAAAAGAATCGATTCCGAGACGTTGGGATTCGAGAGTCGATTCCAAAGGTTGGAAAGAGTCAGTACTGAGCTCGTCTGAGTTTGAGGATGCAACCTTCCGCTGAGCATCCATTAATTTGCCTCTTGCTCGCTAATAGTGATTAGAAGTCTGATTCGTTTCCCCAAAAAGATGGAAGAGATTGTTTTAATGAACCAGTTCATTACTGGCTTATATTGTTCCCAATTTTGAGCGCTGCACGACAGAATAGATCATGACGTACTGGAGGGTATTGATCCAAATGCTATTTCTTAACTTTTCTATCAGCCAATGACAATTCTGAAAGACAAACAAGAGCACAGTGGCCGAGAGCGCATCTGATTGACAGATAAACCTCGAGCTGTTGTATCAGTGTTGTTGTTAATGTTCTGGTTATTTTATTTGTGTACAGTTTGTTAGTTTTGTGCAAAGCATACTGTTGAAGTTAACATCATTGAGCTGAACTGTGCAATAAACGCATGTCCACTGCTGCGCTGTGGGCTGTGACTAATTTCATGGACAATGCAGTACAATTGCAATTTAAATGCAGAAATTTCACATTTAAAAAAAAAAAAATAATAATAAAGCTTCATATTATGATAGGGCTACTTTCTAAGACACGTATATCCTACACTCATGGCAAAATTAGGTTCCTCCGATCTAAAAAACAAGAATCGGAATCGGACTCGATTCCAAAATGTTCGGAATCGAACAGCCCTACAAAGCATGTGTCGTGCTTCTTCTTTGGAGTTTAACGGCGGCTTGCATCCATAAGCGTTACACTACCGCAACCTTCTGGTTGATTCTCCTCCGATGTTTCTCCGCTCTATTTTCATATTTTCTAATCTACACAGATTGTACTCTACACATCAAACCATTATTAACTAAGAAATTACAAATATTTTTCTTGCCTTGCCCAATCACCCCAATTTTCAGTACATCTTTTATGTATAATGAATAATGTACTATTCAGGTTACCGTGTCCAATTCTTAATCTTGTCATCACTGTTTCCTCTCTTCTCGTCCCTCCCCAGTTCCTCTCAGTTCCAACTTTATTTTGAATACCACACAAATGTCTCCCTTTGATTTCCCTGTCCCACTGCTGTTGCCATTCTCTCACAGCTTCTTTCCAAACTATACTTTCCCCTTCAGCCTTTGATATCTTTATATCCACCCTCTCATTTCCCAAAATGCCTGTGTGAGCTGGAGTCCAAATAAGTTGAATCTCTTTACCTTTTTCTTTTATTCTCATATATGTTATCAGTATTGTATACAACAGATCCTGACGGCTACTAGACACACCTGACCTGAGACTGTACAGTGCTGACAATGAATCACTTCCAGTTAAGATTAATTAATTAATTTACTTATTTTGTCCTTCTTTCCAATCTTTTCTAATGTCATCAGAATAGCATATAGTTCAACTGTATACACACTCAGATCATTCAAGGTTCTTTTGTACCCTTTCCTTTTCCCAACAAGCTCGTAACACTCTCTTAGTAGGATGACTGTCTCTATGTCCCTTCAGATTAATCCAATAATTTACAAGCAGTTGTTTACGTCAAATGTTCAATGGCATTTCTCCTGCTTCCACTTGAAGTGCACATACTGGTGATGTTTTTACTGCACCTAAGCAGAACCTCAAAGCTTTAGTCTGTATTTTGTCAAGTCTTGTAAGTATAGATTTGGCTGCTGACCCATACACCACACTCCCATAATCTATCCTTGACCTTATTAAACTTATATATATATTTCAGTGATTGATTATCCGCTCCCCATTCCAGTCCTGTTAAACATCTCATTATTACTTTTTTGCATTTTTCCTTCCTTATATATTCTTCCCAGGTTAACCTTGGATCAAAATGTAAAGGAAAGGAAAGGACGTATGGCCAAGTATGGTGACCCATATAATTTTAGATTAATACCCTCATTAATTTTCTTCCTAGTAAAAAACATTACTTTAGATTTTTCAACAGAAAATTTAAAGCCTGTTTTATTCCCAACTTCTCAACCTGCTGGATGCATGGGTCGTTCTTGAATGATTCTGTTAGATTCTGTACTGGAGTTAGTTTACCTGTTCACCTGAGTCTTTGGGTTTTTTCGAGTCATTTGTTCATCTTATGGGTCTGTCACGTGATGAACGAACGACTCGAACCCGAAAACTTGTCAGATAAGAGGTGAGGTGAACTAATCATAGACTAAAGACCCAGGTAAACAATGAATGAATCTCTTCTGTTTCTTATAGCATTATAGTTTTGTCTTGTTTGTAGTGTGATCAATGTTTGTGTAAGCAGTAGATGTGTTTGGGACAGTGTTGGGGTTAACAAATTACAAGTAATGCAAGTTACGTAATATTATTACTTTTTCCAAGTAAATAGGAAATTAACGCAGTACTTTTTAATTAACAAGAAAATATCTGAGTTACTTTTTTCAAAAAAGTAACCCCAGTTACTTTTCTCCCCATTTATTGATTAAAAGCTCTCCTGTCCCCATGTTGAGAGAAATCGCAAGATGTTAGTTCTAGAATAAATGTGAACATCTATTAATTCATCTCACTCACAAAAAACAGATTCAGAAAATCAACTCAGAATATATGTTAAATAATACAAATATCCTTATCCTCATTTAATCCCATTTTAATAACCAATGTCTTTGCTGCCGACCTTCGATGATCCAATTCAATCATACTAATAAGCAAAAATTACTCAAGATAATCTAACATTTGTTTTCCTTTTTTTATTTCTGCAGAGTTGACATTTTTTTCTTCTGCGGTCTACTGTACAGACGTGAATTTACTTTTCTCAAAGCCTGAGGCTTTTGGTGTGAAAAGGCTTTTACATTTGTCAAAATAGAACTTTTTATATTAAAAACAACCAATTAAGCCCTGCCCAGATTTAAAAGGAACGCAAAAGTACAGTAACGCATTACTTTCCATAAAAAGTAACTAAGTAACGTAATTAGTTACTTTTTTAGGGAGTAACTTAATATTGTAATGCATTACTTTTGACAGTAACTTTCCCCAACACAGGTTAGGGAAGTAACACGTAACATTTTAATTATATTTTGCTAAAACGAATAAAATGACTCGAAAAAAGATTCGTTCATTTTGCTGAACGAGACTCAAAGGTCAGAGATGGTAAAATGATCCGAACTTACCATCACTAGAATCTACCTCTTTTGGATTTTGATGGTTGGCTACGGTGCACCACCGCCTCTGATTGGACTGGAGCGTGAAGCGTTTGATAGAGAGTAGATGTCAAATAATAATAATAATAATAATTCCTTACCAATTAATTCAATATCAATCAGTACGTTTGCCTCTCAAGAATCACTTTTTAGAATGTTAACCTGTCTATTCCTACAACAAATTATTTTTTTGCTTTTTGAAACGCATGCTTTCCTATTTTAAATAAAGAGTGATTTAGGCTACACTGCCCTACACAAAGATGGGGAATAGTGGTTGGCCTATGTTAATTTCTATTCACAGCCTTTACACCAAATTGCTTTTGAATGGTGTTTAGCTGTCTCCCCTTAATATCTTCATCCCATATTTCTTGAAATGTAATATTTATTAATTCTTTACTTTTTCTTAGAACTGTTTTTTTTGCTTATGCTTAGATTCACCGTGACCGTCTACCCCTACTTAATGTTTTAGCTTTAGGAGAAGAGCAAAATTATTTTCTTTTTTCAGAGCGAATCACACAAAAAGTGACATTTTTGTTTACATTTGTTTTCCAATCATTGGACAACTTTGGGTGTCCCCTTTTGGCAAACCAGTTTAATAATCCATTGCCAACACTACTGGACTGGAGTTTGAAGAGAAAGATGGACAAATATGAATGAAAAAAATAAAGTCATAGATGGCTTAAAAGCATCATATCACTGGTTTCATTATGGTCTATCATTTTAATCCCAACAATACTGTAATGTACAATACAAAAGAGCCTCTAGCAAGGTTTTCAATCTCTGTAGGCTGTTCAGCTATAATAGAGTTTAAAAAAAATGTACTCTTTCCTTGTAACATTCTTTCCTAATTTCAGGCTAAAAACATGTAAAAAGAGTGGAATTAATAACCAATGATTCACAAAATAATCACAAAGGGAGCTTGTAATGTTACATAAATCTTTTATTGACATTTGCTTTTGAACATTATCGTAAAAATGCAGGTTATAGAAAAGACGTGTGTGGTTTCTATAGCAACAGACTGTAAATATATTGCTTTGAATCTCTGTCTTTTTTAACATTGAGTCGTATATTCAGAGCATATCTATATTTACATTTGCAGATTACAACAACACCCCAAATTGTCGGTCTTCTCAGTGGCTTTCTGTGCTCGTGGTGACAACGGCAGGTCAGATCAGTTTCATCCGTACTGAAAATAATCTGTTCACTTTCCACCAGGAACCTCAGTGTGTTTCACATCCCCAGAAAACCTCAAAATAACTCACTGAACTCAGTGAATCTCACAAAAACTGTCAAAAAGGGTATATTTTCACACAAATATAATTCATACTACATTTTCATATAATTTTTTTTAATGACAGTTAGTCACATTAAACCTCTTCTAATTTTCATAAAAATAATGCCCAAAAATGATTACAAAAAAGTATTTCAATTGTGTACCATACATCACCCCAAATACATTTTTTATCTGCATTTAAATTATTGAATTAAACTCTTAAAATTCAAAATAAAAACTAAATATTAAAATAATAATTAAAAAAAGTAGCATTAATAAACAAATTATTTAAACTGTGAACCTTATTATCAGGGTAGTATTTGCTGTACTGAATAAAATTGTACAAAATTTAAAAAAAAAAATAAATTAGAAACAAAATAAAATTAAAAAAATATTTTTTATAAATAATAATAAAACTAGTAGTATTAATAAAATCATTTGTTGTACTGAATGTAATTTTACAAAATAAAAAATCAAAATAAAAAAAAATTAATTATTAAAATCATTTAAATTGTAAACTCTACACATAGTAGTACTTTATAAAATAGAAACAATAAAATTTATTAAAAAAAACTAAAATTAAATTAATATTTTATTGTCTGGATGGACTTTTTTCATTTCTTATTTACTTATTACTCTTTGGGGTGAAATGTGTTGTACTGAATTTCATTTAAAAAAACTAAAATAACAAAAAAGGGTAAATTAAAAAAATGTACTGAAACTTGTACTGAACTTGATTTTCTAAAATAAAAAAAAAAAAGAAAGAAAAAAAATACAGGATGTTTTTCATTATTTATTTACTTGTTACTCTCTGAGGTGAAATGTGTGACCCCGACATTTTTTGTGAGATTCACCAAAGCATCAGCAAACTTTGATCCCCATCTCTATCTGTGAACGGCACACAGTATGTCACAAAATAACACAAGTGCCATAGATATTTATATATATAAGAAAAGCAGTGTGTGTTCAGTCACAGCACATTCAGTCGAGCTGTTTTTTGCTCTTGTGTGTCTGTGAATGAAATGTGGCAGTGGGGAAACAGATGAAGTTCAGTATCTGTAAAATCCTGGTACGTCTGCGGCCGAAAAACTCACGCTTTCCTGAGCTGGTCATTTAGAAACCCAGAATTCCCATTAAAACGTCAACAAATCGAGGTATCAGAACAGATGTAATCAACTCAGATTTGACATCAGATCCCATGTCAGGAGTGTTTTTTTTTTTTTCCGGGGTTTGTAGCTGCAGCTAAAGGCTTTTATAAAACATTTGACAATATTAAAATCTCCTCATATTGCATTGCTCTCCCATAATAGTGCTTGGCACAGAAACGTGTGTTTGCAAACGACATTTCTTTACATATATAAACGCATATCTACATTCTTACACGATCATGTACAAACAAAGATGTAAGTGCAAATACAATATTCATGCATGAGCTTCAGTACTGCGAGCGAGTGAAGGGCAAAAACTCCACGAAACGAACATCTTCAAGAGCCTCGGTGACGAGGAAATAATACTGGCAGCTCACGGGAACGATCACGCCGGAGAAAAGCTTCAGTCACTGAAAACCACTGGCTGAATGAGCTCGAATATGAAATATTAGATTAAATCACAAATAAAATCCCTTCAATGTGATCTCGGAATAACAGGATCGAGTAGAAAGCGAGTACTTGGCTTTATTTGACATCATCATCATCATCATCAGTTTCTTACTTCTGTAAAATGCTGCACTTAAGTGTATATTAGGTATTTTGCACTGAAATCATTGATACATCAAGTTGCTCTTTCCAGAACAAATGATGAAAAGTAATTTCCTGATAAATTGCCTTCTCAGGTCCATTTCATTTCATGACAAAATTGTCAGTTTCAAACACCTTTTTGTGGTTCAGTAGAGCTGCTCAGAGTTTGTATTAATTTATAGTGTTGACCATTCCTTTCTACAATAAAAAAGGACTAAACTTTTTTTTAAAATAAAAATGTGTAAACACCAAAAATTTGTGATTCTCTGCGCTGATCTGAGTGTAACATACCGATTGTTCAGATGATTAAACATCTTTCTAGGAAAAACTCCATAAAACAGTTTCAAGGGTTGTGAGTTGTGAAAATTGTGATATAGAATTATAAAGTCTATTCCTCACACCCTGCTTTCATCCACATAAAATGCAATATGGCATCTAACCAGATTAAGGTCTACAGGAGTAAGGGAAAACACTTAACAAAGGAGAGAAGCTTAAAGTGATTTATTTGCATCCCATCATCTGCAGTGTTTGTGGGAACTAGCATCATACAAAAAATGTACAAATATACAAAAAAAAAAGAATAAAAAGATAAAGATAAAAAAGGACAATACTTATTTACACACAACTGTAAAAATAATGCTTTAAGTTGATGCTTCTTGATTTGAAATATTAATACAATCAACATTATAGGGATATAGCCCATACTTGGCATACTTATACTGCTAACTTAAACCAAACAAATTTATCCATGTGACCTCAAAAAAGATAACGGGTATTTGTTACTTATTCAAGACATTAATTAAATGCATAACAGTATGTAAAGCAGGACATATTTTAACACTTGCTACAATTCTACTCATATTATAGGCTGCCAAAGTCAACAAAGTCAACAAAAGTCCTTCAGTCAAAGGACAGCTTAAAGTGCGTAGGATAGACTGCTTCTATCAGTGTTTTCCATCCCTGGTCCTGAAGTACCCATAAATACAATGTGCAATGATGATCCTCCAGGACTAGAGTTTAAGTGCATTGTACAGATCAGAATAGGGTTGCATCAGCTGTTCATATATATTTTTAATTAAAGTCTGGAATCCAAGTGTGGGTTTCACATTTTATTTAGTTGCATGTAATCAAAGCTCCACTAAACCACTAAAGCTCTCTGTAATGTAACAGTCACATATACTACAGTGCTGTTGAATACTTGAATCTGATTGACTGTTTGCAGTTATTACATGGAAAAAGTAGTTCCAGGCAGGTCTGGACTGCATTGCACATCAATATCACTTTGCTAAATAATTCAAGTTATTTCAAAGGTCCTTACAGCCTACAAAAGCTGAAGAACCAAAATCCACAACAACACTGACCAAGCAAATAAATACAGTACACAATATGACTTAAAAAAAAAAAGTGTACAGTAATTCACGCACACTAAATCAGCCTCTCATAATGTCATTAATAACTACATTAGCCTGTTCTCATGCTCTAAAATAATGTTTTGGAATTAGCAACGGAGGCATGGGATGTGAAATTAATCCTACTCACAAGAGCGGTTTAAGGACAAAAACCTGATGAAAGTCTTGAAATACAACGTGAACAATTTTTTGAGGTGTGGTAAATGCAGTATAAGTGTCTTGGCCACATCACTTCAGGTGTGCAGTATTTTCTAATAATTCAGGGGAACGGAGTCAATTATTCCTTACATAATCAAGTGTGTACCAGATCTACTGATCTAATAAGAGTCTTCAAATATGTAAACCAGTGTTGGGGAAAGTTACTGTCAAAAGTAATGCATTACAATATTAAGTTACTCCCTTAAAAGTAACTAATTACATTACTTAGTTACTTTTTATGGAAAGTAATGTGTTACTGTACTTTTGCGTTCCTTTTATATCTGGGCAGGGTTTGCTTGTTTGTTTTTAATATAAAAAGTTCTATTTTGACAAATGTAAAAGCCTTTTCACACCAAAAGCCTCAGACTTTGACAAAAGTAAATTCACGTCTACAGTAGACCGCAGAAGAAAAAAAATGTAAACTCTTCAGCAATAAAAAAAGAAAACAAATGTAAAATTATCTTAAATAATCTTTGTTTTTTTAGTATGATTAAATTGGATCATCGAAGGTCCGCAGCAAAGACATTGGTTAATAAAATGGGATTAAATGCATAAAGGATATTTGCATTATTTAACATATATTCGGAGTTGAATTTCTGAATCTGTTTTTGTGAGTGAGATGAATTAATGCATGTTCACATTTATTCTAGAACTAACATCTTACTCCAGATTTCTCTCAACATGGGGACAGGAGAGATTTTCATCAATAAATGGGGAGAAAAGTAACTGGAGTTACTTTTTTGAAAAAGTAACTCAGATATTTTCTTGTCAATTAAAAAGTAATGCATTACTTTACTAGTTACTTGGAAAAAGTAATAATATTACATAACTCCCCCAACACTGATGTAAACAGTAGTAGCTTTAAAAAGTCGCAAGTTTCAGTTTATCTTGTAAACACTGATCTTCCCACCTTCTTTTGCTGTTGACATAACTGTCAACAGTAAAACTAAATTTCATAAATAACATAAATAAGCACAAGTTAAAATAAAAAGTATTTCTGACATATACATAAAATATTCAGGAACTATATGAAATACTTTGAACAAGAACTAAAAGACATGACATTCATATATTCTTTAGTGTGGAAATCTTCACAAGTAGTAACAGTGATGCTCAGAAAACTGTACCGTTTAGACTGGTTTATGCTAATGCAAAATGTAATTCATGTAACCGTCAGTATGACATAAGAGTAGATATCTGGCAAACTGAACCTTATTGATGGAATTCAAAAAACAACAAAATCTGCTGTTTTATTCTGTCTGTCAGTCTAGGACAGAGGCTTCTGTAAATATTAAGATTGTAACAAGCCCATTTACACTGTAACCAGTTCTAGTTTATGCACAGCTGGTGCAACCGACCCCGTGTAATCACAGTCTATATCAACCACTTAAGCGTATAAAAAGCTTATAAAAATTGTGAATACAAATGTATGAAAGTGATGAAGAAATAACAAATGTGAACCCCTGAGATGTGTTTTCTGGAATGTAGTACCCACAGATGGTTTCAGTGCTGTGGAAATGTCTTTTGTCTGGGGGGAAAAATGCACATTTGCTTTCTTGAATTCTTGAAATGTTGCTCTACATATTCAAAGCTGAAGTATTCATAATCTAATTGTGTTTATGTTAAATAAATCAGCTCCAGAGAACGTCTGAGCTTACAACTCTAAAAAAAACTCTAAAAAAAGAGACAGACCAATTCACAATCTTGCTTTTGGTGAAAAATAAAGACCATGAATATGATGTGGACATACCTATATCATCTGTGTCTCTGTATTCATAATTCATGAATCTCATGTTGATCACTTGCATTCAGGAGATCTGGTGACCCTAAGGTGACATTCTCACTTCTGGTGGAGCCATTACAGTTCATCTGGCCTAGAGATGACACAATATATTACTAGAAAACATTAGAATTAAGTTGAATTCATGTCATTTTCATTATTATTCAGTAAGCTTTGTTTCAATTGATAAAACCCCAGTCATGAGCAGATAAAATTTACAAGCTTTTAAGTACAACATCTGAATATACTTCAACATAAATGATATATGTAAGCTACATGCTTTTATAGTGTTTCCCCTGTTTGGAGTTGTTGGATAATCGTTGTGTGACTATTCTTCACAAACGTCCATTTTTGTGCATCTTATGGATTTGGAACAAAATGAGGCTGAGTAAAAGACAATTTTCAATTCTGGGTCAATTTTTTTAATTATTATGAACTCACCATTTCCCCTTTTGTAGATGAAAAACATGATGAAGATTATAAACGCAACAGCACCTGCTGCACCTGCTGCAACTAATCCTACTGCCAAATGACTCTTTCTAGATTCCAGACTTCCATCTACAGGGACAAATATATAATACAGAAAATTACAACAAATACATAATGTTGTAACATTTTTAAATTCATGCATCAAATAAATACAATGCTTTGAGAAAGACTGACTGAGCTGCAGTAGGAATATTAACTTCTGACTGTTAATATGGTCACATTTACCCCATTTTGTTGTAAATGTCTGACCGCTGTGAAGGACACAACACTTATAAATCTCATCTCTGTGTATCTTCACACTGGTTCTCATCTGAAAGGTCTGGTTATCGTTGGGTCTGACTCCAGTAGAGCTGAATGTTTGGAGTGTGATGTTGTTTTGTGTGACGTTCATCTCTATGTGTTTGGGGTGGAAACCAGTGGCCAGACAGGTCAGAATCAGCTTGCTTTGGTCATGAGGAGCTGCAGATGCAAACATGTAAAGAGATGGAGGAGCTGCAACAAGAAACAAAAATAAATCATATTACTACCATTTGATTCTGAACAAAATTAAGACAAAAGTTAAAAAACAAACAAAACAAAACAAAAAAAAAAACTGTAATTAAAGCAATACATACTTCTGATTGAATAATTAAATGTGGAGATCCAGTTCATGCAGTTTGTGAGCTCCATCTTGAGGACTTCTCTTTGAAATCGTTGATTGTTCCACTTTATTTTGGTTTCTTTTGCCTCTGGACTTTTCTCAATCCACCACATTGCGTCAAAATTAAATTCAATAAACCGATCTCCATCATATCTATACTCATCAAATGCATTCACATTCATTACTGATCCATCTGGACGTTTGTCCGCCTGACAGCCGACTCTCCTCTGTAGTGTATGGAGGCCTAAACATTTAAATTAATAAATAATAATAAAAAAAAAAAACAACAACATAAATTATTACAAGTTAAAAGTATACAGTAGTCAACTTTTGAATTGGATCAAAAAAGTTCATCAAAGTTGTCTTAAGACAAGAACGGGTATTGTTTTGGACAACTTTGATGAAAGGTTTTGATCCACTTTAAACATTGACTACTGTATATACAGTGGCACATAAAAATTACTGGACACTAAAAAATATTTCAGTGTCCTTCCAATAAAAACTCAATGAATTCACCATCACATCTGGAGCTTGTGCAGTTTGTCAGAGTGTTAACCAGATTTATAAACCAGTCTCTAGAATCATGAGGTTCTTCGGTATATCTCCAGATTTCTGCATCTGAACAGTCTCTTTTCCAGGTTTGTTCTTCATTACAGTAGTGAGAGATCCGTCTGTCGTCACACAGACCCACTGCACTGAACACAGGACCGGAGAACCCATCAGGTTTGGTGAGGACAGTGTAAACAAACTGGAGATGGTGTCTCTCTGAGGAAAGATTATGACAAAAGAAAAAGAATACTACTGTCAAAGTGAACACTAGTTAAATGTAAACTACCAGTCTAATGTTACTGAGGATGAAACATGCGTGGGTTCCTTCTTTTGTGTTCAGCAGAAGAAAGAAATTCATGCAGGTTTGAAACCATTTGAAGGTGAGTTAATGACAAGAGAATTTTAAATTTTAGGTGAACGATCCCTTTAAGTCTGATCTTTTGATTTCTTTTGACTTTGAGAAATAATTATCTCCAAATAATGGGATTGAAAAACAGTAATTATTGTTAAATAATAATTTCTTATTATTTAATCAATACTAACAATTTCCCCCTTTCCCCTTAACACTGTAAGTTGGCTTGCTGGGTTGTAGCTACAAGGGATACAGCTCCGACCGGAAACTAGAGCTGTATCCCTTCTAGCCTAACTGGCTAAAGCCGCGGTCACCAGATTCGTTCCATTGACTTCCATTCAATCGCATGCATCAGACCGGAAACGCAAGCCTGTGCAAAAAGTTTTTGCATAATGTGCAGACGGTTCACTAATGCGAAGCTCACCCGGTACCGTACACCAGTGATCAATACAAAACATGAAATGAACAGAATGCATTACATCACACACATTTAGCCTAGCAAATATATAACAACGAATTATTTTACGTTCCTTCACCTCAAAATTATTAATACGGATTTGGTTGCTTACCGCACTGAACATAGAGTTTATATACCAAAATAATCAAAAAGAGCTTAAAAATAAAGTGCATTTTGACGTTAGTACAGGCATTGCAGAACTCGCCTCACATGTACAGCGCCATTACCCACATGGTAAAAGCAAATTAGGGCTGGGAATCGATTCCAAAAAGAATCGATTCCGAGACGTTGGGATTCGAGAGTCGATTCCAAAGGTTGGAAAGAGTCAGTACTGAGCTCGTCTGAGTTTGAGGATGCAACCTTCCGCTGAGCATCCATTAATTTGCCTCTTGCTCGCTAATAGTGATTAGAAGTCTGATTCGTTTCCCCAAAAAGATGGAAGAGATTGTTTTAATGAACCAGTTCATTACTGGCTTATATTGTTCCCAATTTTGAGCGCTGCACGACAGAATAGATCATGACGTACTGGAGGGTATTGATCCAAATGCTATTTCTTAACTTTTCTATCAGCCAATGACAATTCTGAAAGACAAACAAGAGCACAGTGGCCGAGAGCGCATCTGATTGACAGATAAACCTCGAGCTGTTGTATCAGTGTTGTTGTTAATGTTCTGGTTATTTTATTTGTGTACAGTTTGTTAGTTTTGTGCAAAGCATACTGTTGAAGTTAACATCATTGAGCTGAACTGTGCAATAAACGCATGTCCACTGCTGCGCTGTGGGCTGTGACTAATTTCATGGACAATGCAGTACAATTGCAATTTAAATGCAGAAATTTCACATTTAAAAAAAAAAAATAATAATAAAGCTTCATATTATGATAGGGCTACTTTCTAAGACACGTATATCCTACACTCATGGCAAAATTAGGTTCCTCCGATCTAAAAAACAAGAATCGGAATCGGACTCGATTCCAAAATGTTCGGAATCGAACAGCCCTACAAAGCATGTGTCGTGCTTCTTCTTTGGAGTTTAACGGCGGCTTGCATCCATAAGCGTTACACTACCGCAACCTTCTGGTTGATTCTCCTCCGATGTTTCTCCGCTCTATTTTCATATTTTCTAATCTACACAGATTGTACTCTACACATCAAACCATTATTAACTAAGAAATTACAAATATTTTTCTTGCCTTGCCCAATCACCCCAATTTTCAGTACATCTTTTATGTATAATGAATAATGTACTATTCAGGTTACCGTGTCCAATTCTTAATCTTGTCATCACTGTTTCCTCTCTTCTCGTCCCTCCCCAGTTCCTCTCAGTTCCAACTTTATTTTGAATACCACACAAATGTCTCCCTTTGATTTCCCTGTCCCACTGCTGTTGCCATTCTCTCACAGCTTCTTTCCAAACTATACTTTCCCCTTCAGCCTTTGATATCTTTATATCCACCCTCTCATTTCCCAAAATGCCTGTGTGAGCTGGAGTCCAAATAAGTTGAATCTCTTTACCTTTTTCTTTTATTCTCATATATGTTATCAGTATTGTATACAACAGATCCTGACGGCTACTAGACACACCTGACCTGAGACTGTACAGTGCTGACAATGAATCACTTCCAGTTAAGATTAATTAATTAATTTACTTATTTTGTCCTTCTTTCCAATCTTTTCTAATGTCATCAGAATAGCATATAGTTCAACTGTATACACACTCAGATCATTCAAGGTTCTTTTGTACCCTTTCCTTTTCCCAACAAGCTCGTAACACTCTCTTAGTAGGATGACTGTCTCTATGTCCCTTCAGATTAATCCAATAATTTACAAGCAGTTGTTTACGTCAAATGTTCAATGGCATTTCTCCTGCTTCCACTTGAAGTGCACATACTGGTGATGTTTTTACTGCACCTAAGCAGAACCTCAAAGCTTTAGTCTGTATTTTGTCAAGTCTTGTAAGTATAGATTTGGCTGCTGACCCATACACCACACTCCCATAATCTATCCTTGACCTTATTAAACTTATATATATATTTCAGTGATTGATTATCCGCTCCCCATTCCAGTCCTGTTAAACATCTCATTATTACTTTTTTGCATTTTTCCTTCCTTATATATTCTTCCCAGGTTAACCTTGGATCAAAATGTAAAGGAAAGGAAAGGACGTATGGCCAAGTATGGTGACCCATATAATTTTAGATTAATACCCTCATTAATTTTCTTCCTAGTAAAAAACATTACTTTAGATTTTTCAACAGAAAATTTAAAGCCTGTTTTATTCCCAACTTCTCAACCTGCTGGATGCATGGGTCGTTCTTGAATGATTCTGTTAGATTCTGTACTGGAGTTAGTTTACCTGTTCACCTGAGTCTTTGGGTTTTTTCGAGTCATTTGTTCATCTTATGGGTCTGTCACGTGATGAACGAACGACTCAAACCCGAAAACTTGTCAGATAAGAGGTGAGGTGAACTAATCATAGACTAAAGACCCAGGTAAACAATGAATGAATCTCTTCTGTTTCTTATAGCATTATAGTTTTGTCTTGTTTGTAGTGTGATCAATGTTTGTGTAAGCAGTAGATGTGTTTGGGACAGTGTTGGGGTTAACAAATTACAAGTAATGCAAGTTACGTAATATTATTACTTTTTCCAAGTAAATAGGAAATTAACGCAGTACTTTTTAATTAACAAGAAAATATCTGAGTTACTTTTTTCAAAAAAGTAACCCCAGTTACTTTTCTCCCCATTTATTGATTAAAAGCTCTCCTGTGCCCATGTTGAGAGAAATCGCAAGATGTTAGTTCTAGAATAAATGTGAACATCTATTAATTCATCTCACTCACAAAAAACAGATTCAGAAAATCAACTCAGAATATATGTTAAATAATACAAATATCCTTATCCTCATTTAATCCCATTTTAATAACCAATGTCTTTGCTGCCGACCTTCGATGATCCAATTCAATCATACTAATAAGCAAAAATTACTCAAGATAATCTAACATTTGTTTTCCTTTTTTTATTTCTGCAGAGTTGACATTTTTTTCTTCTGCGGTCTACTGTACAGACGTGAATTTACTTTTCTCAAAGCCTGAGGCTTTTGGTGTGAAAAGGCTTTTACATTTGTCAAAATAGAACTTTTTATATTAAAAACAACCAATTAAGCCCTGCCCAGATTTAAAAGGAACGCAAAAGTACAGTAACGCATTACTTTCCATAAAAAGTAACTAAGTAACGTAATTAGTTACTTTTTTAGGGAGTAACTTAATATTGTAATGCATTACTTTTGACAGTAACTTTCCCCAACACAGGTTAGGGAAGTAACACGTAACATTTTAATTATATTTTGCTAAAACGAATAAAATGACTCGAAAAAAGATTCGTTCATTTTGCTGAACGAGACTCAAAGGTCAGAGATGGTAAAATGATCCGAACTTACCATCACTAGAATCTACCTCTTTTGGATTTTGATGGTTGGCTACGGTGCACCACCGCCTCTGATTGGACTGGAGCGTGAAGCGTTTGATAGAGAGTAGATGTCAAATAATAATAATAATAATAATTCCTTACCAATTAATTCAATATCAATCAGTACGTTTGCCTCTCAAGAATCACTTTTTAGAATGTTAACCTGTCTATTCCTACAACAAATTATTTTTTTGCTTTTTGAAACGCATGCTTTCCTATTTTAAATAAAGAGTGATTTAGGCTACACTGCCCTACACAAAGATGGGGAATAGTGGTTGGCCTATGTTAATTTCTATTCACAGCCTTTACACCAAATTGCTTTTGAATGGTGTTTAGCTGTCTCCCCTTAATATCTTCATCCCATATTTCTTGAAATGTAATATTTATTAATTCTTTACTTTTTCTTAGAACTGTTTTTTTTGCTTATGCTTAGATTCACCGTGACCGTCTACCCCTACTTAATGTTTTAGCTTTAGGAGAAGAGCAAAATTATTTTCTTTTTTCAGAGCGAATCACACAAAAAGTGACATTTTTGTTTACATTTGTTTTCCAATCATTGGACAACTTTGGGTGTCCCCTTTTGGCAAACCAGTTTAATAATCCATTGCCAACACTACTGGACTGGAGTTTGAAGAGAAAGATGGACAAATATGAATGAAAAAAATAAAGTCATAGATGGCTTAAAAGCATCATATCACTGGTTTCATTATGGTCTATCATTTTAATCCCAACAATACTGTAATGTACAATACAAAAGAGCCTCTAGCAAGGTTTTCAATCTCTGTAGGCTGTTCAGCTATAATAGAGTTTAAAAAAAATGTACTCTTTCCTTGTAACATTCTTTCCTAATTTCAGGCTAAAAACATGTAAAAAGAGTGGAATTAATAACCAATGATTCACAAAATAATCACAAAGGGAGCTTGTAATGTTACATAAATCTTTTATTGACATTTGCTTTTGAACATTATCGTAAAAATGCAGGTTATAGAAAAGACGTGTGTGGTTTCTATAGCAACAGACTGTAAATATATTGCTTTGAATCTCTGTCTTTTTTAACATTGAGTCGTATATTCAGAGCATATCTATATTTACATTTGCAGATTACAACAACACCCCAAATTGTCGGTCTTCTCAGTGGCTTTCTGTGCTCGTGGTGACAACGGCAGGTCAGATCAGTTTCATCCGTACTGAAAATAATCTGTTCACTTTCCACCAGGAACCTCAGTGTGTTTCACATCCCCAGAAAACCTCAAAATAACTCACTGAACTCAGTGAATCTCACAAAAACTGTCAAAAAGGGTATATTTTCACACAAATATAATTCATACTACATTTTCATATAATTTTTTTTAATGACAGTTAGTCACATTAAACCTCTTCTAATTTTCATAAAAATAATGCCCAAAAATGATTACAAAAAAGTATTTCAATTGTGTACCATACATCACCCCAAATACATTTTTTATCTGCATTTAAATTATTGAATTAAACTCTTAAAATTCAAAATAAAAACTAAATATTAAAATAATAATTAAAAAAAGTAGCATTAATAAACAAATTATTTAAACTGTGAACCTTATTATCAGGGTAGTATTTGCTGTACTGAATAAAATTGTACAAAATTTAAAAAAAAAATAAATTAGAAACAAAATAAAATTAAAAAAATATTTTTTATAAATAATAATAAAACTAGTAGTATTAATAAAATCATTTGTTGTACTGAATGTAATTTTACAAAATAAAAAATCAAAATTAAAAAAAATTAATTATTAAAATCATTTAAATTGTAAACTCTACACATAGTAGTACTTTATAAAATAGAAACAATAAAATTTATAAAAAAAAACTAAAATTAAATTAATATTTTATTGTCTGGATGGACTTTTTTCATTTCTTATTTACTTATTACTCTTTGGGGTGAAATGTGTTGTACTGAATTTCATTTAAAAAAACTAAAATAACAAAAAAGGGTAAATTAAAAAAATGTACTGAAACTTGTACTGAACTTGATTTTCTAAAATAAAAAAAAAAAAGAAAGAAAAAAAATACAGGATGTTTTTCATTATTTATTTACTTGTTACTCTCTGAGGTGAAATGTGTGACCCCGACATTTTTTGTGAGATTCACCAAAGCATCAGCAAACTTTGATCCCCATCTCTATCTGTGAACGGCACACAGTATGTCACAAAATAACACAAGTGCCATAGATATTTATATATATAAGAAAAGCAGTGTGTGTTCAGTCACAGCACATTCAGTCGAGCTGTTTTTTGCTCTTGTGTGTCTGTGAATGAAATGTGGCAGTGGGGAAACAGATGAAGTTCAGTATCTGTAAAATCCTGGTACGTCTGTGGCCGAAAAACTCACGCTTTCCTGAGCTGGTCATTTAGAAACCCAGAATTCCCATTAAAACGTCAACAAATCGAGGTATCAGAACAGATGTAATCAACTCAGATTTGACATCAGATCCCATGTCAGGAGTGTTTTTTTGTTTTTTTTTCCGGGGTTTGTAGCTGCAGCTAAAGGCTTTTATAAAACATTTGACAATATTAAAATCTCCTCATATTGCATTGCTCTCCCATAATAGTGCTTGGCACAGAAACGTGTGTTTGCAAACGACATTTCTTTACATATATAAACGCATATCTACATTCTTACACGATCATGTACAAACAAAGATGTAAGTGCAAATACAATATTCATGCATGAGCTTCAGTACTGCGAGCGAGTGAAGGGCAAAAACTCCACGAAACGAACATCTTCAAGAGCCTCGGTGACGAGGAAATAATACTGGCAGCTCACGGGAACGATCACGCCGGAGAAAAGCTTCAGTCACTGAAAACCACTGGCTGAATGAGCTCGAATATGAAATAGTAAATTAAATCACAAACAAAATCCCTTCAATGTGATCTCGGAATAACAGGATCGAGTAGAAAGCGAGTACTTGGCTCTATTTGACATCATCATCATCATCAATCATGACCTTTGACACCAGTTTGTTTGTTCGTTCAGTCTCAGTTCATACTGTAGGGCCGGGCGATATATTTTCTGTTTACAAAATATCATGTATTTACAAAATGAAGCAACATTGTGATGTTTTTTGGCCATTAAGTTTGTGATTTTACCTAACAAGTACGTTTGATTCATTTTCATCAGTTCAAACTGTCTGTTTCAGTGAATCGATTCAAATGATTCAGTGATTTGTTTGCATGTCACAATTGTTTTTGTGCTTACAAAATAATATATTCATAAACTGACACATGATTACCATGATTTTATTTGACTATTAAGTTTCTGACTTCGACTTAAATAGTTAAACCATCTGTTTCAATTAATTAATTCAAATGATTCAATTATTTGTTTACTCTTGTGCTTATAAAATATCACAGTGTTGCTTTAGTTTATAACCGTATGATGTTATTTGGCCATTAAGTTTGTGATTTTACCTAACAAGTAAGTTTGATTCATTTCCATCAGTTCAAACTGTTTCAGTGAATCGATTCAAATGATTCAGTGATTTGTTTGCATGTTATATTTGTTTTTGTTTACAAAATCATATATTTATAAACTGTCCCAAGATTACTATGATTTTATTTGACCATTAAGTTTCTGACTTAAACTCAAGTAGTTGAAAATATGTTTCGATGAACTGATTCAAAGGATTCAATTATTTGTTCACTCTTGTGTTAATAAAATATAATATATTTATAAACTAAAGCACCATTGCGATGATGTTATTTGGCCAGTAAGTGTCTAATTTGAATTTCAGTTGCAGTAAAACACATGCAAGTTTGATTCATTTCCATGAATCAGTTCAAATCAGTACCAATGAATCAATTGAAATGATTCAATGATAAGTGTTTACAAAAAATAAAAATAAATTCATTAACTGAAGCAAGACTGTGGTAATTTTATTTTGCCATCAAGATTCTGATTTGACTTTCAGAAGTTCAAACTGTCTGTTTCAGTGAATCGATTCAAATGATTCAATGATTTGTTTGTGTTATTATTATTATTATTATTATTATTATTATTATTATTATTATTATTGTTTTTGTTGTTGTTGTTTATAAAATATTATAAACTGAAGCAAAATTATGATTTTGTTTGGTCATTAAGTTTATGATTTGAAAGTTTCATTAATTTCCATGAATCAGTTTGAACTGTCTGAACAATTAATCGATTCAAGTGATTCAATGAGTTGTTTGTGTGTTATTATTATTATTGTTGTTGTTTAAAAATATTATAAACTGAGGCAAGATTATGATGATTTTGTTTGGTCATTAGGTTTATGATTTGTAAGTTTGACCCATTTCCATGAATCAGTTGGAACTGTCTGAACAATGAATCGATTCAAATGATTCAATGAGTTGTTTGCATACGTTATATTTTCCCATTTTGACAAAATATCATGTATTTTATTTGTCTATGAAGTATCTGATTCGCACTTCAGTAGTTCAAACCGTCTGTTTTAATGAACTGATTCAAATGATTCAATGATTTGTTCACTCTTGCGTTTATAAATATCATAGGTTCATAAAGTGAAGAAAAATTGAGATGATATTATCAGGCCATTAAGTTTCTGATTTGAGCTTCAGTACCAGAAAAAAGCAAGTTTGATTCATTTCCATAAATCAGTTCAAACTGATCAATGATTTTTCATGTTAATATTGCTGTTTATGTTTTGTTAAATTGGTTCTTGTGTTGACATGATGTTTTACTGTATTTTCAATCTTGCAATAAACTTTTTTAATCCAATTGGTTGAAATTACAGTTTCTCTGACTAAAATAAATCAGCCTTTAAATCCAAATATATAAATATTAATATACACTAAACAAGGTCAAAAGGCTGAAAATGAAAGAATAAAATTTAATATATTTTTTAAAATTAAAATATTGATTTTAATATATTATTTCATGTTTCTATCGCCCAGCCCTAACAATCTGAAATATTAAATTCCTATATAAATATGGTCCAGAGTGCTGGTAGAAGTTAAATAACACTGACAACTGCATTTCGACAAAACAATGCTGAAAAAGTTCACACTTTTCCCACGGACAGGAAAAAGCTTTTGTCGACCACCAAGAATTTTGTACATTAAGAAATAAACGTTGTTTCAGAGCACAACCCGTGTGCTCCAGCGGACTGATTCGTTTGGCTGTGATCGAGCTCTGAGAGTCATTTGATAAAGTGTTCGTTCAGTCTGAATCGGTCCAGCAGGCGGCGCTGTCTCTCTGTTTCTCTCAGACTCGGGGCTCCAGTCTGTGCGAGAGCTCAAACAGCGTCTGCTGATTGTCGATGATGTGAAGGTAATGGACACTGGAGCGAACCTCAGGACTGTCACACGGAGAAAGCTCGTTTCCTGGGAAGAGGAGAAATGGATGCAGTTAATAGATTTATTCACCGCAGATCTAATGCACTACACGTCACACAGAGCCTGACCTCAGATATTCATTACAGCCGAATTAATATCAATATGCACATTTTATTGGAGCAGCGATAGGAGAAGAGTCTGACCTGTCTGATCCGTCTGACAGTGGCGAATGAGTCGAACCGTATCTGCGATCATGTGCTGAAAACAAAACAAACATCAGTAACTCATCTGAAGAGTGATGATGAGTGACAGCTGTCAATCACTGAAAAAACACTCACCAGCTTCTCAAAATTCACCAGGTTATCATGAAATGTTTTGTTCCCCTCATGGATGAAGGTGATGTCTGAAAACCAACACAAATCACAACATTACAACGCCCATGTCATCATTTCCTTTAAGTCAGCTGAGTTAAAAATAAAATATAAACTAAAATAATATTTTTTTTACATATATTTATAATATATTAACATGTCATAAAAAGCAGCATTGTATTTTAATAGTAAAATATAAGCTAACATAATATAAAATAAAATATTTTAATACATCAATATTATTATTATTATTATTATTATTATTATAAACAGAAATGATCAGTATCTATCATTAAAACAGTATTATTGTATTTTAATAATAATATGTAAACTAAAATAATATTTTTAATAGTAAAATATAAACTAAAATAATAAATATTTTAATACATAAATATTATTTTATTAAATGGCAAAATGCACTTTAAACATACTATTTTTACATTCAATTTGCATATTGTATACACGGCTGCTACACTATATAAATACATATTAAAAAACCTTAGTTTTAAAATTTCTTTATTATAATTTGTGGTGTTTTTGTTTACGTTATTATTTAAGATTGTGTTTAGGAAATTTAGATTATGTTTAGAATTGAAATTGTACTTGTTTAGAAATTTTAGATTGTGTTTATAATTTAAAATTGTACTATATTTAGATTTAGATTTACTTTATTTGTATTTATTTTTTTATTTTATGTTTCAGGAAATTTTAGATTCTTATTTATAAATTATTTGGTTATAGCACAGTCAAAGGAGCAGTTTAGGATACATTTCACTGCGTGTTGTACCTGTATGACTATGTATGTGACAAATAAAGTATCTTGAATCTTGAATCTTGAATCTAATAATAAATATAAAACATTATGAATATACTACATATGCATGTTTTAATATATTAAAACACACTAAAATGCTAAAATAAAATGTTATTTTTTAAAAAAATCTATATTATTTTATTAAACTTAAGAATAACCCAGTATTACTGTATTTCGGTAAAATTATATTAACTGAAATAATATTTCTAATAGTAAAATATAAACAAAAATAATACAAATAAAATATTTGAATGCATAAATATTACTTTAATAAATATAAAATTATCAGTATCTATCATAAAAAGTGGTATTATTGTATTTCAATAATAATATATAAACAAAAGTATTTTTAATAGTAAAATATAAACTAAAATAACAAAAATAAAATATTTTAATACATACATATTTTATTAAACAAGTACAAAACAGCTATATTTAAATAATAAATATAAAGTAAAATACATTTTTCTATTTTTAAAACTATAAAATAATAAAATAAAATGTTATTTAAAAACAACTATATTATTTTAGCAGTATTATTGCATTTCAAAAATCATACATAAACAAACATTTTTATTAGTAAAACATATATATAATTTTTATATATATATAATTTTATTAAACATAAACATGATATTTTAACAATACAATACAAACTAAAAGAATAAATATTTAAGTTATATCAACATTATTTTATTAAACATAAGTACAATCAGTATCTGTCATAAAAATAGCATTATTATATTTCAGTAATAACACAAACTAAAAAAAAAAATATATACATATATTTTTATAACATATAATTATTTTGACATTTTATAATATATCAATATTATCTTATTAAACATAAGAATAACCCATATCTTTCATAAAAAGCAGGATTGTATTTTAACAATACAATACAAACTAAAAGAATAAAAACATAATATTTTATATTTAAATAAATATATTAATATATATATCAATATTATTTTATTAAACATAAGTACAATCAGTATTTGTTATAAAAACAGCATTATATTTTAATAATAAATCTAAATTAAAATAAAATGTTTTTTTCTATTTTAAAACAAAAATAAAATATTTAAAAAAAAAATCAATATTATTTATTCACAGTATTATAATATTTTAACAAAATCTAAACTAAAAATAAAAACATTATTTCATTAGTTATGCATCAATATTATGTTATTAAACGTTACTAATCAGTTTAAAAGCATTACTCTATTTTAATAATAAAATATAAACTAAAATAATACAAATAATTTTTTTTACTATCAATATCATTTTAATAAAACAGAAGAATAATCAGCATGTGGCATAAAAAGCAGTATTATAATATTTTTATATTAAAATTTGACTAAAATAATACAATTAAATTTCGTATTTTTATTAATATTACATATTAAACATAAATATAAACTAAAAACAATGAACTATAAATTACAACAAATTTGTATTTTACGTAATGAATGGTTGTTTACCTTTGAGCAGCAGAGGCATGAAGGGGATTTTGGGCGGCTTCATTTTCTTGAAAGCGTCTCTGTAGGCTTTGTGATTCATGGACGGATCCTGAAAAAGTCGTCAAAAAAATCAGGTCAGTCTCTTTACTGACTGATGTACATTTCATAAAGTCAACATAAAATCAAAATCGTCTTTACAGACAGATTTTAACTTACAGTCAACAGCTCCAGCTCAGAGAAAAGCTTCTTGAACTTTCCAGGAACTTTCTGCAGAAACAAGTCAGACAGAAACTGAGTACCTGCTGTTTAACCTGCAGCATACAATATGTGGTTAGCACAGTCCATAGAGTCAGGAAAGTGGTTTTTACCTCCCACGTCTGGTTGAGCCGGCTGACGGCGGCTGTGTTTAAGCCCATGATGATGGCGAACGAGGAGTTGAGGTTCCTCTGAGCTTTACAGCTGAAACACAAACACACACTGAATAAATCATCATGACTGACAGTCTCAGATCTGCTCAGATCGTCTTGGGACGCCCACAATCTCTCCACTGGACATCTATGGAGTTAAATCTGTGCTAATATACTCTGGTTTGTCATTCAGTGAGTCTCTAAAGAGCAGACACTCAAGTGTATTTGTGTGTAATTACTCAAGCTTTTAAATAGCAGTCATTTATTCTCCAGTGAGAAACAATTAAACATGATCTTAAAGACTCATTAATGACCATTCAGATGTAAAACAACTTAGCAAAAGTAACAACAACAATTGCAACAATAATAACCAGTATTAAATATATATATATATATATATATATATAAAATATTGTATTATTACAATTTAATAACATATGAAAAATAATCACAAACATTATACATGTATAAAATATTAATGTTATTGTATTACACATAAATAAATGATCACAAAAGCAGTTTTGTTATATTTTAATAACAAAGTACATTAAAATTAATTATATATATTTTAATATTGTAATATTGTTTTATTAAACAGATGAATAATCAGTCTCTGTCTTAAAATGTAGTATTACATTTTTAACAATTAACTAAAATTATAAAATATTTTATTTTTTATATATCAATATTATCATACTAAAACAATCCGTATGTCATGAAATACATTATTAAAATGTAATTATAAAATCTAAACTAAAATAATACACATAATATTTTTTTCAATACATTAATATTATTTGATTAAATATTAAAAAACAAATATCTATTATTAGAGTTAGTTTTCTAATTTATATATGTGGTAAAAGACTGTATTTAATACTTTATTTAATTAAACATATAACTCATATCGGTCATAAAAAGCATATTATATTTTAACAATAAAACAAATTTAATAATAAATAAATAATACAATACAAAATAAAATATAATATATTGTTTTTTGTGTTATATATTGTTAATATATCAATTTATTTATTAAACATGAATAATCAGTATCTGTCATAAAAGGCAGCATTATTACGGCTTAATAATAAACTATAAATCAAAACAATTTTTAATATATCACTATTACTTTATTAACAAAAACAACCAGTATGTGTCATAAAAATGCACTATACTTTAAAAATAAAATATCTCTAATATACTTAAATATTATTATTGTTTTAATAAGCTATAATCTAAAATAATAAAAAATTTAATATTTGCAATATATCACCGTTTAAAAAAAAAAAAAAAAAAAAAAAAAAACAGTGTATGTCATAAAATGCATTGTTGTAATTTAATTATAAAAATTAAAATAATTAAATATTACAATATTATTTTATTAAACAGAAATGAATAATCAGTAACTGTCATAAAATGTAGCATTAAGTTTTAATAATAAACCAAAATTATAATATATCAATATTACTGTACTAAACAAAAACAATCAGTATCTGTCAAAATACATTAATGAAATTTAATAATACAATATTAATAACTAAAATAAATTAAAAAAATATAACTAAAATAATAATAACAAATATTTAATATGTTAATATTACATTAATAAACATATTCAAATCAAAATATTGCAGTTTTTTTCTGATTTATAACTGTGAAAGAGTCTGTATTTAATACTTTATTTTATTAAAGATATTAATAACCCATACTGGTCATAAAAAGCACATTATTATATTTTAACAGTAAAACATAAATTAAAAATAATAAAATAAAATATTTTATATTTGTAATTTATTTATTAAACTTATGAATATTCAGTATCTGTCATAAAAAGCAGCATTATTGTGTTTTAATAAACTATAAATTAAAATAATACAATAGTTTTAATATATCACTATTATTTTATTAACAAAAACAGTCATTATGCGTCATAAAAATGCATGATACTTTAAATAATAAAATATTTAATATTTTAAAATGTCAATGTTTTATGAAACGTATATGAATAATAACGTATATATTAAAAATATAAACATCCATAAATATTATTATAGATTTAATAAGCTATAATCTAAAATAATAAAATATTTGTAATACATTATTTTTTACATCAATTATTATTATTATTTTATAAAACATAAGAATAATCAGTAACAGTATTGGTTGATGAAAGCAGAACTGCATAATATAAGTACTGAACGTAAACTCAGTTTCAGCGGTTGAGACTCACTGCGCCGCGATCTTGATGAACTTCTTGAGGAGCTGCACTCGTTTTCCGAGCGACGGGCAGAGCAGCACCTCAGACATCACCCACTGCTGAACCTCATTACAGCGCTGCAGCAGGAACTCCAGCGCCACCGTGTGTCCACTGCTCGCCTGACGACTGAACGTGTAGAAGATCAGCTCTTGCTGCGAGACAGAAAAAAAGATGCAGTCAGTAAGATGTTTTTCATGAAATGAATACTTTTATTCAACTGACCAAAAGTAAAAAGACATTTATAATTGTATTACTTCAAATAAATGCTGTTTTATTTAAACTTTCTATTCATCTGTGAATCTTGAAAAAAAAAAAAAATGTATATAAAAGCACAAAAATAAAAAAAAGCAGCAAATCTGCATATTAGAATGATTTCTGAAGGATCATGTGACACTGAAGACTGGAGTAATGATGCTGAAAATACAGCTTTGATCATAATAATTAATTACATTTTAACAGATATTCACATAGAAAACAGCTATATTGAATTGTAATAATATTTCACAATTTTACAGTTTTTACTGTATTTTTAATTAAACAAATGCAGCCTTGAAGAGCAGAAGAGTCTTTTAAGAGATTAAAAAAATCCTACTGACCTCAAACTTTTGAATGAACATTTGAAATGAAATCGTGACATTTAAAGATTTGGTTGGAATAATTATTGTGAAATCAATTATTGGTACTGGTAATTATTGGTTTTTATATAAGCTTAAAAATCTCATGTTTAAAGGATCTTCAAATAATGAGTGTTTCCCCCCTAAAGGAATTAAAATCAACTACATATTTTTTTTTTAGCTTACAAAAACATAATAAATGTGAAATATAATACATCTATATTTTCCCATTTTATAAAAATAAAATAAATTAACAAAAAAACAACTAATTTTTCTTTATGAAAATATTAATTTATCTATAAATGTGAAGCTTTTAAATACAATAATATATAAACGTAAATAAAACAGAACGTAATAGTATAACATTTTTATGTAAATAAACATTGTCTACAAATCTTAACCTTTTTAATATAATAAAAAATATAAAAACATATAAAATAGAACATAATAGAATAATTTATTTAATTAAAAAAATCATATTATACAAAATTAAAAAATATGAATTTGTATAATATATATAAATGCATGAAATAAAAACAATATAATATAATATATATATTTTATACTAATAATGTTTATTATTAAATTTTTTCTTTGCATAAAGATAATGTTATATTACCTTTATTACCTAACATTTTATTTACATATTTTATTATATCAAAAAGATGCAAAACTATTTAGAACAATTTTAAATTTACAAAACGATTTTTTGTGCTTATTAAATTACTTCATTTTTTTCTGTTCTATTTTATTTACAATTGATATTTGCATAAAAGGAAATATAGTTTAATTATTATACTTTATCAACATTTTATTTCTTTATTTACATATTTTATTATATCAAAAAGCTTTGTTTATAATAAATTTATATTCACAAATATTCATTTATCTATAAATGTGAACCTTTTAAATACAATAATATATAAACATAAATAAAACAGAACATAACAGCATAACATTTTATGTAAATAAACATATTGTAATATATATTTTTATACATATAAATACATAATATATTTTTATACTAACAATATTTATTATTTAAAATTTTCTTTGCATAAAGAAATTGATATATTACCTTCATTTACCTAAAATTTTATTTACATATTTTATTATCAAAAAGGAAAAAAAAAACTATTTAAAACAAATTTATATTCACAAAACTTTTTTTGTGCTCATTAAATTTGTTCATTTTTCTGTTCAATTTTATTTACATTTATTTATCTACATTGATATTTGCATAAAGAAAATATAGTTCACAAATATTCATTTATCTATAAATGTGAACCTTTTAAATACAATAATATATAAACGTAATTAAAACAGAACGTAACAGTATAACATTTTTATGTAAATAAATATTGTCTATAAATCTTAACCTTTTAATATTATAAAATATATAAAAAAAATAGAACATAGAATTTTCTTTACGCAAATACACGATTATCCTTTAGAAATGTTAATATTTATATTATAATAAAATACAAACTTAAAACAGAAAGTAGTAATATAACTACACTTTCCTGTGCCAGTATAAATTTAATTAATAATATACAAATAATAGATTTGTATCTTTTTTAGTATAATAACACGAATGTAAATAGAATATAAATGAATATAAAAATCTAAATGTAATTTTTTATCTTCTATCCAGGGTTGTAAATACGTCAGTCCTGATATTTTTGCTCTGATTTCATGACGACAGCAGTGTCTGAGAAGTTTCACCTCATGGATGGAGTTGAAAAGATTCCAGTCGAAGTTTGTCAGAGCCACGGCCACGTCCCACGTGTTGATGCCCAGCAGTCTGACGGGCTTCTGTCCCAACTCAGGACATTCAGTCAGCGGCGGCTGAGACACACAAACACCGTTATCAGCATTTCAAGTCATTTCTAACAGGCCCAGGCCCTCAAATGAACACTTTAGGCTGGTTTGTCGTACCAGGATCTCGTTGAGGTCTCTCCGACAGGCGATCAGTCTGCCGGGCGCCGTCAGAGACTCAGAGTAAATACTGTCGTGTGGCTGAAGGACGCGCTTCTCTGTGAGACAGAGGACAGGTTGAGTGTGTTTGTCTGCAGAACTGACTGTCTGTGTGTGTGTGTGTGTGTGTGTGTGTGTGTGTGTTTGTATGAACCTCCGCTGTACGTCTGCGCCACCAGCATCATGTCGTCCTCAGATCTGTCCATCCGCTGAGAGACGATGTGCAGCAGCTCCTGAGCCACGACCGCCGGCTTCACCCGCATGCTCAGATACGAATCACAGCTCACGTACACGCGGCACATCACTGAAACAAATCAATAAAACACACACAGTCAAATATTATGTCTGGATTCATCCAAAGGTTTCATCCCAACATCAGATGATTAAAAAAATTACATTATATTTTTTGATTCATTTATATTGTATTTACATTTATATAGTATTATACTTTTAATTATTAGATTTTATTAACATTTTATTTATTTGTTTACTTACATATTTATATTAGACAGATAAAAAAATATTTATAAAAAATGTATAATTACCAAAATTATTTTTTGTGCTTATTAACTGTTCATTTTTTCTATTATATTCTATTTACATTTATTTATTTAAATTGATATTGGCACAAAAAAAAAAAAGTTCAATTATTATGCTTTATTTATTGTACAAATTGTACATATTTTATTGCATCAAAAAGATTTAAAAAAAACTATTCATAATGGACAAAAAAATGTTGTCCATTTTTTCTATTATTATATTCTTCTTACATTTATTTATTTAAATTGATATTTAAATTTTTTTCTATTATAATATTTCATTTACATTTAGATTTTGTCAAAAATATAATCAAAAATGTATAATACATTTATATTTGCAAAATGAAAATTGTTTATTACATTTTTAAAATTCTGTTATTATATATTTTAATATTTGTTTATCAGATATTTAATTTTTTATATATAATAAATACATTTATTTTTTCTATTATAATATTCATTTACATTTATCAAAATATAATAATAAAAAATGTATATTTGCAAAATAAAAAAGAATGATATTTATTGCTTTTTTAAATCTGTTCTCTATTATTATATATTTTTAAATTCTATTATATATTTTATTTTTATATATAAATGCATTTATATTTTATAATATTTAATTTACATTTATCAAAACAAAAAATCAAATCAAATACCAAATCAATCAAATACCAAATCAAAAAAATAATAAATTTATATTTGCAAAGTAAAAATTGTTCACTGTTATTGCATTTTTTAAACTTTTTTCTATTATTGTATATTTTCATATTTTTATCATATATTTTATTTTTAATATATAATAAATACATTTATTTTTAATTTTAATATTTCATTTACACTTATTTTATTAAAAATATAATAATCAATAATATCTAATAAATTTATATTTGCTAAATGAAAATTGTTCAGTTATTTTTAAAATAATTTTATTATATAATTTAATATTTTTATCATCTATTTTATTTTTTATATATATAAAAATACATTTATTTTTCATTATATTATTTCATTTACACTTATCAAAAATAAAATAATCAAAAACGTATAATAAATTGATATATGCAAAATGAAAATTGTTTTAAAAATGTCTATTATATATTTTAATACTTTTTATCATACATTTCTTTTTATATATAATAATTAAATATTTTTTTCTATTATATTTCATTTAGATTTATCCAAAAATGTCTAATAATTTATATTTGCAATTTATATTTGCAAAATGAAAATTGTTTATTGTTATTACATTTTTTCCGATTATTATATATTTAATATATAATTTTTTTTATCATACATTTACTTTTTTTCTATATAATAAAAGCATATTCGCAAAAAAAGAACAAAAAAAGAGAAAAATATTTTTCTAACATTTTTTTTAAATTTTTACATATTTTTTGTAATAAACATGTTTTCCCCAAAATTCTCATCACCATAACACAAAAATATTAATTTGTATTTTAATATAATATAATATAATATAATATAATATACATTTTTTTTATTTCTAATTAATTCCTTTTGTTTTTAGGTTTAAACTTGAGATTTCCTCATGACATTTACCCCCCAAAATTTGAGTTTATTTATTAAAATATATAATTTAAAATAAAATAAATATTTCCAAACACAATAAAATTTTCACATTAGATTAACAGTTTAGTTTTCAGCAATACGGATCAGCTTTGATTTCTGATCAGTTTGTATATATTTCAACAGATCACAAACACTGTATGTCAGTGTATGCAATGTCTACATTGATAAAGTAAATCAGAAGAACCTAGAAATGAAAAGACTGAGATATTACCGTCTTTACTCTCGACTGGAGATGCTTGGTGAGGAACGCAGTTCTCCTTCAGACTCAGCTGCTGGTACAGCGCTTTACTCTGGAAGAAAAAAGAAAATGTCGTATTATTTAGCATTAGTTTAAAATAATTCCCATTCCAAAATCATCTAAAATAACAAATATGTTTTCTTTTCATTTTTAATGAATTTTTGAGAGAATATCGAAGCGTTAAGCAATTTTACTAGTTCACAAAATGTTCTTTTTTTAAATTCTTAAAAATTCTTCCTTTTCACAGCCTGTCTCACCTTTTGGTGTGGAGAGTAGTCGTCCACCGTACTGAGGGGAAGAAACAGAGAGAAAGCATCTTAGAGACACATGACGAGACATTCACGACTGCAGAGACGTTCACGATGTGAGTGTGACAGATGCTGCGGCTGCAAGTGAACTGAGAGACGGCTGACTTAACGCTGCTGTCAGACAGTCACGAGTCTGGACAGACAGAGACGTGTGGGCCAGCTGTCTCCTGTGAGACTCCTGTCTCGCTCTCCATTTGTCTCCGTCGCTGAACTACATCCATCTATCAGAGCTGCGCTCCTCTAACAGGAAGTGATAGACACACGATTGTGTTTCTGTCTCGCTGCGCTGCAGAGCTCCACAAACCAGACTGGGAGAAGTTTTATTTTAGCAGGGAAACAGCAGGACAAATGACTGTTTTAATCACTGTCTCGTACCTCGTTTTAAGACAAAACCTTTCTGAGGAGAATAACACATCACTTTCTTTTTTATCCGTGGCGAATGCCAATGGTTTGGCTGGAGAGTGGATCATTTAGAGCTCAGGAGACTCAGCTATCAGACTTCAGATGCTCGTCTCGGATGTTTCTCCCAAAGTTCATTAGAAGAAATGAAAATAGTCAGTTGTTGTCCTACAGTAAGAGCTATTGAGCTATAAAATGAATGTATATAAGACCTCAGGTTGCTTCTGGGAGAGTTTAATGAGAAATGTTTGAGTTCATATTGAGATTTTAGACTTTTGATAGCAGATTTTGGTATTTCGGTCAATCTGAGCATGGTTTGAGACATGGTTGAGATTGTTTCTAAAACTTTAGAGAAGACACATGAGATTACTAAGGACTTTTTCTCAGACAAAAAGCAGAAGACTCAAACAAAAGTCTCCATTTGCACTCCATTTAATCTCATTTCTGTCCAGGAGAAACAATTGAGACATTAAATAGATTTAAAACAACTTGTTGAGAAATGTTTGAGTTTATACCGAGATCTCTGAGTTTAGATTTGTGACTTGGGTATTTTGATCAATCTGAGCGCAATTTGAGACACTGTTGAGATCTTTTTTTAAACTTTAGAGAAGACGCATGAAATTACTGAGGCCTTTTTCGCAGATAAAAAGCAGAAGACTCAAACAAAAGTCTCCATTTGCACTCCATTTAATCTCATTTCTGTCCAGGAGAAACAATCGAGATATTAAATACATTTAAAATAACTTGATGAGAAATGTTTGAGTTTATAATGAGATCTTTGACTTTTGACTTAGGTATTTTGGTCAATCTGAGCACAATTTGAGACACTGTTGAGATATTCTCTGAAACTTTAAAGGAGATCTGTGAGATTACTAGTGTCTGTTTCTCAGATAAACAGCAAAAGTCTACATTTGTACTCCATTTAATCTCATTTCTGTCCAGGAGAAACAACTGATACATTAAATACCTTTAAAACAACTTGTTGAGAAATGTTCAAGTTAATACCGAGATCTCTGACTTCTGATCGTTGACTTAGGTATTTTGATCAATCTGAGCACAGTCTGAGACATTGTTGAGATCTTTGCTTTTCTTTAAAGGAGACATGTGAAATTTCTTTTGACTGTAGATCTCAGTCTTCAATCTGAGCACAGTCTGAGACATTGAGATCTTTTCTAAAATGGTAACGGAGACATGTGAAGTTACTAGTGTCTGTTTCTCAGATAAACAGCAAAATTCTACATTTGAATGCCATTTAATCTCATTTCTGTCTAGAAACAACAGAGTCATTAAAATTCAAATTAACTTGATGAGAAATGTTTAAGTCCACATTGAGATCCCTGACTTTTATTAGCAAATTTGAGACCAGATTGAGACATTGTTGAGATCTTTTCTGAAACTTTACAGAAGAGATTACTGAGGCAAAAAGCAGGAGACCCAAGCAAAAATTTTCATCTGCACTCAATTTAATCTCATTTCTGTCTAAAACAAACAACTGATATATTCCAATTAACTTAAGACATGTTTGAGATCATACTGAGATCTGACTTTTATTGCCATATCGGAGCACATTATTGAGAAACAATTTAGATATTAAATAAATTTAAATTAACTCAACAATAAATGTTTGAGTTTATATTGAGATGTGATCAAAGTTTAAGACATTATTGAGATCTCTTAAAAAAACTCTACAGCAGACAGATTCAGGCAAAAGTCTCAGTTTAGTCACGTTGCTGTCAAGATAAAAAAAAATAATAATTATGGGATTAAATAAATTCAAAACAACTTCATGAGAAATTTTGAGTTTAAACTGAGATAGTTGACATCTGAGCTAAATTTGAGGCATTATTGAGATCTCTTATGAAACTCAAGAGCATAGAAAGTCTTGAGCAAAAGTCTTAATTTAATCTTACTGCTGTCTATGAGAAACAATTGAGATATTAAATATATTCAAATCAACCCGTTTAGAAATGTTTGAGCTCAAATTGAGATTGTTGACATCTGAGCAAAGTTTGAGACATTAGTGAGATCTCTTATGAAACTCTAAAGCAAAGAAATCTTGAGTAAAAGTCTTAGCTGCTGTCCAGAACAAACAAATGAGATATTAAATTCTAATTTACTTGATAAGAAATGTCTGAATTCATATTGAGATCTGAGCACAGTTTGAGACATTACTGAGAACTCCTATGAAATTGTAGAGCAAACGTCTCAATTTAATCTCTCTGTTTAGGAGAAAAAAAAGTTTAAAATTAAATCAGTACAGACTAATTTGATGAGAAACATTTGAGTTAATATTGAGATCTGAGCACAGATTGAGATATTATTGAGATCTCTTATCAAATTCTAGTGTCTTCAAGCAAGTCTCAGTTTAATCTCATTGCTGTCAAGGAGAAACAAATGAGATATGAAATACATTAAATTTAACTTGAGTAAAAACAACATTTTGAGACGAGAAACATTTCAGTTCACACTGATATCTGATATGACATTTACTGGCGAATATTAGCACAGTTTATTTGAGAAACATTAAAACCTCTTATAAAACTCTAGAGGAAACTCTAGAATAAAGTCTCCATTCTCATTGCTGACTATGAGTCCTACGTGTCTGATGGACGGCCGTCCTTGACATCAGCAGCAATCACACACACACACACACACACAGACACAATTTCCCTCATATTCATCTCACATACGCTCACGCCCCATTACCCATCTGGCCCTGACCGTAAACCAATCTGGCAACCAATCAGATCTCTTCAAATGGGCGTGAGCTCAATGAATCTCCGCCCCTCGCAGCAGTCATAATTAAACCTCTGAGTGTGTCAACTCATTTAGCGGGATAACGAGCGTCTGCCGGCCAAACCCTGAGGATGAGAACAGCTCCGGCGGCCGAACTGGGACCTTTCCATGCTAAGCTGATCAAACGACAGCTCATAAGGAGCTCAGGAGCGGCTCGCGTCCAGCAGGCATGTTCATCTGCATTTCTCTTCACATTTGATTTGTTTTACTTGCCAAATACAGAAAACTTGCTTAACTTGTGTTTCAATCAATATTAAAAATATAAACTTGGGTGCAACTCACTGTCTCCGTCGCAGAAGTTTCTGGAACTCCTTCAGGTCCTTCTCCAGCGTGGGGAACTCATAAACGTCTTCCAACACGTATCGATATAACGTCTGCACAAGATGATGCATTTATATTAGTGGTGGTATTTTGGATTCAATAGCTTTTCCCTTTTGGATGAATGTGCCACAAGCTAGACAGCAGAACTGCCTAAATAATATTATTTTATGTCATTTTATTGAATAGTAAAATAAATAACAAAGATTTGAATATATCTCAGCACTGCACACAAAAAAAAACAACATATTTTTTATATCATTAGATAAAAATCAAGATCTATCATTTGAAAAATCTAAAAAAAGACTGAGAAATGCTAAATAATAGTTAAAAAAAAACGATAAACGTAAACGCATGTCTTTTCATTGCTTTAATACAAAACCAATCATGAATCATGAATAAATTACTCTTATAAGTGCTTTTTAAATGAATCATTCTAAAAGACTCTTCAGTTTGCATTGATTTATATACACTGACCAAAATTATAAATGCAACACTTTTGTTTTTGTCCCCATTTTTCATGAGCTGAACTCAAAGATCTAAGACTTTTTCTATGTACACAAAAGGCCTGTTTCTCTCAAATATTGTTCACAAATCTGTCTAAATCTGTGTTAGTGAACACTTCTCCTTTGCCGAGATTATCCATCCACCTCACAGGTGTGGCACATCAAGATGCTGATTAGACAGCATGATTATTGGACAGGTGTGCCTTAGGCTGGCCGCAATAAAAGGCCACTCTAAAATGTGCAGTTTTATCACACAGCACAATGCCACAGATGTCGGAAGTTTTGAGGGAGCGTGCAATTGGCATACTGACTGCAGGAATGTCCACCAGAGCTGTTGCCCGTGAACTGAATGTTCATTTCTCTACCATAAGCCGTCTCCAAAAGCGTTTCAGAGAATTTGACAGTACATCCAACCAGCCTCACAACCGCAGACCATGTGTAACCACACCAGCCCAGGACCTCCACATTCAGCATCTTTACCTCCAAGATCGTCTGAGACCTACCACCCGGACAGCTGCTGCAACAATCGGTTTGCAGTTTCCGTCTCAGGAAAGCTCATCTGCATGCTCGTGTCCTCATCGGGGTCTCGACCTGACTGCAGTTTGCATCGCAACCGACTTGAGTGGGCAAATGCTCACATTCGATGGCGTCTGGCACTTTGGAGAGGTGTTCACTTCACGGATGAATCCCGGTTTTCACTGTACAGGGCAGATGGCAGACAGCGTGTATGGTGTCGTGTGGGTGAGCGGTTTGCTGATGTCAATGTTGTGGATCGAGTGGCCCATGGTGGCGGTGGGGTTATGGTATGGGCAGGCGTATGTTATGGACAACGAACACAGGTGCATTTTATTGATGGCATTTTGAATGCACAGAGATACCGTGACGAGATCCTGAGGCCCATTGTTGTGCCATTCATCCAAGACCATCACCTCATCTTGCAGCATGATAATGCACGGCCCCATGTCGCAAGGATCTGTACACAATTCCTGGAAGCTGAAAACATCCCAGTTCTTGCATGGCCAGCATACTCACCGGACATGTCACCCATTGAGCATATTTGGGATGCTCTGGATCGGTGTATACGACAGCGTGTTCCAGTTCCTGGCACAGCCATTGAAGAGGAGTGGACCAACATTTCACAGGCCACAATCAACAACCTGATCAACTCTATGCGAAGGAGATCAACTCTAGGCGTAAGGCAATTAGTGGTCACACCAGATACTGACTGGTTTTCAGACCCCCCCAATACAGTAAACCTGCACATTTTAGAGTGGCCTTTTAGTGTGGCCAGCCTAAGGCACACCTGTGCAATAATCAAGCTGTCTAATCTTTGAGTTCAGCTCATGAAAAATGAGGAGAAAAACAAAAGTATTGCGTTTATAATTATGGTGAGTGTAATATTTATATAAAAACAGACATCTGAATGAAAACACGGTTGGATGCTGACTAAACGTGTGTATAGGAGAGTCTGACTGTGTTTTGACCTTGCAAGCACACTGGGCAGTCAAGAGGCGATTTATTACCCAGCATGCACTGGGGATGTACCTTTTAATAGTGTACATTTCCTCAATGCATGCTGGAGAATGTCAGTACACAAACGCATTGAGGGAACAGTGTACTTTTACTGTCTCAGCACTGTAAAACAACAGCGACTACATCTCCACACACACGCATGTGTTCTCAGGGGTGCTGTAGAGTTTGATGGAATCTGAAAGTGTGTAATTGAGCCGCTAACACACACACACTCGTCTGACCCATCAACCCCCCCGATCCTGCCTGTTACCAGGCAACCATCACCTGGGAAACGCCGCATGTAATGATCTACATGGGCGACCGTGAAACAGCCTCGTCACCGCAAAGACACGACGGTCGTCATGGAAACACTGCGTGCGAGTGTGTGTGTGTGTGTGTGTGTGTAGGTGAGAGTGTGTGAGTGGGTGGGACAAAAGCAGGTAGGAACAAGATGTGCATTTGTGATGTGTGTGTGTGTGTGTGTGAGATCTTATGAAGATGACAGACTGAAATCTGTAAAACATCCACACAAACATCTATATTGAATTATAACTACACAACACACACTTTTAATGACACTTGAAAGTGTTTCTGTAGTGTTCATCTGCATGTGGCCTTCAGCAATGAGCAGAAGAGAGAAAATATGTTCTCTGGAGCAAAAACAAGTGAAAAACCATTAACCAGCTCAAGTCCTGACATGAGACTGAGACGATCCCTGAGGAAAACTGCGAGTCAGTGAGTCACCGACGCTGAACTACCACTTATACACTGAACTAGTAGAGTTTAACACAGTCACAGCCAATCAGAACACATTTGATGTTAATATGCAGCTGTGGAGGAGAATTCTGGACCAATTAGATTTCGCTGTGGGCGGGGCTACACAACTGTGGTGGCTTGTTACTGACAAACTTATATTTATAATATATATATAAAATATTGTAATTATTGTGTCAAACACTGGTAGAAATATTACTGACAGTCCTGAATAAAGGTAGTTATACTAAATAATAGATAAATATAAAATATTAGTTTTATTAAGTATCGGTAAAATGTTACTAACAGTCTTGATTTAAAGTATCTTTTAAAATATATAGAAATACTATATAAATAAAACAAATTATAAATATCATTTTTTTTTTAAGTTTTGAGTAAATATTCTGTAAAATACTGATAGTTTTGAATATAAGTGGCTAAAAATATTATAACAATATATAAATATTTAATATTATCTTAAAATTGTACAGTCTTGAATAAAAGTAGTTATACTAAAATAATGTATAAATACAATAAATATAAAATATATTATATTGAGTAAATATTGCATAACATTTTACTGACAGTCTTGATTTAAAATATTTTTAAAACTATATAAAATACTACATTAATAAAATAATGTTATAAATATATATAAATATTAAAACAATATAGAGATATAATATCTTTTTATTTTACAGTCTTAAATAAAAGTGGTTATACTGAAATAATATATAAATCAAATAAATATAAAATATTATAGTATACTGAGTAAATATTGCATAAAATTTGTCTTTTCTTAAAAAAATATATCTAAAAATACCATAGCAATTAAAATTATAAATATATATATTTTTAATTTTTAGTAAATATTGTGTAAAATACTGATAGTCTTGAATATAAGTAGCTAAACACATAACAATATATATATATATATATATATATATATATATATATATATATATATATATATCTTTAAATTATTTTGAAGTCTTGAATATAAATAAAATAAGTATAAAATATAATAGAGTAAATATTGCATACAATTTTAATGGCATAAATATAAAACATTATTTTTAAATTTTAAATAAATACTCCATAAAGTATCAGAAATTTTTTTTTACTAACAGTCTTGATTTAAAACATTTTAAAAATACTATATAAATATAAATATATATATATTTTTACATTTTTGAGTAAATATAAAATACTAACAGTGTGAATAAAAGTAGTTAAAAATATTAAAACAATATAAAAACTACTTGTATAAAGTACTGGCAAAAATTTCACTGACAGTCTTATATGTATTTTTTGAGTAAATATTGTGTAGAGTACCAGTCAAAATATTTACAAATATAAATATATTATATAAATATATAACTAGAAAATATATATACTTTTTCATTTTGAGTAAATATTGTGTAAACAAATGATAGAAATTTCACTGATAAACTTGAATAAAAAACTTAAAAATAATAAAATAATATATACATTTCACCGACAGTCTTAAAAATATATATTAAAAAAATTCTAATATATAAATATTAAATATAATTTTTACTTATAGACTTGCATAAAAACTGAATTATTAAATTAAAAAAAATATATATATAAAAAAACATGAATACATTTGCCATTGCATCATATCTACTTTTGAAAGCACATATCAGATCAATATTAAAAACAACACAGCAGCAGCAAGAGACGAAAGCTTGACACTTCACATGTACAACACTTCCACATAGACTGCACTGAAAATGTTTGCTAAACATGAAATCTAATGTCGGATTCCCAGAGCATTCGTCTACTGTTCTGACCTTCATAAAGAGCTTGACGTTCTCCTCCTCCCGCAGGAAGTCCTTGTAGAGCGTGCTCCACTGAGAGACCAGGTGCAGTACTTTCCTCTTCCTGTAGAGGGCCTCCTTTCCTTCCTCCTTCCCTCGGCAGCGCTTCGTACAGTAGGTGAGATCAGGTTAAAGACCAACAACCAACTACATTGGTAACATTTACTATGTTGCAAGGCCATACTGCTTAATTATAAAACACACGAGGTATATCTGCGTTTGGTGCGATCTGAAGGATATTGTCCGAGCAGGGCCTGGCAGAGCTCACTGGTGGACATGAACACCAGATACGTCAACAGGAAGTCGTCCAGGAGCATTTCTACAAGAAAACACATGCGAACAGATGAGCAGATATTAACACACACAAACACAATTCATCAGACACGCAGCTCATCTGCATTTCAGTCTCCTGGAGGCACGTTTAATGAGAGATTTAATGAGCCTCATGAACGCCCGGATAATTAGTGCTGTTTGATCAGACAAGCGTCACTATTACTAGTGCTCATAGTCAAGTTAGTGAGTTAAACAAGCTCCTGACGCTACATCATAAACTCTGCCGCAAAACTTGTCCTGCATTTCTTGTTAAAGAAAATTACTTCACCAAACGACCGGAGGACGATTGAATGGATTTGATGGATCTGAACTTCCAACAAACACAAAAATATCTGGTCAAACTCAAAAGTAACGGTTATGAATGTAAATCAGCTCCTAAATGTCATTAATAAAAATGTTCTGGTTCATCTACTGGTAAATCATCTCACTCCAAAACACCAAGACACTCTGGAAATGGCTGGATCTTGAATATATTTTCTATTACTAAAATATTTATTATAAATTACATATAACATAAAGAGTTACATATAACAGTATATATATATAATATATAGTGTGTAAAGAATACTAATCTTTTGACAGACAGCCTTGAAAACAAAACTATAAATAAATAAAAACAAACAAGTAAATACAAAAAAATATTGTAAAATATAGTACATATATGCATTAGGTCTGTGAGTAAAATTTCTACTACTATTACTACTAACATTATATTATATTATTATAACTAACATTTTGAATAAAATATTGAATAAGTATAAATATTGAACATATATAAATATAAATACATAGTGAATATATTGGTAGAATACTAGTATTTCTAGTAAATACTAGAATAAAAAAAAAATACAGTTAAAATATAAAAATAGTAAATATAATAATAACAACAACAACAACAATACAATAATAATTATTAGTATTATTAATATTATTATTATATAATTATTAATATAATAAAAAACAAAAGGTCTGTGAGTAAAACTTCTACTACTATTTATTATATTATATTATATTATTATAACTAACATTTTGAATAAAATATTGAATACATATAAATATTAAATATAATAATAATTATTATTATTTTTTATTATTACTATATAATTATTAATATAATAAAATAAAAGGTCTGAGTAAAATTATTACTAGTATATTATATTATATTACATTACATTATAACATAATAATAATAATAATTATTATTATTATTATTGTTATTATTATTATATAATTATTAATATAACAAAAATAAAAGGTTTGTGAGTAAAATTTCGACTACGTTTACTACTATTATATTAAATTACATTATATTATATTTTATCGTATTATATTATAAAAATTTTGAATAAAATATTGAATAAATATAAATAGAGTAATAAATAGTAAATATATTAGTAGAATACTAGTAATACTAGTAATTACTAGTTGAATAAAAAACAAATATAATTAAAATATTAAAGAATTACACATAATTATTATTGTTATTATGTCATTATTAACACAATAATAATAATAATAATGCTATTATTACTACTACTTATATTATCATTTTATTTTTGAGTAAATATTGTGTAATACTGGTAGAAATGTTAATGACAATCTTGAATAAAAACAAAATGGAAACTATGAGACATTCAGCACAGTATTCCAGCTCTAGCCACAACCCCCTTCTTCCTCTCTGTTTGTGTTCTCTGCGTCTGCTGATAAATATTCATTTCCATTTTTATCGCAGGTGTCTGTATGAACAGAACGCCGGCCCACAATGCAGCGCTGCACTTTCACCTGCTGCTCAGAGACACAATCAGACGCCAGTCAGAGGAAGCAGGAGGGATGACAGCGAGTGTGTGTGTGTGTGTGTGTGTGTGTGTGCGGTGCGTCTTTCACAGAGGTCAGTGGTCAAAAGCAGTTTCTTCATTACCTAAGGTTTGTCTAACTCAACATATATATACACACACACACACACACACTCTTCTGTCTCTTCTGCTCACCAAGCCCGCATTTATTTGATCCAAAGTACATCAAAAACAGCAAAATATTAAAATATTTTTATTATTTAAAATAACTGTTTTCTAGTTGAATATGTTTTAAAATGTAATTTATTCCTGTGATCAAAGCTGAATTTTCAGCATCATTACTTCAGTCTTCAGTGTCACATGATCCTGCAGAAATCATTCTAATATGCTGATTTGCTGCTCAAAAAACATTTATTATTATTATGTTGAACAGCTGAGTAGAATTTGCTTTTTTTCAGGTTTCTTTGATGAATAGAAAGTTCAGAAGAACAGCATTTATCTGAAATAGAAAATTCAGCTTTGATCACAGAAATAAATTATAATTTAAAACAAATTAAAATAGAAAACAGTTATTTTAAATACTAAAAAATATTTCAGAATTTTACTGTTTTCACTGTATTTTCACTGTATTTTCACTGTATAAAAACATTAAAAATCTTACTGTTCAAATACTTTTGATTGGTAGTGTGTATAAAAAATACATATACACATATATATATATATATATATATATAGAATTCATTTACTCCCCCCCCCAAAAAAATACAAATGAAAAATAAATAAATAAATAAATAAATAATACTATATTAATGTGTATATATATATATAATTAAATAATAATAAATATAAATAATAATAATAATAATAAATACATTTTATTAGGGGGGATGGGGGAGTAAATAAATTCAATTCACCTGCCAAAAGAAAAAGAAAAAAGCTAATTTTGCATAAAATATTATTTAAATACAAAAATATAAACTTTTAATTTTTTTAATATTGTGTTACACTGGTAGAAATTTTACTGACACTCCTAATTATTTTTTTAAACAAATAACATATTAACATAAACAATTATACAAATAACAAATACATAAATATTTTATATTTTTATATTAAAATATTGCATACATTTTAAAATATAATATAATATAATAAATATAACATAAATAACAAATACTTAACTTGAATAAATATTGTTTAAAATACTGATATATATTAAAATAAACTCAACCCAGTTGAAATATAAAATAAAAACACAAATACAAAAATATAAATATAACATAAATACTTTGAGAAGATTCATATTTTGATTAAATATGCAAAAAAAAAATGTTTTCTTGTTCTGAAGATATGCAGTCTGACTGACAAACACATTTTTAAGTGTTTTTCAAAACAATTAAAATGCATTTCATTTCGGTGATCCATTTTGCAGCTCATTTTAATACCTCCAAAGTTTTATTTGGACTTTTTTTTAAGTTTCCACAGTCAGACTAAACTCATCACGCTCTCATTCACGCCAGATATGAGTCTGCATCATCCATGGAAGCAAAATCCGCTCGATCTGAGTCTCATTCAAAGTCCTAATGATTTAATTTACACCTCTTTCTTCTAAAAATACCACTGATGTCTTTGGCTCCTCTGAACGGCCGGGTTCCCCGCTGGGAAACAGTAACACGAGACGCGCGCTGGGCCATTTCTCATGCACAATAGAGAGTCTCTGAACAATTATCACCAAACGCCGACGCACGTCTGAACACCAACACTGACTCAGAGTTATTCTTCACCATGAAACGCCGCTTGACATTTTACATCATTACCGCGATGCTTAAATTGGAGCACGGCAGCGTTTAAAAACAATGGTCTAATGTCGGCATCTAATCAGAAACGAACGAAAATACACACGTTTGCACTGATTTTGGAGGAAATGGTGAGACTGTTGGCGTTTAACAAAATGCAATAAGTCCTTCTCTCCTTTCGTTGGCGTGAGGCACAATTTAATGCTAAACACAGCTGCCAGCACACCGGTAATTACCCAGGATGCACTGTACTGCGTGGCTAATTTATGGCCTTTGGGTGTGTTATACAGTACAAAACACAAGGGTCATTGAATTACACTCATACACACATGCACAAACATGCATGCACACAGAACAACTCATTATCTGCTTGCTTTCCTTCCTCATCTCACGTCGTCATATAGTGTTTCCTCCTTATTTGGAGTCTTTAATTCAATGCAAACACTAAAAACTACCATGCATATGAAATCTAAACTGGATTTGCATTGCATGTTGGATTACGTATTGCATTGCACTGACTAAACAACCTCATCTGATCATCAGAAACTAAACACACACTTGCTATCAGCATGCACACATTGTGCAAACGCACTCATGAATAATTATGCTTTTGCAAGCATAAGGACAAGCTGTAACCAATGGGTTTTGCATGCACAACTTCAAAAACATCCTCAGAAGTCGTCTTCAGATGCGGCGGTGCGACTTCAGAGAGTAAAGACACCTGGAGGCACAAACTCCACACAACAAAAAGCAGAAGAAAGCCTGTCGGCGTTAAGAAACAAAGCATTCCTGACGCGTTTGAGGACGGAGCAGTTCTGACACGCCACGCGCTCAAATTACTGACAGCTGGAATGAGAGTTCACCTGAACACTGACCACAAAAACCACAGTAATCCTGATGAGTTATGCTGCTAACGAAGTGCTGACACTACTGGATTCATAGTTATGCAAAATAAAGATTTCTCTAAATCAAAACAAGTTTCAAACAGTTGGCTTTTTTTTATATTATTGTATAGTATATATTTATTTGTAGTTACATTCACCTAATATTTATCAGTTGTAGTGATATCATAAAAATAATTACTTTATATTTAATATGTATATAATTTAAATGTAAATGTAATCTAGATATATTGTAAATCTAAAATTAAACATATACATAAAATTATTATTTTGTATTATAATACGACCACACTGGATAATTATACACTAATTCTTTTAATGTAATATTTACTACTTTATGATAATAAAATATTATTTTTTATATTATATTATTTAAATTATAATATATATATATATATATATATATATTATAATAGGTCTACAATTGATTATATAATTATTTTTTGCATCATATTTATTATTTATATATTTCTAAATGATTTATAATTATTATTATTTATTTTTAACAAATTAAAACATATTTACTTTATTATTCTGTATGGTGTATATATATATATATATATATATATATATATACACACATATATATAAAACCACAATAAATTAGTAAGTTAATTTCATTAGTAGGTTAGTAATGTGTGATTTTGTAAAATTGTATTATTTTGTACACAATAATAAAAATATATCAATGGATAATGATATAATTATTATTTTTAATGTAATATTATTATTATTTATTATTAATAAATTATTTTTATATTTACTGTTGTATGCTAAATGGTGTGTGTATATATATATATATATATATATATACACACATACATATATATATAATATATAATTACTAATTTAGTAAGTTATATAGTTAAAATAGTTAAAAGCTAAAATATCTATTAAAATACTTATTTTATACTTAATATTATGTATTAATATAATTTATATTAATATATATAATAAAATATATAATTATATATATATATGATATATAATAAAATATATAATTTCTATATTTACTATATATATATATATATATATATACACACACATATATACACACACACATTTATAAATAATATATAATTTTAATAATTAATAAGTTAATTATTAAAATTATATATTATATAAATAGATGGACAGATTATACATTAGACAGAAATATACATTAAATATACATTTATTATAATTGTAAAAATTATAATTATTTATTGCATGTATATTTATTATATAATGTTAACATAAAATAGTAAGTCAACAGTTCCCACATTATATATTTGAATAATTATTTTCATATTTAATATGTAATATAATGTATTATGCATTATAAGCATTAGCTGCAGGAATAGTAAATCTTGCCTTAGCATAAATTGTTTACAATATCAGACTATCCATATGAAACTAATCAAAATCTGATGAATTAAATACATTATTACATACTGAACGCTTTCGATGTGTTTCAAATACACAAATGCAAATCAGATTTTCGTCCAATGATGTTGCTGGAATCACTCACCCGCCTCTTTGCCCTCTGTTGCCCCCTGGTGCTCGTCCAGACGCAGGTCACTTAGCAGGTGCTCCAGGATCTTGTGGGGCGTCCCAGAAACGACCACGTACCTGCGGGACAGAGCAGAAGAGGAAGAATCGGATGGGTACTCGTCCTCAGAGGAGGAACATGTCGAACAGCTCCAGTGCTGCCTGTTAATAACATAACCATCATCCTCCTCATCATCCTCATCGTCGTCAATGTAACGAAAATGAGGAATGTCAAAAGTGGGAATCTCATCCTCATCCTCCAGACTGTTGCTGTACTCCCAGTCTTCATCATCATAGTCATCCTCCTCTGCCTGCACCAGCGTGACGGGTCTGAGTTTCAGAAAAGTCTGTCGGTCCATCACAGGCATCCGCGTGCTGCGTCATGCCCGGCACAGGGGTCCGATCCCGGGCTGCAGGGACATTCGACTCCCCCGTGAGCTTCTGGATAAACTTACACCAACCGGAAAACACTTTCTATGCACACAAACACCACCTAGGAAGTCATGTTTACATGCACACACACGTTGTAGGCTGTAAATGATTCCTGCTCAAGCTGTAATGAGGAAGCAAACATCAGGAATGTTTTCGAGAGAGAGAGAGAGACACTGATTGGAGCAGGGACGCTGCTTAAGGATATGTAAATAAAGGGGAGGGGCTATATAAGGGGGCATGGCCTCACCTCTTATCTCCATCCTCGTCTTTGACACCCGCCGTTTGAGGAGATGCTGGATCTGATGGGACTCTCTGGAGAACTAGTACGTCCTGACCCCTCTCCTTCAGACAGACACGCACAACGCCCTCACTCTGCGCCTGAGAGACAAACACGAAAACAAATCACTCACTGATTCACAACAAAACAAACAAGGCATACAGTTGCATATCAAAACACGATGGTTATCTTAGTTGAATAGACATTAAAGGAATAGTTCACTCGAAAAAAAAGCATTCTGTTATTATTTAGACTGGCTGTGTGAACTGAATCAAATGAATCAACTTAAAAGAATGAATCATTCACAAATGATTCATAACTACTCATGAACGTTAAGAAAAACCAGGGCGAATATCAAGATCTTCAGTGAACAGTGACTTAAATTTCAACTTGTTTGCTGCTTGAAGACTTGAAATAAAGCACACAAGCCATATGAATTATATTAATGGTGTTTGTATGATACGTTTCTGTAATTTCTGGACTTTCGCTTACTGACTGACACCAAAAATGGGAAAAAAAGACAACTGAACTTCAAAACATAATGGTCACCTTACTTAAATAGACACTGAAGAAATGGTTAATTCAAGAAATGAACATTCCGTCATCATTTAGACTGGCTATGTGAACTGAATCAACTGAATCAATATTCGAACCAGAAGAATGAATCATTCATGAATTATTCAGAATTATTTCTCATGAACATTCCAAAAAAACTAGGGCAAATACAAATATATTCAGTGAACAGCAACATAAATTTTCACAAATCATAAGAACAAATCATGAGAACTATTTATGGTGGTGTTATGCTACTTTTTTGTCATTTATGGAGTTTGGCAGCAAAGCGTCTGAGAAACAAAGAACCGAATCACTTACTGATTCATGCCAAAAATGAAACAAACAAAAAAACAGCAATGGTTATCTTACTTAAATAGACATTAAAGGAATAGTTCACCCAAAAATAAGCATTCTGTCATCATTTAGACTGGCTATGTAAACTGAATCATATGAATCAACACAAAAGAATGAATCATTAATGAATAATTCATACCGTAACTACTCATGAACATAAGGAAAACCAGGGTGAATATCAAGATCTTTAGTGAACAGTGACTTCAATTTTAACTTGTTTGTCACTTGAAGACTTGAAATAAAGCACACAAGCCATATGAACTACTTTTATGGTGTTTTTATATGTTTCTGTCATTTCTTAATGACTGACACCAAAAATGTGAAAAAAAGACAAATGAACTTCAAAACATAATGGTCACCTTACGTAAATATACACTGAAGAAATAGTTAATTCAACAAATGAACACCCCGTCATCATTTAGACTGGTTATGTGAACTGAATCAACGGAATCAATATTCGACTCAAAGGAATGAATCATTTTTGAATTATTCATAATTACTTTGCATTAACATGCTAGGAAAACCTAGGCCAAAAATCAATATCTTTAGTGAATACCAACATAAATTTCAAACTGTTTGTCGCACAAGTCATTTGAACTATTTTTATGGTGATTTTACATTCACATTTGTCATTTATGGAATTTGGCAGCAAAGCATCTGAGAGCCAAGAGCCAAATCACTTATTGATTCACAACTAAAAAAAACAAAAAAACAAAAAAAAAAACAACAACAACAACAACACAATTACACATCAAAACACAATGGTTATCTTACTAAAGTAGACATTAAAGAAATCGTTCAAATAGTCCTCAAATAGTAGAAATTAATATTCTGTCATCATTTTGACTGGTTACGTAAACTGAATCAATATTCGACTCAAAAGAATGAATCATTCACGAATTACGAATTAACTACTTCTCATGAACATGCCAAGAAAACTAGGCCAAATATCACTATCTTTAGTGAATAGCAACATAATTCGACCTGTTTGTTGCACAAGTCATATGAACTATTTTTATTGTGCTTTTATGGCACATTTCGACAAAGTGTCTGCGACAGAACTGAATCACTTACTGATTCACACCAAAAATGAAAAAAAAAAACAATTACACATTAAAACACTTTTTTTTTTTTACTTAAATAGACATTAAAGGAATAGTTCACTTAAAAAAATGAACATTCTGTCACCATTTAGACTGGCTATGTAAACTGAATCAACTCAAAAGAATGAAATAATCACAAATGATTCAAAACTACTCTACAAAAAAACAGGGTGAATATCTATAAGAATAAGATCTTCAGTGAACAGTGACTTAAATTTCAACCTGTTTGTCACTTGAAGACGTGGAATAAAGTGCACAAGCCATATGAACTACTTTCCTGCTGCTTTTGATATGCTTCTGTCATCTCTGGGCTTTCACTTACTGACACCAAAAATGGAAGAAAAAAAAAAAAAGTAATAACTAAGAAATAAACTTCAAAACTTGGTCATGTTACTTAGACACTGAAGAAGTAGTTAAATCAAGGAATGAACATCCTGTCATCATTTAGACTGGTTATGTAAACTGAATCAACTGAATCAATATTCGACTCAAAAGAATGAATCATTCACAAGTTACTCATAATTACTTCTCATGAACACACCAAGAAAAACTAGGCCAAATATTAAGCTCTTGAGCGAATAGCAACATAAATTTCAACCTGTTTGTCACACAAGTCATATGAACTATATTTTTGATGGCTTCATGCCACTTTTTTGTCATTTATGGAGTTTGGCAGCAAAGCATCTGAGAAACAAAGAACCGAATCACTTACTGATTCACACCAAAAATGAAAAAACAACACAATTACACATCAAAACACAATGGTTATTTTACTTAAACAGACACTGAAGAAATATTTAATTCAAGATATGAACATTCGAGTTTGGCCATTGTGTTTTACACATCAAAACACACTTTTTTTTTTACTTAAATAGACATTAAAGGAATAGTTCACTTAAAAAATTAACATTCTGTCCTCATTTAGACTGTCTATGTAAACTGAATCAACTCAAAATAATGAATCAATCACAAATGATTCATAAATACTCATGAACATGCTACGAAAAACTAGAGTGAATATCAAGATCTTCAGTGAACAGTGACTTAAATTTCAACTCGTTTGTCACTTAAAGACTTGGAATAAAGCACACAAGCCAAATGAACTACTTTAGGGTGTTTGTATGATACGTTTCTGTCATTTCTGGACTTTCACTTACTGACTGACACCAAAATCGGAAAAAAAAGACAACTAAACTTCAAAACATAATGGTTATCTTACTTAAATAGACACTGAAGAAATAGATGATTTTAAAAAATTAACATCATTTAGACTGGTTATGTGAACTGAATCAACTGAATCAATATTCGACCCAAAGGAATGAATCATTCTTGACTGACTCATAATTACTTCTCAGGACCATGCTAAGAAAAACTAGGCCAAATATTAATATATTCAGTGAATAGCAACATACATTTCAAACTGTTTGTCGCACAAGTCATATGAACTATTTTTATGGTGATTTTATGGCACTTTTGGTCATTTATGGAGTTTGGCAGCAAAGCATCTGAGAGCCGAGAGTCAAATCAATTACTGATTCACAACAGAAATGAAAAAACAACACAATTATACATCAAAACACAAGGATTATCTTACTAAAACAGACATTAAAGAAATGGTTCACTCAAAAATAACCATTCTATCATCATCTAGACTGGCTATGTAAACTGAATCAACTCGAAAGAATGAATCAATTACAACTGATTCCTAACTCATGAACATGGTACGAAGAACTAAAGTGAATATCAAGATCTTCAGTGAACAGTGACTTAAATTTAAACTTGTTTGTTGCTGGAAGACTTGAAATAAAGCACACAAGCCATATGAATTATATTTATAGTGTTTGTATGATACGTTTCTGTAATTTCTGGACTTTCACTTACTGCCTGATACCGAAAATGGAGGGAAAAAAAAGACAACTACACATCAAAACACAATAGTTATCTTACTTAAATAGACACTGAAGAAATACATAATTCAAGAAATGAACACTCTGTCATCATTTAGACTGGCTATGTGAACTGAATCAACTGATTCAATATTCAGCTCAGAAGAATGAATCATTTACGTACTTCTCATGAACATGCCAAGAAAAACTAGGCCAAATATCAATATCTTCAGTGAATAGGAACATAAATTTTGATCTGCTTGTCACACAAGTCATGAGAACTATTTTTATGGTGGTGTTATGCTACTTTTTTGTCATTTATGGAGTTTGGCAGCAAAGCATCTGAGAAACAAAGAACCGAATCACTTACTGATTCACACCAAAAATGAAAAAACAACACATTTACACATCAAAACACAATGGTTATCTTACTTAAACAGACACTGAAGAAATACTTAATTCAAGATATGAACATTCTGTCATCTTTTGGATTGGCTGTGAAATGAATCAACTGAATCAATATTCCACTCAAAGGAATGAATCATTTTTGAATTACTCATAATTACTTCTCATTAACATGCTAAGAAAAACTAGGCCAAATATCAATATCTTCAGTGAATAGCAACATAAATATCAAACTGTTTGTCTCACAAGTCTTATGAACAATTTTATGGTGATTTTATGGCAAATTTAGTCATTTATGGAGTTTGGCAGCAAAGCATCTGAGAGCTGAGAGCCAAATCACTTACTGATTGACACCAGAAATGAAAAAACAGCACAATTACACATCAAAACACAAGGATTATCTTACTTAAATAGACATTGAGGGAAGAGCTCACTCAAAAATAAACATTCTATCATCATTTAGACTGGCTATGCAAACTGAATCAACTGAATCAATCATAAATGATTCATAACTACTCATGAACATGCTAAGAAGAACTAAAGTGAATATTGAGATCTTCAGCAAACAGCGACTTAAATTTAAACTTGTTTGTCACTGTGAAGGCTTGAAATAAAGTGCACAAGTCATATGAGCTACTTTTATGGTGTTTTTATGATACTTTCTTGTCATTTCTGGACAGCAAAGTGCTTGAGAGATGGAGAACCAAATGAAAAGCAACACAATTACTCTCCAAAACACAATGTTTACCTCCTTAAACACAGAAGAAACAGTTCATTAAAAAATGTTAACATTCTGTCATCTTTTATACTGGCTATGTGAACTGAATCAACTCACAAAATGAATCATTTATGAATTATAGTTCAGGAATAATTCAAAAAGTAAAGCTCCATTAATTTTGAACTATTTTAAAACAGTATGCATGTCAATACGGGCATTCACATCATTGCATGTGGTACAATATTGATTAAAATAGGACAAATGTTGATTCCGTACTTAAAAAGAAAAATGATTCAGTCAAAAACAACACAAACTCTTCTATTAGAAACCGGTTCAGTCATAACCAATCAGGTTTACATGCAAATATATCACAGGTTGTATTTCGGTCACCAAATCTGACAAGTTTCCACATGCATTTCTATTACACTCAAACTCTCACTTTCAGTTTCAATTAAGCAGCACGTCATTAGGGAGAAACGAGAGTCATTACAGTCACAATCACAACACTTCCCATAAACATATACAGCAAAAGACAAACCCAAAATCAAACTCCATCAAGCACACAGAAACGCTTCATCAATTCCAAAACCATCCTAAATAAATGAACTTGAAATCAATTCTTGCTAAATGATCTGTGCATTCACAAATGAGTCAAACGGTTAAACAGCATTTCGGTCACAGCTGACACGTTTGCGTGCGTTTGCTCGCTTTCAGACGAGTCTGGACAGCAGCGTTTGAGGAAGATGAAAGGCAGGAAAGGATTAGGAATATCTGAGATGCCACACACACTCTCACACACACCTGCAGCACAGGTGAGATCCACAACACACATTCAGATGCACTGCGGTTTGATGCACAAAATATAGACCGTACATCTGTGGCATCAGACGCTTTGTGTTTGAAATCCGGCTCTTAGGATAATCTTCATGTGGGCTGCAGGTGCAAAAACTTCAAATACTATATACGAAATACTGTTAAAAAACATCTCTGATATATCTGACTCATCAGTGCACACCATTTTAGTAAAAATAAGACTAACAGGAAAAAATAAATAAATAAATAATAAAAAAAAAAAATTATATATATACAGTATATATATACATATATATATATATATATATATATATATATATATATATATATATATATATATATATATTTTTTTGTTTAATTAATTAATTTTTTTTTTTTGTACTTAACATGATGATATTTAATGACATATAGTCTTTTTTATTTATCACACCAATATAAAACAACATTTACCTGCATACTTTACCATTTCAATGTTTAGGTGTTTTTTTAATAAGCCTTTTTTCCTTACCAGAGCTGTATTTATTTGATTAAAAATACAGTAGAATCAAAAAATATTCCACAATTTTGTTGATTTTTCTGTATTTTTAATTAAATAAATGCAGCTTTGATGAGCAAAAAAGACTTTTTTTTTTTTTAATTTTTTTTGAACAGTAAGATTTTTAATGTTTTTAAAGTCTCTTCTGCTCACCAAGCCTGCATTTATTTGATCCAAAGTACAGCAAAAGCAGTAAAATTTTAAACTATTTTTTACAATTTATAATACCTGTTTTCTATTGTAATACATGTTAAAATGTAATTTATTTCTGTGATCAAAGCTGAATTTTCAGCATCATTACTCCAGTCTTCAGTGTCACATGATCCTGCAGAAATCATTCTAATATGTTGATTTGCTGCTGAGGAAACACTATTATTATTAGCAATATTCAAAACAGTGTTTTTTTTTCTCAAATTTTTAATTAGAAATTAATACTTTTATTTATAGTGTTTTAAAAAAAATCTATTTCAAATAAATGCAGTTCTTTTAAACTTTCTATTCATCAGTAGATCCTGAAAAATAAAATGCATCAACGTTTCCACTAATCCACATTGATAATAATCAGAAATGTTTCTTGAACAGCAAATCAGCATATTAGAATGATTTCTGAAGGATCGTGTGACACTGAAGACTGGAGTAATGATGCTGAAAATTCAGCTTTGATCACAGAAATAAATTACATTTTAACATGTATTACAATAGAAAACAGGTATTATAAATTGTAAAAAATATTTTAAAATTTTACTGCTTTTGCTCTACTTTGGATCAAATAAATGCAGGCTTGGTGAGCAGAAGAGACTTTAAAAACATTCAAAATCTTCCTGTTCAAAAATAAAAAAAAAAAAAAAAAAGTCTTTTTTGCTCATCAAAGCTGCATTTATTTAATTAAAAATACAGAAAAATCAACAAAATTGTGAAATATTTTTATCATTTAAAATAGTTGTTCTCTATTGTAATACATTTTTAAATGTAATTTATTTCTGTGACCAAACTGCATTTTCAGCATCATTACTCCAGTCTTCAGTGTCACACGATCCTTCAGAAATCATTCTAATATGCTGATTTGCTGCTCAAAAAACATTTATGATTATTATCACTGTTGAAAACAGGAATCTTTTGTCACATTATAAATGTCTTTACTGATTTTGATTAATTGAATGCATCCTTGATGAATAAACGTATTAATTTCATTAAAAACAGTGAAACTTTTAATTGGAAGTGTATATGTTTACAGTAATTTCGATAGAAATATATAAATATTAATATCAAAACTTTTTTTAAGCTATATATAAACATACTGTGCTAATAAATCACAATGACAGCAGGTAAATTTAGAAATGACATCAGTCCAGATGTCTGTAAATACTAGTGTCATGAATATGAACATCTGCAGTTTGAATCACAGCGACTCTCATGAAACAGATGTGTTGTGTGTCTGTGCTAAACGAGCATCCGCTGACGTGAGTCATTCATTGATTAAAAACCTTCACAGGTGAAGAAAGTCATAAGCCCCGCCCACATGTGTGAGTCTGTCTGTCTGAGAGCAGGTGGGCGGAGTCAGACAGGTGATGACACGCTGTAACGCAGGACTCAAAAGTAGGTCATCTGAAGTCCTGAAAGGGTGTCGTTTAACACGGTTTCAAAGGAAATGAGAATATGTGATGTTGCATGAGAAAATATGTCCCAAAATAAAGACCTAATGAAATTAAAAACTGACTTTTGTGTTTTTTAGTATATGTCTGTTAGCTTTGAGCTTGTTCGAAAGTTTGGAGTCAGTAAGACTTTACATGTTTTTGAAAAAAGTCTCTGCTTACCAAAACTGCATTTATTTGATTAAAAATACAATAAAATCCGAAAAATTGTGAAATATTATTACAATTTAAAATAGCTGTTTTCTATGTGAATATATTGTAAAATGTAATTTATTTCTGTGATCAAAGCTGGATTTTCAGCATCATTACTTCAGTCTTCAGTGTCACGTGATCCATCAGAAATCATTCTAATATGATGATTTGCTGCTTAAGAAACATTTTTCCTTATTATCAATGTTGAAAACAGTTGTTTATTTTTCAGGATTCACAGATGTATAGAAAGTTCAAAAGAACAGCATTTATTTAAAATAGAAATCCACTGTAACACTATAAATATCTTTACTGTCACTTTCAATTTAACGCATCCTAGCAGATTAAAAGCATCAATTTCCTTCCAAAAAAAAAAAAAAAGTTGTTCTCTCAAAGAAATGTTTGGGTCATATTTCATCCTGAAAATCATGATACATTAATTTGTTTTTATATATTCATACTGTACATTATAATATATTATTTATTTTAGCCTTTACGGTTTTATTTTTTATTAGATTTTTTTCTGAAGGAAAAGCAACGCTGCATAATGGTACATGAATAAAGCAGATTTTCTTAATAGGTAGGTAAGATTAGCAAGATTTTTAATGTTTTTTTTTAAAGAAGTCTCTTCTGCTCACCAAGCCTGCATGTATTTGATCTAAAGTTCAGCAATAACAGTAAAATTTTGAATTTTTTTTTTTATTTAAAATAATTTTTTTTTTTTATATATATATTTTAAAATGTGATTTATTTCTGTGATCCAAGCTGAATTCAGCATCATTACTTTTTATTTTTCAGGATTCTGTGATGAATAGAAAGTTCAAAAGAACAGTATTAGTTTGAAGAAGAAATCTATTGTAACATACAGTTTATAAATATATTTACTGTCACTTTCAATTAAATGCATCATAGCAGATTAAAAGCATCAATCAACAGGAAAAAAAACAGCAAAATTTTGAAATATTTTTACTATTCAAAATAACTTTTCTTTTTTGAATATGTTGTAAAATGTAATTTATTTCTGCGATCAAAGCTGAATTTTCCGCATCATTACTCCAGTCCTCAGTGTCACATGATCAATCATAAATCATTCTAATATGCTGATTTGCTGCTCAAGAAACATTTATTATTATTATTATTATTATTATGTTGAAATAGAAATCTTTTGTAACATTATAAATGTCTTTATCATCACTTTTGATCAATTTAAAGCATCCTTGCTAAATAAAAGTAATCATTTCTATAAAAAAAAAATGTACTCAACTGTTCTGAATATTGCTAATAATAATGTTTCTTCAGCAGCAAATCTGCAAATTAGAATGATTTTTGAAGGATCATGTGACACTGAAGACTAGAGTAATGATGCTAAAAATTCAGGTTTGATCACAAAAATAAACTACATTTTAACAGATATTCACATAGAAAACAGCTATTTTAGATTGTAAAAATATTAAACAATTTTTGCTGCTTTTGCTGTATTTTTAATCAAATAAATGCAGCTCTGGTGAGGAAAAAAGTCTAATTTAAAAAAAACCTAATTTTTTAAATAGTAAAATTATTTCACAATATTACTGCTTTTGCTGTATTTTTATGAGCAGAAGAGACTTATTAAAAAAAAATATTATAAATCTTACTGTCCAAAACCTTTTGACTGGATATATAAATTTAAATTGCTCTTTTATGTTATAATGTTTTTGTACTAAATTTAATCTGTGGTGCTTTTAAATAATCATTATGTCTCCGATTCCCAACAGGTTTCATCAGATTCCCATCACTTGTGCTGATTTTGGCAGCTGTGATATAAACTAAGCACTAGCAGCTATTTTAAACACAGAACAAGTCCTTCAAATATGTTCCAACCCGATGTCCTTTTCTCATTAAGAGAAAAAAGCAAGCATTTCATGTATTCAAAGTAAATGCATCCAGTGAAATGTAAGAAACGACCCCTGTGTGACAACGGCACAATGGCCACAGGCATCCAAACCCCAGACAGAATGTTCTGGAACGCGTTCACTAAAACATACAACATCCGTCAGCGAACTCAGACGTTTCCATCCCCAACGACCTTCAGAGAGTCCAGAGTCTGCTGCCTGTGAGATCGTGAGCCGTGATTGGTCATTTCAGACGCTCTCCCGCAGAGCAAAGGATGCTGGGATGCCGCAGGAGTCGCCTGTCAATCACCAGACCGGCGGGACGGGAAACAGATGGATTATGTGCGACCAGACTGACCTCTGACCTAATAGAATGCGCCGTTACACAACCAGAATTCGAATTCCAAAAAAAAACTCTGAAGATTCCAAAAATACCCCCTTCAGTTGGACCACAAATTATTCAAACCGGAACAAACAGGGCATGTTTCCCAAACATTCCCGAAACGCTCCAAAGCAAGCGCGCATATCAGATCGCGTCTGCGCTGCTCCTCCCTGCGAATGTGTTTATAAAAAGCAACGCTAATAAGATTAGATTTTACAGCAGTTATGTAATTCCACGGAAAAACACCTACGTTAACAAACAGCAGGCCAGATGCTGCTGGGAAAAAATGTTGGCGATGCAAACGATAACAAAACAGTTTATCTGCGGTGGCCGTGTCTCTCTCAAGCCTTTCCAACATCAGCACGCCGAGCGCTGCTTTTATGTGTGCGCATATTTAAATGTCAATGCGTGATAAATATATTTTTTCCATCTTGAAGCTGGCAGTGAGAGCGTTATGTAACAGAAGTGCTACATTGTGAAGGTCTAAATGAGTCTTACAGGAACTGCAGGGACATTATAAAATAATGAATCTGGTCTAAAGATGCAACAGGAAAGTCAATTATGCCGTTTGGCGTCATTTTTGACCACAGAATAATGAGATTGGGCAAGTATTTCAGAGATAATGAGGGTTTACAGCTCAACCAGTACCAGTGGCTAAACCAGATTATATCATAACCACATCAGATCACAGACCTTCCCATCCTCCAGTTCCTGTAGGAAAACCCCATCCCTGGTTCTCCAGGATGTTTGCTCATCACCTGATCGCCCTCTGCTTTTTTTCTTCCTCTCAGTCTTATGTTTAGATTCATGCATTTGGCAGACGTTTTATTGCAAGCATTCAGGGTTCGCATTTTATCAGCTCAGTGGAAATCAAACCCATGATCTCAATGCTTTTTTGAAATTTTATAAACCTGTCTTTATCAAACCTAAATAAATAAATATTACCTGGTCTAATTCTAATTAAAATGAAAAGTAAAAATATAACAAATAAATATTGCAGAAACATATAAAACATAAATATTAGATAAAAACCTAAATAACCTAAATAAATTATAATAATGATAAAAATCACATAACAAAATAATAAAAAAATAGTAGTAAAATTAAAAGAAAACAAAAATAGGTAATTCAAAGTATATTAAATATTAATAAATACTACAATAGCATATAAACAATACTAAATTGACATTGATATTTATAGAGAAAATTAAAGCTAAATAATAATATTAAAATAAAAATAGGCAATTCAAAGTATATTAAATATTACTTAATACTATAATAGCATATAAACAATACTAAATTAACACTGATATTTATACACAAAATTAAAGTTTAAAATTTAAAAAAAGTAATAAAAATGTCAAAAGCAAATAAAAGTACTAAAATAAACTAAAATTAAAATGAAAACTGAAAATATAAAAATCAAAGCTAATTCAAAATATGAATAAACACTATAAAACAAACACTAAATTAGTAATTATTATTTGAACACCAAAATTAAAGCTAAATAGAAATACGTAAAAACAAACAAAAACAAACAAACAAAAACTATAAGTACATAAAGTGTTCCTTTTTACACATCCATCAAAAATACACAAACAAACAAATAAATAATATTACCTGATCTGCACAGAATTAAAAAAAAAAAAATCTTCAAAAATTATTAAAAAAACTAATAATTTATTATGTTTTTATATAATAATTTATATAATTTATCATATTTTTAATAATCTAATATATTTAATTTTATAGTATATTCATTTGTGTTTTTAATATATTCATACTGTACATTACATTTTTATTGTTTCATTTTATTTTGAAAGAAATTAATACTTTTATTCAACAAGGATGCATTATAATTCATTAATCATGCAATATAATACTGCATTAAAATGTTACATTTATATATACAGAATATTAAATAGAATGTTTATAGAATGTTTATACATGATGTATGATGTATGACAATGATTTCTGAACGATCATGTGACTCTGAGGACTGGAGTAATGATGCTGAAAATACAGCTTTGATCACAGAAATAAATTAGATTTTAACAGATATTCACATAGAAAACAGCTGTTTTAAATTACAATAATATTTTACAATTTTACAGTATTTTTAATCAAATAAATGCAGCCTTGGATTTCAATTGCAGCTTTAAATGCTTTTTTTTCCCAAAGCTTCATATGCAAAATTTCACTTAGTTTTTTTTTAGGGAGAAGTTGGGGAGAAACGTCAGTAGCTTGAGCGGTTGCGTTAAACTACAGACCGCATTGCTCTGTTAATGACAGCGTGTGCTGCATTTGTGCAGGATCAGCGGGACAGAGGTGTGTGTTTAAGGTCTCCACCTGTCCTGCGGGTCAGGGGTTGACGTTTGTTCTCACGCTGGGTGGAGAACGAGACCAGAGACCTCGCTGACGTACAGCGCTTAGCGAAGAGAGGACAGGAAAGGCGAGAGGAAGCACTCAGTGTTCCCTTCCTGCGTTTCTGCACAGAGAGCGATAGTGTGTGTTTCCTTAATTACACCAGAAAGTTGCACAGAAAACACCCATGAACCTGGAGAAACCAAAGGACACGATCTTTACTCTAAACAATACAACAGGAGCGAAACACAGCAAACAAACTCCACCTAAAGTCACAGCACAAGCGCCGCTCTCCGTAAGGAAATCCCGTTATATAACTGTGGGAATGATTTCATTATAAAGGCTGCATGGAGATCTTTTTAGGAAAGAGACGGATGATTCCATCTTTTATTCAGGAATTGGCTTTCTGTGAGACTTTGTAAGCAAAACTGGAGTCTCAGCGTCTCCACATCATCCTGGTTTACGTAAGATCAAAACCACACACTTATGAAGAGGGAAACGTAACAATGCAACACTTCTGTCCAAATCAAACATCAGATGTATTATATCAGTCCAGTAAGACTGTGAGGGATCTGGAAAACTTTATCACTATTAAAAGACACGGAGAACATGATGTTTATGAAAAGCATTTTGTAATTGTTTTCAATCAAAAGATATAGATATAAAATAGCATCATTATTGACCGTTTACATATTAGAGATTCTTAACTAATACTGAACCTAAATCTATTAAAAATTATTTTTGTTAATTGAAACAAAAATTAAATAAAAAAAATATAAATATTGGATGAAAAACCTACATTTAAAGCTCAAAATCAAGCAAAAATGAGCCGTGTTGTATTGGCAGTTAATTGGAATAAAATAAGTTTAAGATGAAATAGTAAAATTATTAAAATGCAAACTGAAAATATACAACTAAAAGGCTAATACATAAACAACACAAATAAAAAATATTATTTAAACACAAAAATTAAAGTTAAACTGAAGTATTTTAATGCAATGATAAAAGCACTTAATGAAATAACTAAAACTTAAAATAAGATTAAAAAAAACAAAACAAAAATAAGCTATTCAAATTATATTTAATATTAATAATAGTATCTAAACAATACTAAATTAACACTGATATTTATACACAAAATTAATGTTACGTGAAATATAAAAACTAATAAAAATGACATAAAATTACTAAAATAAATTGAACTTAAAACGAAAAACAAAAATATAATCTAATTGATTCATTATTATTTAAACAAATTAAACCCAAATATAACTATTTAAAAAAAACGAATATTATAAAATTGCATAATAAAATTACAAAAACAAAATAAAAACAAAAATAGGGAATTCAAATTATAGTAAATATTAATAAATATTGTAATAGCATCTAAATAATCCTAAATTAACACTGATATTAAAGTTATATTTAAGTATATAAAAGTTAAATAAAAATACAAAAAAACCCTAATAAAATGCTACAATTTTTAAAATATAAAAATAAAAGCAAATTATGATTACTTAAAATATGATTACTAACAGTATATAAATATAGTATATAAATAATACTAAAATTACACTGATATTTATTCAACAAAATTAACACACAAAAAAAAACTAACAAACAACAACAATTTTAATTAAAATTTAAATTGAAAATATAAAAATAAATGCTAATTCAAAATAAACAGAAATACTAATAATATTAATATAACTAATAATAAATAATACTAAAATTACACTGATATTTATACACCAAAATTAATGCTAAATAAAAAAAAACTAACATAAACAACATAAGCACAACTTTTTAATTAAATTTAAATTTAAATTGAAAATATAAAAATAAATGCTAATTTAAAATAAATAGAAATACTAATAATATTAATATAACTAATAATAAACAATACTAAAATAACACTGATATTTATACGCCAAAATTAAAGCTAAATAGAAATGTTAAAAAATAAAAATGACAAAAGCTCATAGCAAATTTACTCAATTGAAAACTAAAAATATAAAAATAAAAGCTAATTAAAAATATTAATACATACTATGAAAACATTAAGACATACTATGACTAATAAAAACTAATAAAAATTACAAAAGCACATCAAATTACTAAAATAAACTAAAATTAAAATGAAAACTGAAAATAATAAAATAAAAGCTGATTGAAAATACGAATAAATACTAATAGTATATAAATAATACTAAAATTACACTGGTATATATACACCAAAATTAACACTTAATAAAAAAAAAAACTAATATAAACAACATAAGCACAGCATTATATTGAAAATATAAAAATAAATGCTAATTCATAATTCGTATATATAAATAATAATAAAATAATACTGATATTTATACACCAAAATTAAAGCTAAATAGAAATGTTAAATATAATATAAATAAAAATGACAAAAGCACATCGTAAATTTCTTAAATTAAAAAGTAAAAATCCAAAAATATAAGCTAAATAAAAATATGAATAAATACTACAATATATAAACAACAGTAAATTAATACCGATACTAATACATAAAAATTAAAACTCTAAGAAACAAATGACAAAAAAACTAAAAACATAAAATTGAAAGCTAATTAAAAATATAAACACATACCACATTACAGTATATAAATAAAACTAAAGTAACACTGATATTTAAGTACTGCATTTAAAATAACTGATCAATTTATTGTTACATTGTTTGTAACAGAATATGTAAATGAACACATTGCTACTTTATGGATACATTTAACCAGCACCTGTAACCCTACATAGTGCGTCACTATGGCAACCACATTACGGAAAGGACTCAATGACAGGAAGTGAGATGGGCCACACCTTCAGCTGTGTGATTTGTGAGCGTTAGTGATACCAGAACAGCAATTGTACACCACATCACACATTCACGAACATGAGCCGGTGTAGCCTAAACAACTGAACGACTATAGACTTGCGCTTCCTTGAAGTGATGCATTTCTGATAAAGGGGCGGGGCTTGGTGTCAAATGAGGTGGGGCTTGATTTCAATCATCAGGAGTTGATTAGATCATGAAGAGTGGGCGTTTATCAAAAGATCAAAGTAAGAGATGAATGCTGGAGACTGATGCTTGTGTAAAACAAGCCACAAACGCTCATATGTGTCCCCAGACTCGTTCACACAGCTTATGAGAGACATTAGTCATGAGAAATGTTTAATCGGAGAAATTAGGACTCACTGCGACTCCAGCAGATGGACGGACAAACAGAGACAGAGACAAAGAGATGACAAACTGAGCTCCATCCTCAGACAAGTCGAGCCACGCTGATGCATGAATGAGGCTCAGGTTATGCTGTGATTTACTAAAGACTCTGAGACGCGTCAAACACTGACAAACCCATCACACAGACAACAATCAGCTCAGACGCTACACTCCTCAAAACACAGATCCTTCACTGGATCATTTTTAGGTTCTTGAGCTGCTTATGGTTCGTTGGAGTTTTGCTGTTTCAGTACAGGTTCTTCAGAGACTGATAATCAATTTGATCAATACTTAAAAAAATAAAAAAAAAACAGATAAACTAATTTACTTATTTAATGTATAATTTGCATAATTATTTGACTTAAGTAGTGAGATACGCAAAGCATTTTAAGTTAGACATAGCCCCAAAAAAATGAGCTTTTGTTTTTTTAAATAAATTTGCATGTATACATTATGAATTATATGTATAGTTATTATCACCATCATAATCATTTTATTATTATTTACACATTTATTATTATTGAAAAAAAAAAAAAAACAGTAAAAATATTTATGCAAATTTTTTTTTTCATAAATACAATTTTTGTATTTTTGTAAATAATTTTCATAAATACAATGCTGTAAATAATAATAATAATAATAATAATAATAATAATAATAAAACTATATCTTATTATTATTACTCCAAACATACTCCAATTAATTATTTTGCTAAACAAATTTTCATGAATACAATGGAGTAAATAATAATAATAACTGCAAGATATTTTATTATTAAAATTATTTTGTAATTATTTATTTAGCTAAATAATTTGCATGAATACAACACTGCAAATAATAATAATATTATTATAACTATATATCCATATTGTTATTATGGCAATAATAATAATACTCCAATGAATTATTTTGCAAAATAAATTATCATCATTATTATAACTGTACAATTTTATTATTTACACATTTATTATTATTATATGTTAAATATTTATGCAAAATACATTTGTATGAATACAAAACTGTAAATAATAATAATAATAATCATAATAATAACAATAATAATATACCATATTACTATTACTTAAAATATATTGAAATTAATTATTTTTCAAATACATTTTCATGAATGATGAAGTAAATAACATAACTGCAAGATATTTTTATTATTATTATTGAAATATTGTAATGACTTATTTAGCAAAATAATTTACATGATTGCAATGGTGTAAATACTACTACTACTACTAATAATAATAATTAAAATAAATAATAATAATAATAATAATATATTGTGATGAATTATTATGCAAAATAAATTTGCATGAATAAAATGGTGTAAACAATAACAACAATAACAGCAATATAACTATAACTATACTGTATTATTATTACTGCAAACAATTATTTTGCCAAATACATTTGCATCAATACAATGTTGCAAATATAATTAATAATAATGATAATAATAATACAACTATAGCATAGTATTATTATTGCACTTATTGCACATATTTAATTTATTGATTTTGCAAAGCAAATTTGCATAAATACAATAGTGTACATAATAATAATAATAATAATAATAATAATAATAACAACAATAACAAATGTCTTACTATTATTATTACTATTATTAAATGTATATTAATAGTCAAATATTCCCAATTAATATTATATACTTATACACTGCTGTAGCATAATTATTTAACCATAACTGTACCAAAATCCTACAAATTAAAATCAGTTATTAAAGACCTAAGTAAATGATCAGTAAATCTGTACTAAATGGTCTTTATGTAACCTCGAAATTGTTCTCCTGTGACATCAGCTTATAAAACTCTTTTTGTTTCTTGATTTATAAAAGTGTTTTTCCGTGAGCTTTAATAAACAGGACTCCAAAAGTTTTAGAAACACCTCAACAGATTGACCTCCTAATGTGACCCCTGACCTGCTGTTGCCACGCCAACAGGCTCAGGTGCAAGTAAGGACCGTCCTACCTGAGCGGAGCGATCCGGGAGCCGGTAGTTCTGGTTCTGGAGGAAGCGATAGCCGTCCTTGGCCAGACGCTGGACCATCTCCAGCCGCGAGAAGTCATCCGGAGCCCGGAGAGCGCAGACGCCCGCCTGCTGCAGAGTCGGAGGGAGAGAAAACAGATACTTTAATCCACAACCCCACGACATCACGCACGCCACAGACACAGCCGCGGGACGCAGTCCAGACACGCGGGTTTGACGACGCCGGGAGTTACTGGGAGAAACACGGAGAGCAGCGATCCATCCTCTCACTCATTCATCTGTGTGAGTTTCCTCTGGAAGAAACTCTAAACGCATGTCAGAGTGTGTTTGAAAGAGAGAGGGAGGGGTGTGGCTATGTGGCTCCGCCCACACAGAGGCGGGGACCGATGATTGACAGTACCTACGGTGCACCTCAATGAAAGAGAGACTTTGATTCACTTCCAGTTTCATTTGTTTGTAGCTATTTCACATTATTTATTTATTAATTACTTAAAGTAACAGGTTGTAAAAAAACAATTTTGAAACCAGTTCTGCATTTTGCACAGACAAACACCAGGATCGTTGTCATTAACTATAGCTAAAACAAACTAAAACTATTAAAAACATTTTCGTTAATTGAGATAAAGCGGATATAAAATATTAAAATAAATGAAAAACTTAAATAAAAATAAAAAGTTGCTTTGCCAGTTAATAAATAAATAAAATAAATAAATAAATAAATAAAAACCCAAACTAAACTAAAACTAAACCTAAAATAAAAATAAATTACACTTAAATAGTAATATGTAAAAAAAAAAAATATAATGATAATACTAAAACTTGTAAAAAGCACACAAAATTACAAAAAAAAACCTACAATTAAAATAAAAACTGAAAATATAAAATAAAAGCTAAGTTATTTTTTTAAACTATAACAGTAGCTTGTGTTGTATTTATTTTGTATTGTATATTTTTATTTGTATTGATAAAAATACTGTACGTAAAACAAATATGCTAATGCAAAAAAACTGAAATAAATCTAAAACTCAAATACAAAAAAATGTAAACTAAACTAGCAATATTTAAAAAAAAATAAAAATTACAAAAGCACAAAATTTAATTAAAATTAAGGCTGAAAATCTAAAAATAAAAGCTAATTTAAAATATTAATAAAACTACAACAGTAGCTTGTGTTTATTTTGAATTATATATTTGTATTTGTATTGTTAAAAAATAATGTATGTAAAACAAATATACTAATTCAAAAAACTAAAATAAAACTAAAAATTAAACCTAGTAATATTAAAAAAAATAAAACTACAAAAGCACAAAATTACAAAAAAATTAATTAAAATTAAAAATATAAAAATAAAAATAAAAGATAATTAAAAATATTAATAAAACTACAACAATAGCTTGTGTGGTGTTTTTTCTATATTGTACATTTTTATTTAGACTGATAAAAATAATGTACGTAAAACAAATATACTAATGCAAAAAACTAAAGTAAAACTAAATATAAAACAAAAATAAATAAATAAACCTAGCAAGTAATATTTAAAAAATATTAATAATAAACATGACAAAGGCACAAAATTACTAGTCAATTAGAATTAAAACTCAAAATACAAAAATAAAAGCTAATTTAAAATACTAATAAAACTACAACAGTAGCTTGTGTGGTTTATTTTGTATTGTAAATTTTTATGTGTATTGATTCAAAACTGTATATAAAAATACATACCAATAAAAAAAAGCTTAACTAAAACTAGACATAAATTAAACTTGTACTATTAAAAAAATTAATAATAAAAATTACAAAAGCACAAAATTAAATTAAAATTAAAGCTGAAAATATAAAAATAAAAGCCAATTTAAAATATTAATAAAACTACAACAGTAGCTTGTGCTGTATTTATTTAGTATTGTATATTTTTATTTGTATTGCTAAAAAATAAATGTATGTAAAACATATATATTAATGCAAAAAAATAAAATAAAATAAATATAAAAAAACCTAGCTAGTAATATTTTAAACATGAGTAATAATAAAACTACAAAAGCGCAAAATTACAATAATAATAAAAATGACAAAAGCACAAAATTACTAAAAAATTAATTACAATTAAAACTGAAAACATAAAAACAAAAGATAATTTAAAATATTAATAAAACTACAACAACAGCTTGTGTGGTGTTTTTTTCTGTATTGTACATTTTTATTTGTATTGATAAAAATAATGTATGTAAAACAAATATACTAATGCAAAAAAATAAAACAAAAAAAAATAATTTATTAAACCTAGCTAATAATATTTAAAAAAAAAAAAAAAAAGCATAATAATAAACATGACAAAGGCACGAAATTACTAAAAATTTCATTAAAATTAAAAATATAAAAATAAAAAGCTTAACTAAAACTAGACATAAATTAAACTAGTACTATTAAAAAAATAATAATAATAAAAATGACAAAAGCACGAAATTACAAAACAAATCTGACAAGATAAAAAGTTAATTTGAAATATTAATTAAACAATAATAGTAGATTATGTTATGTTGATTTTAAATATGATAAAAATACTGTACAAAAACAAATAAAGTAAAACGTTAAAGAATATATGTAGAAATAATAACAAAAAACGAAATTAAATAAAAATAAATAAATGAGAAAAAGCATGTACCAAAATTACTAAAACAAACAAAAATTAAAAAGAAAAATGAAAATATAAAAAAGCTAATTCAAAATATTAATATAATATAAATAGTATATAAATAATACTAAATACTAAAAGAAAACATAATTCTTCTTTAAAAAGGTTTAATATAGTCTTAATATAGTCTGTGCTTTTAGTATTTTACACTTTACACTGTTTTAAAAATAATTTGTTTATTGAAATAGAGTTGAAATAGATAAAATATAAATATTATTATTATTAGACTTACATTTTAAAAACTTTTGGCAACTAACTAAAATACATATGTTAAAATACTAAAATAAAAATAAAAATAAATTAAATAAAAATGACAAAAACATAAAATTAAAATGAAAACTGAAAATATAAAAATCTAAAACTAACTAAACTAAAATGAAGAGGACTATAAAAACAGTGTCAGTAGTGAAAGCAAAAGCGCTGCGAGTGAAACAATGGTCTTTTAAAACCGTAATCCTAAAAAACACACACACGTGCACTATCACACACGCAGATAAAGCTCGTTTCTCTCAGTTATCATCAGAGTCCGGCTGACCAGCGTGTTTATTTACTCAGTGCTGTGTTTGGATTGGCCCAAAACCACCGCAGGTTTCCTGTGAGCTAAACCGCATTCCCACAAAACCATCCCAGACCGGACCAAACCAAAACAGACCCACAGCGCTGTGAAAATACGGCCGACTGCCATTCAGAACAACAGAGACGCTGCCTTCATGAATACGTGATGATACACTCTGTGCTCCTTCAGCACAGATACACTGAGGTAATTGTGATGCAGCTGAAATATTCATTCATGACGATCACGTGACCAAACACAACATCGTACTACACCGTAATTAGAGACAACAGCTACTTCAGAGACCACAATTAAGATTGTGATAATGCCTCAACAGCAATCTCATTTTTCCTTCAAGGTAAAAAAATCTATGCATTAAAAAAAAGACTAAATTAAATTCTTAAAAAAAAAACGTATCATTTACTTAGAATTCATGTTTTTTTAATCATTATTTATTTATTTTATTAATTTTAAATGTGTAATTTTAACAATAATATTAAAACAATAAATTGCATAATCATTTTTCATATCTAACAAATTTGTGCAACATCCATGCAAACTAAAAGGAATTAATACAATAACATACAGCTCATGCTATATATAATAGTTTCTGTGCCAATGCAACTTGAGGGTTGAAAATAAACATTATTTAAATAATTTAAAAATAAAATAAAAATCAATTAAAATTATAAAAAAAAAACATGCAGTTAAATTACTTAAAATTTATTTATTGATATATTTATTTATTTATTTATTATTTTATTTATTTTAAATTTGTAATTTTTATAATAATATTTATAATAACAACACTGCATGAATTAAAAACTGTATTTATTTTTTAACAAAATTTAAAAATTTGTGTAAACTGTAAAGAACTAATGCAGAAAATATTCATTAAAAATATAAATGAATTATTTTTACATAACATTTATTCATATGTAATATTTACAATGATATTTATTTAAAATGTAAAATTTTAAAATAATAAAATAAAGAAATATATTTATTAAATATTTATTTAAATTATTTTACATTATAACTGCATCACCTGCAATACTGCATGAAAAGAAAAAATATATTTATATAAAATAAATAATAAACTTTGAAAGCAAAAAAAGGAATTATATTAATTAAAAAATAATTAAAATAATGATTTTTACATTATACTTTTATATGTATATTTAAAAAAAAAAGAAATATAAATAAATATATTAATTAAAAACGTAAAAACGTAGTTAAATGAATTATTTTACATTAGAACTGGATCACTCAGCAATACTGCATGAAAATAAAAATGTTCATATTCATTCAAAATAAAACAATTATACAAACTTTAAAAATGAAAAAAATAAATTAATATTTAAATTAAAAAAATATTTAAACTATTTTTACATTGTACTTTTGTTTGTATATTTAAAAAAAATATATATATATATAAATAAACAGTCATTAAAAATGTACTATAAATTTATATATTTATTTATTTGAATATTTTATATATTTATTTATTTAAAACTATTTAAAATAAAAAAAATAAAAATAAAATTTATATTAAGCATATTCATTGAAAAAAAAAACTCATTTTTACATTATACTTTTACATGCACATTTAAAAAATATAATAAAATAAAAATAAACAAATAAATGAAACTAAATAAAAAAAAAAAAATTACATAATATTTAATATAAAGATAACACCCTTGTGTAAACGGTAAAGAAATAATGCAACAGCACAATAGCCACAACATTCAGCTCATGCTATAAGAAACCACACACTTAAACAGCATGAACCCCACTGTAATATTTAATTTTAAATTGCATACTTTGTATATTGTATTCTTTTGCTATCATTCAGCAAGACATACTTAAGATATGAGGACAACCCTAGAGAGTAGGAGATGCAAACGGGTCTGCGTGACTCATATTGTCTTCATTAAACGTAAATATGGCGTTTGAGACTCCGGCTGAACGCAGAAGCGCTGACAGACGATACTGGAGAGCAGAAGATAACGAGAGCGAGACAGAGCTGTTATTACCTTGACTGTAATTATGGGCTAATGAGCGTCCACTAAACCACAGAGGAGAACTAATCAGATCTCAGCCTGCCTCAACACACACACACACACACACACACACACACACACACACACACACACACACACACACACACACACACACACACACAGTCCCTCTGAACTTCATTAGCTTGATACGGTGATGCAAACCGACCTCAACGCTTCCTGTCCCTCATACAGCAACTTCCTGCTGGACAACAACACACACCAGACGGCCGTCGCTGTGTTACACAACACCATTAGTGTGTTATTCTGAGATCAGACTATCAATCATTTACATCCAGAGTAAAAGGTTTCCTTCGTTTGAAGACGCCGAGAGACTTCGACTACATCCAGACTACATCCATTTATGAAACAAACATGACTGCACATACTTTCAGATACGCCAGCAAACGTCTAAACAAGCTTGTTACCTCATGAAAACCAAGTTGACAGTGAATTAAGATGCTCTCGCTCTCCGTCAATCACCGAAACATCAATCTGTGTCATTTCATAGGTATTTTTGAGAGTACAGTTTTAATGCTTTTAAAAGAAGTCTCTTCTGCTCACCAAGGCTGCATTTATTTGATTAAAAATACGGTAAAATCTGTAAAATTGTGAAATATTATTACAATTCAGAATAGCTGTTTTCTATGTGATTATGTTGTAAAATGTAATTTATTTCTGTGATCAAAGCTGAATTTTCAACATCATTGCTTCAGTCCTCAGCATCACAATCCTTCAGAAATCATTCTGATATACTGATGTAAAATTACATTTTAATTAAGTTTTAAATTGTAATAATACTGCAGAATTTTTATTGTCTTATTGTATTTTTATTATGTTTTAAAATAAATCCAAATCCTAAAATACTCAAGTATAAGTGTTTATTAAAAAAAATATATTTTCAGCTAAATTATTTTAATCGGATAAAGGCCAAAATAAATCTTTAAAATAAACAAACAAATGTATTTGTTATATAAATACATTTATTTTAAAGCATTATTACAAGGTTAATTTTATTTGATCTAAATTAAGGCAAAATGGCAAAAATAACCCTTTTTTAAAAATAAATAATTAAATTTTAAAAAAATATATTTTACAGGTATTTTATATTTATTTAATATTTATTTTGGGCTAAATTTATTTGATCCAAACAAATATAAGATTTATTAAAAAAAAACAAAATTACTAACAATTGTTTTTTTTTTTTGTTATTTTGGGCTAAATTTATTTAATGCAAACGAATATATATAATTATATTAAAGATTTATTATGTGCTAAATTTATTTCATCTAAATAAAGGCAAAATGGCCAAAATAAACCTTTTTTAAAATAAAAAATGTAATTAATTTTTTTTTTTAAAGATGTATTTTAAAAAAATTTAAATATTTATTTTGGGCTAAATTTATTTCATCTGAACAAATATAAGATTTATTTAAAAAAATATTAACAATTGTATACATATATATATATATATATATATATATATATATATATTGTGCTAAATTTATTTAATCTAAATAAAGGCAAAATGGCAAAAATAAACCTTTTTTAAAATAAAAAATTTAATTTAAAAAAAAATTGACAGAATAAATCTTTAAAATTAATTAAAAAAAAACAAACAAATAAATGAATGAATGAATTTAATTAATTAATTAAACATTTTATTTTAAAGATTTAGTACGGGCTAAATGTATTTAAATAAATAAATTAATAAATAGAATACTTTAAAATAAATAAACAAATATATGTCAAATTGACAATAAATCTTTAAAATGAATAAAAACAAACAAATGAATGAATGAATACATACATAAATTAATTAAGATTTATTATTTATTATTAAAATATATTTTAATAAATAAATAAATAACCTTTAAAATACATAAATAACTACATACATTTAAAAAAATATTTCAAAGATTTAATGTAAAACATAAATAAAAACAATCAACGGAATAAATGAATGAATGAATGAATGAATGAATAAATAAATAAAAATATTTATTATGGCCTAAATGTATTTTAACAAATGAAAAAATAAATAAATAAATAAATAAAGGTGAAATGGCTAAAATAAATATTTAAAATGACAAATAAACAAAAAATAAACATTTTTTCAAGGTTACTTTTATCATCATTTTAAATGTATTTTTTTAAATACTTTTTTATTTCTTTATGGCAAAAATATTTTAATGAGGAAAAATTATGGAGCGCAACTTTAAAGTCATCAGATATGTGTGTGTGTGTGTGTGTGTGTGTTTACCTTGCTTTTGTCTTCAATGGGTTTGGGTGGTTCTTGAGGAGAAACATCTGATGCCTCTGAGCTTTCGTCTTCTGACACTACAGTAAAAATTAACGCACACAGACAATTAACAGAGAAATATAAAATAAATTGTGGTTGTTTCTGTTGCATAAAAACGTAACTAAGTGGTCAAAAATAATTTGATATGACTTCTATAAATATAAAAGCATCTTACTTGACTTCTTGGCTTTTCTGGCGAGAGCAGCAGCGAGTTCATTCTGCACCTGTAGAACAAACACGAGGTTTGTGAATGTAATCCAGTTAAAGCTCAAGAGCACACTGCCTTTACCTTTATTCTACATGTAAATGGGTTCATCATCAGAACGAGGATCTCTAGAGACAAACACAGCAGCACAAGACAGCAGAGGCTCATGGGATACTGGAGGACGACAGCTGTGTGCACATGAACACTCATTCAACATTCACAGTCAAGAGGGAATCGCCTCGCTTTAGTGGCACAGATACCAGTTAGACATTTAACCTACATAGTAAGTTATTATATAAGCAATCAGAAATGAATAAAGCTTATTAAAGATGAACATTTGTGCTTACTTGCAATGCACTGTGGGAAATGTGCTGAACGCTACCAGTGATGTGGTAATCAGGCTGTTTTATGGGGTAGCGGATTATGTTTCGAGGGTAACACATTACAATTATTATTATATTTATTTAATAATAAAATATGCACGTATAATACATTTTTATTTAATATGATTTTAATTTTTGGAAATTTTATAACTTTAAATTAGTAATCAAAAACCCATCTGAAGCCAATATATTTATTTTAATAAATTAATTTGAAATACTGTATATTTTATTTTATTTTATTTGTTCATACATAGTTATTAGCTGAACATAGCTAGAAAAATGTATTAAAATATATTTAAATTTTTATTTTAATAATAATTAATTAAATTAATAAAAATCATTTTAATAATCATTTTTTATTTATTTAATTTGCTGACAAAATAATCGAAAAGCTCTCTTTTGTATTTAATCATTGGACATTTTCAAATTATTTTTAATTCATTAAAGAAAGGGACAGATGTGTTATGTGCAAATTAGGTCAAACATTTTTGCACATTAAAAAATAACATTCAAATACAAAATGAAAATAAAAAGCAATAGTGAAAAAACAATGAGAAAAAGTAATGCACAAGAAACTAAAACTGGTAAATTCTTCATAATTAACTGAACATATTTACAACAATTATTATTATTATTGTTATTGTTACTGTATATAATTGTATTATTACTATATAACATATAATTATGTATTTTTAAATGTGTTTTATTTATTATATATAAGAAATAGGAAATATAAGAAAAACTACAAATAATAAATATAAATAATTGAATATAATATAATAAAAATAAGTACAGTAAATAATTATAAATAAATTATTTCAATATATTTGTTTAAAATATTACATTTGATTAAAATGTTCTATATAATTATATATTATATTATATTATATTATAATGTCTCCACACACATATATATTTATCTAAAATATTTCTAATATTTTTATTATATTATTATTTTTTTAAATGTATTTAAAAAAATACATTTAAAATAATGTAAAAGTAACCTTGAAAAAGCTGATGTGTTAATTTTTTGTTTATTTGTTGTTTTAAATATTTATTTTAGCCATTTTACCTTTATTTATTTATTTATTCTTTTGTTAAAATACATTTAGGCCATAATAAATCGTTTTATTAATTAATTAAAATAAATTAATTAATTAAAATAATACTTTTTTTATCTACAATATTTATTCATAATTAACTGAACATATTTTGAACTATTATTATTATTATTATTACTATTATGACTACTATTATGTCTAAAATTAACTTTATATTATATTTTTAAATACGTTTTATATATTATATATAAAAAAATATAATAAGACACAAGAAAAATTTACAAATATAAATATAAATAATTGAATATAATAAAAAAAATACAAAAAATACAGTAATTAATTTTAGGAATATCACAATTATCAGTAAGCAATATTTATTTGAATTTATTTGTTTAAAATACTACATTACATTAAAATATTCTATATAATTATATATTTATTATATTATATTACATTACATTATATTAATAAATATAGTTTTATCTAAAATATCTCTAATATTTTTATTTTATCTAAAATATTTCTTCATAATTAACTGAACATATTTAGAACAATTATTATTATTATTAATATTATTATTAAATATAATATATAATTCTATTTTAAAAATGTTTTATATATTACATATAATAAATATAAGAAATATAATAAAAAAAAATACTACTAATAAATAAAAATAATTAAATATAATAAAAAGTACAAAGAAAAAATAAAATGTTAAATAATTATATTTAGAAAATGTAACGACTTTATATTTTGTTAATTTCAAATACATTTGCGTTAAATTAAGATCTGAATAATGTGAAGAGTAACTGTTGGCCAACGCTGATGTTGTTCCCGTTCAGCTGTTTTCTGGAGAGCGAGCGCTGAGTGAAATAGATGTTTCTCTGTCGGCCGGTGTCAGATGAGAGTGTGTGTGATGGATGAGTCTCTTTCAGGCTGCAGTGGACATTTACACACACCAGAGGACCGAAGACACGCGGTCAGGGATCAGCAGACGCTTACCGTGGACGTGAGTCTCTCCAGAGCCTTCATCTGCAAGATCTCGCTGCAGATATCACGCTTCCTCTCCGGGTCTTCCTCGGGTCTGCAACAGATAAAACACACGCCTGATAAAACACCTCTGACGTGACGGTGCTGGACGGTCCCGGACGGTCCCCTGTGAGACGACCTCTGTCACACTGATATTCTGTTAGACAACAGCAGATGTCATGTTCACAGTCGCCTTGTCCCAAACGGTGCACTTGATGTGCACTAGACTGTCATTTCAGGGTTCTGAAGTGCCCTTGATGCACAGTTGGAGCAAGTATACACTAATGTGGTTTACTACTGACACCATAAACAGCTTTATATCAAGACAGCAAGGACTTAAAGCACCATTTGGGACCAAAATACTAGTGTACTACCTAAGAATACTAGTACACTCAGCAATGACCGCTGACTGTGAGACAGTTTTCTATGATAAAATCATAATGTGCATGAAAATTCAGAAAGTGTGTCCCGTTTTTGTTTCAGAAACAAGTTTATTATTCTCAAGTAAATGTATTTTTGTTAGCTGAAATAAAGCTGCAATAAAATAAAATATAAATATTAGATGTAAAACTTAAAATCGCCAATACAACGCATCTAATTTTCATTTGGCTTACGTTGAAGCACTAAAATTACTAACTGGAAATAAAATAAATAAAAACTAAAACTGAACTAAAATTTAAACAAATAAAATAAATAATTAAACCTAAAGCATAATGTTTCAAAGAAGAAGAAGAAAAGCTCACAACAATATTACTTAAAATACTAATTCAAAATATAATAAATCAAACTTATTTCCGTTAGTCGCCAAAACAACATTTTTAATTTTCTTAGTTTCGTTTTTTAACCTGCAATGAAAAATTGTTTTAAAAAGTATAAAAATTTAAACTCTAACTCAAAATATTACTAAAAACTATAAAAGTTGATATTATAAAAACTTATTTCCAAATGTTGTTCCCAAACCAACATTTCTAATTTTCCTTTAGTTTATGCTGAATCTATAAAATTACTAAAAATTAAAAAAAAAAAAATAAATTAAACTTAAAAAATAATATTCAACAAAAATGTAATTGAAAACTGTATTTAATATAATACTAAATATT
>VONZ01000421.1:172500-335000 GCA_012976165.1 Labeo catla
GCGATATTATCCTCGCCCTTCACGCTAACAAAACAGCCACGCCGAATCGAATCTCGCTACGATGAAAGTATTACTTTCTCAATCTCTCAATCTCGTCTGCACCGAAGACACGTTTGAGCCAATCAAATGCTTTAATCTACACGCTGCATCATTTAAACGAATTGAGCTTGACTTAATAACCCAAAAATGGACCGCAGGTCTGTTATAATCAGGTTGTGGACAACAGGAAAACATGCAAATCATAAAATGCATACAATTGTGCTTAAAAGGAAAACATGCATTTTCCATATCTTTTGTTTTTGATGTCACATGGACATTTTCAGTAGGTGTGGAGACATTTACAAGATAATTTGGGGATTTTACAGGGTTTGGAAATAGTAAGCACTTACTTAAATCACTTAAAATAATTACTTATGTAGAAACTCTATTATGATGGACCCATACAGAAATAACACTACCGTTCATAAGTTTGGGGTTGGTTTGAGTCTTTTCTACTCTGATCAAAAATACAGTAAAATCAGCTAGAATAATGCTAGTAACATCCCAATCATGTTAAAAACATGCTAGTAACTTGTTAATTATGATAACAACATGCTAGTAACTTACTAATCATGCTAGAATAATGCTAGTAACATCCCAATAATGTTAAAAACATGCTAGTAACTTGCTAATCATGCTAGCAACACGCTAGCATTTGACAAACATACTAGAAACAGGAAAGCAGTATGCTTATAACTTGCTAATCATGCTACAATAATGCTATTAACATCCTAATCATGTTAAAAAAACATGCTAGTAACTTGTTAATCATGCTAGCAACGTGCTATTAATTTGCTAATCATGCTAGAATAATGCTAATAACATCCCAATCATGTTAAAAACATGCTAGTAACTTGCTAATCATGCTAGCAACACGCTAGTATTTGACAAACATACTAGAAACAGGAAAGCAGTATGCTTATAACTTGCTAATCATGCTACAATAATGCTATTAACATCCTAATCATGTTAAAAAAAAACATGCTGGTAATTTGCTAATCATGCTAGAAAAAGGCTAGCAATACTAATAACTTGTTAATCATGCTAACAACATGCAAGTAACTTGCCAATCATGCTAGAATAATGTAACATCCTAATCATGTTTAAAAAAACATGTTAGTAACTTGTGAATTATGCTAACAACATGCTAGTAACTTGGTAATAATGTTAACAACATGTTAGTAGTTTGTTAATCGTGTTAAAAACAGGCTAGCAATACTAATAACTTGTTAATCATGCTAACAACACGTTAGTAATTTGCTAATCATGCTAGAATAATGCTAGTAACATCCCAATCATGTTAAAAACATGCTAGTAACTTGTTAATCATGATAACAATATGCTAGTAACTTGCTAATCATGCAAGCAACACGCTAGTATTTAACAAACATGCAAGAAACAGGAAAGCAATATGCTAATAACTTGCTAATCATGCTACAATAATGCTAGTAACATCCTAATCATGTTAAAAAAAACATGCTAGTAACTTGTTAATCATGCTAGCAACATGCTAGTAATTTGCTAATCATGTTAGAAAAAGGCTAGCAATACTAATAACTTGTTAATCATGCTAACAACATGCAAGTAACTTGCCAGTCATGCTAGAATAATGTAACATCCTAATCATGTTTAAAAAAACATGTTAGTAACTTGTGAATTATGCTAACAACATGCTAGTAACAGCATCATTACTCCAGTCTTTAGTTTCACATGATCCGTCAGAAATCGTTTTAATATGCTGATTTGCTTCTCTCTCTTTTTTATTTTTTACACATTATTTTTCACGAATGAATAGAAAGTTCAAAAGAACAGCATTTATTTGAAACAGAAATCTTTTGTAACATTATAAATGTCTTTACTGTCACTTTTGATTCATTTAATGCATCCTTGATAAAAAAAAAGCATTCATTTCCTTAAAAACTAATTTGAATGACCCCAGACTTTTGAACGGTAGTGTAAAACTGATTAATAACAAGATCAGCCTCTATATGAGAAAAACATACTCGTCTAAAAGCTTATATACACTTACACAAAACAAACACATTTCATTTCCTTCTTCCATGAGGATGATTTGTGGTTTAACAGGATTAACAGGGAAAAACCAAAGCAAAAGGTCACGAGAACAATTGCTGCATCCAAATCAGCAAACAGACGCATGGAAACTAGTGCACTGCACGGTATGAAACACGATACTATATACACACTACATATATAGTATGTAATACGTAAGTTAGTTGTACTTACGGGCTGACGACCCTGAACTGGACGTAGGGCACGAGCTGCAGCAGAAGACGGACGCCGTTCTGCCATTCCTCCTCGTTGCGAAATTCGCAGCCCTGAGCGTCGCACTCCTCGAACGAGAACTGATAGTACGTGTTGGAGTCTTCAAACACCAGCCGCTGGTCGACTGAAGGGAGGACAGAGAGGGATTTATAATATGACACATATATGATATGATATAGAGCTGTTTAAGTTTGTGGTGTTTTCCCACTGGAATTTGTGGAATGGTTTCCTAAAAACCCATTAAAAATTCCAGAGGGATCCCACAGTGGATCTGCCTTCCGGGTTGGCCTACAAACGTACATCATAATTGAACAGCTCAATTATATATACACAGTTGATTTTTCACACTATACAGGGAAACAGTATTGCATGCAGTGCACTCCAGTTCTATCCTGCACTGTATTCCATATTGCATACAATATTCCATTCTTGTATTCTATATTGCATACAGGAAATTTTAAATTCTAAAAAAGTAGCATTAGGTAGTATAACATTCCAAACACGCAGGGTGCATGTTTAGCTAAAACTAAAACCAAAAACGTTAAAAAATTTTTTTATTTGAAATACACATTAAAGGCACAATATGTAAGTTTTCGCCACTAGAGGGCATACATTCAAAACAAACAAAGAAACTAAGGCATAATGCTGTGATTGAGTGTGGAATCATGGGAGTTGCCGTCTTCAGTTGCTGAAATCACGTTCGTTGATGAGCTAATGTATTAAAGACGTTGTAAGGTCACTGGTCGCGCTGAAAGTCGTGAAAGCGAAACGAGGACGTTGAAGCGATTGCTAATGAAGGACGAGCGCTACACATGGCTCAAAAGTAGCAAAGCTTTTATTATGCCACAGTCGACCGCTTCCACTTCTGCCGGTCATGCGTGTGTAGAAAAAAGTAGCGCTGTTTTATCATACCAAATATATTTGAGTGTGTTGAAAGTTCTGTTATAATGCTACTCCGTGCATTTGTCACCTGTGTAATAAAATGCATAAGAAACTAAAGCGTCTTTGGGGTTTCCATGTTTTCTACAAAATAAAACCGGAAAAATCAAGGGCGTATGATGTCATTGGCAGGCAACGCAATGACACGGTCCGTCACACTAGTTAAAATTGCTAATTTCTCTGGATTTTAACATTCTTCTAAACATTTCGGATGATGTAAGTACACAAGTTAACAAAATATATAGCACTGTTCTAGTGTGTTTTTGATAACATAATAAAAAAAAAAACCTACATATTGCACCTTTAACTGAAATAAAATTTATAAACTTTTATTTAAATTAGTTGCCAAGGCAACATTTGTCATTTCCATTTAATTCAAGTTGAAGTACTAAAACAATTCAAATTCAATAAAACAAAAAAAAGAAAGAAATAAAGAAAAAGAAATCACTAAAAAAAAAAAAGAATGGCAAAAATACACAAAAAATAATAAAGAAAAAGAAACGTAAAAAAAAAAAATGCAAAAACAAAAAAAAGGAAGATAAAAATACACAAAAAAAAAACGAAAACTTTAACTAAATAAATATTAAGAAATATTAAAAAAAAAAAAAAAAACATTATAATAGTATCTCAGTGATACTAAAATAAGACTGGTTAATAACCTGAGTGCAGTATTCCCAGCTCCAACAGCACCTGCCAGACACGAGACGCCATTAACCGGCACTGAACCGACACACACTGCTCCAGGAGCCACTGGACCAACTCCACACCGACATAACTCCTCCTGCATGAACACAGCATGGGGTTATTGAGATTTTTTTTTTAAAGAAATTAGTGCTTTTATTTATCCAGGATGCATTAAATTGATTAAAAGTGACAGTAAAGACATTTATAATGTTACAAAACATTTCCATTTCAAATAAATGCTGTTCTTTTGAACTTTCTATTCATCAAAGAATTCTGAAAAATACAATGCATCACTGTTTCTACAAACATGTTTGGCAGCACAACTGTTTTCAAAATGATTTCTGAAGGATCATGTGACACTGAAGACTGGAGTAATGATGCTGAAAAATAAATTACATCTTAACATATATTCACATAGAAAACATCTATTTCATTATAATAAAATATTTCACATTTTTACTGTTTTTACTGTATTTTTGACTAAATGAATGCAGCCTTGGTGAGCAGAAGACACTATTTTCAAAAACAAAAAAAATATTACTGACCCCAAAGCTTTGAATGTAACTGTATTAGCAAATCTGATTCCAAATGCATGTTTTTTTAATGCCATTTCAGCTTCTTTATCTATTTTCATGGTGAAAACCATAACTGGATTAAATAAACTATAATTGAGTTTATATTAAATTTAAATAGACACTAAACAACATATTTAAGATGCATTAAATCCTCAAAACATATGGATAACTCAATTAAAAACCTTTTCAGTATCAACAGAATAAATCAAGATAAATCTCAGAGGAGTAGAAATATTACTAATAGAAAGAAATCTAATAAAATATGTTTGCAACGTTACTCGACATCCATAAATGCCCTGCAGTCATGCTAATGGCATATTGTTCATAGTGATTCATTAATAATTTGAATCATGTAATCATGTAATAATTTGAGTATGTGTTTTTATCATATTGCTGTTGTTGCTGTTTTTGTTTTGCATCATGCACCCATTAAAATCAACATAAAACACTGCTTGCAACATGAAACCTGCTTGAATCATGAAAATTAGTCTTTACATGCCAAGTGGCTGGAGGGGGTAAAAAAAAAAAGAAAAAAAAAAAAGGACAAAATACAAAACGATGCATTTAGAATAACATGCACTAATGAATAATTCACAACAAAGTGTATTAGTCAAATCGCTGTAAAACTCATTGCATTTGCTTTAATATGATATATGCCATGTAACATTATCATGCTGTCACTGATTTGCATTTTCAAGTCATTAAGCTGCTCATTTTCATCTAGTCCATGTGTGCATTTGTTAAAAGCATGCAAAGCTCTTAGATTCTGTGTTTTGCTGTCACACGTTCACACTCCACCTTCTGATGGGACATTTTTATCCAATCAGAGTGAAGTTTGGACAGCGGCCATCCGTCACAGCGATAACAGACAGCTGATAAGTCAGCCAGCCATCTGACCACACACACACTTGCTTTCAGCCTCTCTTACATTGATCTTGTGATAGTAACGTCACAAGAGTTATATCACACAACCACAGTACATGTACAACAGAAATCGCTACCAGTTTGGCTATGACAGGTCCTGAAATTCAGCTGGTTTAGCCTAATGCTAGAAGCACCAAGGTCAAAAAATGTTGAAATATTATTACAGTTTAAAATAAGTGTTTTCTATGTGAATATATTGCAAAATGCAATTTATTTCTGTGATCAAAACTGCATTTTCAGCATCATTACTCCAGTTTTTTTTTTGTGTCATGTGACCTTTCTGAAATCATTCTAATATGCTGATTTGCTGCTCAACAAACATTTGTGATCATTATCGATACTGAAAACAGTCATGCTGCACAATATTTTTGTGGAAACCGTGATAAATGTTATTTATTCAGGATTCACAGATGAATAGAAAGTTCAAAAGAACAGCAGTTATTTGAAATAGAAATCTTTTGTAACACTATAAATGTTGTTACTGTCACTTTTGATTAATTTAACGCATTCTTGCTGAAAAGTGTTATTTCTGTAAAGTTGTATAGCTTGAATAAGGTGGATATCAAAAGCAGAAACGTGAATCTCTCACCTGATGATCCTGGCGAGGTGGATCTTGTCTTTTGCTGGATACGGTCCATGAGACAGAAAGGCGTTTCTCAACGCACGTCCAGCGCAGGGAAAACTCTGAGAACACGTCTGTCAGACACAAAACATCATCTCAGGATTGAATTAAACACTGACATTGTGTAATATCAATGCTTGACACTATAAAATAATCATAAATGTAAAGGGATCCACAAATAAAATCTCTTTAATATCTCAGCTGTGTCTCATTTAGAGTCTAATGCATTTTCAGATGTTTTTCTTAGGAAAACCCGTAACACTCTCATATATTTCCCCTTTAGAGATACAAAAGATCTCAATGATATCGTAAACTGTGCTCAAGCTCAAAAATGTCTTATATCTCAAACATTTCTCAATTTTATAGCTCTGCTTTTTGTCTTTATTTGTCCTAAGAAATGTAAAGAGAAATATCTGAAGAAATTACTCATTTAAAACTGACTGTTAAGCAATGAAAGAATGATCTTTTAGTAATGTATTTTCTTCTCTATCATGCTTTTATTAAATAAAGACCTGAAACCTGAAATGGAAACGTATAAAGGGTTATGCTTAGGTTTAACTGATAGTAAAACATCACTAGATCAGAATAAAAACAACAGAAGTCAATGGAAAAGCATGACAGAACAACAAATGTGTGTGTTAATTTGATAATAATAAATACAGGAGTACAACAGACATTTTTGACCTATATTTGGTCAGTTACAGCGCCTGTCGTGTGTGAGTTTGTGTGTTTGCATATCTATTCTCTGGTATCACAGTGTTTCCTCCTGCAGTTCTTCTCCATCTGTCTCATTTTAATCAATGGCACACTGGCCTCTCTGATCCACTCACAGCCCCTTCAGCATTATTGATCTGCTTTAATAAGAGCGTTACAATCCATAGCGACACCTTCAGCACCCAGACGCCCCGTATGAGGTCAGAGGTCACAACCCCAGGCCGCGACATTTGACCAGAGCAGCTGACACCAAACAGACTCGTTGCTTTGAGTCTAAATTCTGACTGGATGAAACAAACATTTAGATTATTAGTATTTATACATTCAGCTATTTATTGAATATTTAATTCATTTTAATTAAAACAATAAGGCTGTGCATTAATTAATTTGACCTCAGTTCATTGTTGAAGTGTTCTAGATGATTGCGTGGGCATTGCTAGGTTGTTGCTAGAGTCTTGTATTGTAGATGGTTGCTAAGGTGTTCTACATAGTTGCTAGGGCAATACTGGGTTGTTCCTAATGTGATTCTAAAGTGTTTTACAGTAGGTGGTTGTTAGAATATCACAAAGTAGTTACTAAGGCATTTTAAGTGGTTGTCAGGGCATTTTTAGGTGGTTTCTAAGGCGTTGCTAGGGTGTTTGACAGTAAGTGTTTGTTAGGGCATTGCTAGGTGGTTGCTAAGATGCTGTATGTAGTTGCTAGGGCATTGCTGGGTTGTTTCTAAGACAATTCTAAAGTGTTTTACAGTAGGCGGTCGTTAGGACAACATCAGGTGGTTACTAAGGCATTCTAAGTGGTTGTTAAGGCACTGCTAGAGTGTTCAACTGTAGGTGTTTGTTAGGGCATTGCTAAGTGGTTGCTAAAGTGTTCTACATAGTTGCTAGAGCATTGCTGGGTTGTTTCCAAGGCGATTCTAAAGTGTTTTACAGTTGCTAAGGTGTTCTACATAGTTGCTAGAGCACTGGTGGGTTGTTTCTAAGGCGATTCTAAAGTGTTTTACAGTAGGTGGCTGCTAGGACGTCACTAGGTGGTTGCTAAGGCATTACTAAGGGTTTTACAGTAGGTGGTTGCTAAGTTGTTCTACGTAGGGCATTGCTGGGTTGTTTCTTAGGCGATTCTAAAGTGTTCTACAGTAGGTGCTTGTTAAGACATCGCTAGGTGGTTACTATGGTGTTCTAAGTGGTTGTTAGGGCATTTCTAGGTAGTTGCTAAGGCACTGCTAGAGTCTTCTACAGTAGGTGGTTGTTAAGGCATCCATAGGTGTTTACTAAGGAGTTCTAGGTCATTGTTAGGGTATTCCTAGGTGATTGCTAAGATGTTCTAAGTGGTTGTTACAGTGTACTGCTAGGTGGTTGCTAAGGCGTTGCTAGAGTGTTCTACAGTGGTGGTTTTTAAGTCACTGCTAGGTTGTTGCCAAGGCAATTCTAGAATGTTTTACAGTAGGTGGTTGTTAGGCCATTGCTAGGTTGTTGCTAAGGTGATTATAGAATGTTATACAGTAGGTGGTTGTTAGGGCACTGCTAGGTTGTTGCTAAAGGCGATTCTAGAATGTTCTACAGTAGGTGGTTGTTAAAGCATTGCTAGGTTGTTGCTAAGGTGATTTTAGAATGTTCTACAGTAGGTGGTTGTTAGGGCATCACTAGGTGGTTGCTAAGGTGTTCTAAGTGGTTGCTAGGGCATTGCTAGGTGGTTGATAAGGCATTGCTAGAGTCTTCTATATTAGATGGTTTTTAGGGCATTGCTAGGTGGTTACTATGGTGCTCTAAGTGGTTAAGGCATTGCTACAGTAAGTGGTTGCTAAGGTATTCTATTACGTTGCTAGGGCATTGCTAGGTTGTTGCTAAGGTGATTCTAGAATGTTTTACAGTAGGCGATTGTTAGGCCATTGCTAGATTGTTGCTATGGCGATTCTAAAATATTCTACAGTAGGTGGTTGCTGAGGCATTGCAAGTTTCTTGCTAAGGCGATTCTAAAATGTTCTACAGTAGGTGGTTGTTGGGCCATTGCTAGGTTGTTGCTAAGGCGATTCTAGAATGTTCTACAGTAGGCGATCCATTGCTAGGTTGTTGCTTAGGCAATTCTAGAATGTTCTACAGTAGGTCGTTGTTAGGGCATCACTAGGTGGTTGCTAAGGTGTTCTAGTTGGTTGCTAGGGCATTGCTAGAGTCTTCTACTTTAGATGATTTTTAGGGCGTTGCTAGGTGGTTACTATGATGCTCTAAGTGGTTGTTAGGGCATTGCTACAGTAAGTGGTTGCTAAGGTATTCTATTACGTTGCTAGGGAATTGGTAGGTTGCTGCTAAGGCGATTCTAGAATGTTTTACACTAGGTGGTTGTTAGGGCAATGCTAGGTTGTTGCTAAGGTGATTCTAGAATGTTCTACGGTAGGTGGTTGTTAAAGCATTGCTAGGTTGTTGCTAAGGTGATTCTAGAATGTTCTACAGTAGGTGGTTGCTAGGGCATTGCTAGGTTGTTGCTAAGGTGATTCTAGAATGTTCTACACTAGGTGGTTGTTAGGCCATTGCTAGGTTGTTGCTAGGGCAATTCTAGAATATTCAACAGTAGGTCGTTGTTAGGGCATCACTAGGTGGTTGCTAAGGTGTTCTAGTTGGTTGCTAGGGCATTGCTAGGTGGTTGATAAGGCATTGCTAGAGTCTTCTACATTAGATGATTTTTAGGGCGTTGCTAGGAGGTTACTATGATGCTCTAAGTGGTTGTTAGGGCATTGCTACAGTAAGTGGTTACTAAGGTATTCTGTTACGTTGCTAGTGCATTGCTACATTGTTGCTAGCAGCTAATAAAAGCAGCTGACGAAAAGCATTTAGATATTAGTATTTATAATCTTATCTAATTTAGCTATTTATTAAACATTTAAAGAAATGTATTAAAGCAATAAGGCTGTGCATTACATTCATTTTACCTCAGTAACTCAATTTACAGGGATCTGGATTTGCAGTATGCCTAAGTACCCTATTTACCGCAGTAAAATCACTGCAAAAACAGATGTGATAAATCAACAAGCAATAAAAAGCTTTTTTGTTCTTTTGTCTGTTGCTCAGATTCTGTTTATGACATCACACAGGATAGCCCCGCCCACAGTGGAATCTCATTGGTCAAAACTCTACAATAAACATCAAATGTTCTGATTGGATCTTTGCTCTCAGATTAAATCGCAGCTGGTTAGATCACGGCGTTCTGCTCGCTCTCTCGTGGCTCACTGCTGTAATAAACTCTGGGGTCATTGAAAAAATAAAACAGATAAAGATCCTAATCTCTAGTCAGCGATAATCATCTATATTCATCATTATGTGATGATCTATGAAACAAAAGAGCCTTCAGAAGGGCTTCTGGGGCTCCTGACATTGTGCTTGATTTCGTATCTAATGTACGTCCTCTTGAACACACGTCCCATCAGCGCAGTTCACAGGCGATTAGTCGTTAGCGCGAACGTTTAGTAGAGCTCACGCACGGATTAAAGGAGCTTCAGAGACTCTAATGAGACGAGAAGAATCACCAGAGAGAGAAGATACTCGTCAGATCCACAGATTAACACAACCAGCATCAGACGGTTTCAAGTGAAAGTATTGATCAGATGTTCCTCATGGAGTTCTCCATTATGTGCCAATTACCGCAGTGATATTATTGTTAAGTAAAGCTATGAAAAATTGTTTTCATTAGCTGAAATTTAAGATGAAATAAAATAAAATAAAATATAAATTAGATTAAATTAAATGAAAAGTTTAAACAAAAAATAATTATCAAAATTACAATAAAATTAATTGACATACTAAAATTAATAAAACTAAAAAGTGATATAAAAACAAATATTAAAAATAAAACAAAATTTAAATAAATTTAAATAAATTAAATAAACAAAAAACAGAAAATAGAAAACCTAATAAAAATAGCACAAGTATAATAGTGCAACTAACTAAAATAATAATAAAAAAAAAAACACTAAAATTAATAAAACTAAAACTGGTCTAAAAATAAATATAAAAACAAAAAAATAAATTAAAATAAATTAATTAAATAAATAAAAAACAGAAAATAGAAAAACTAATAAAATAGCACAAATATAATAGCGCAATTAACTAAAACTAAATAAACTGACATTAAAATTCATAAACTGAAACTGATATAAAATAAATATAAAAAAAAACTAAATAAAAATAAATTAAAGTAAATTAAATAAATAAAAAAAAATGGAAATAGAAAAACTGATAAAAATAGCACAAACACAGAAAAAAGTCTGAAATTACAAACAAAAACAAACTGAAATATATAAATATAAATTGAATAAAAAATGTATTAAATGCTAATTAGAAATATTTAAAAAACAAAAAAACTAAAATATAAAATAAAAGCTACTACAAAATATTAATAAATACCATAAAAAAAAATACTAAAACACCACAGACAGATCAAAATTAATAAATTAAAATTATTTTTTTTATAATAAATACAACTAAAAACAAACTAATAATATAAATTACATATTAATTAAAATTAATTACTTCTATAATAAAAAATAAAAAGTATACTCAAAATAAATGAAATAAATAAACAATAAAACTAAAACTGATCTAAAAATAAATATAAAAACAAAAAAATAAATTAAATAAAATAAAAAACAGAAAATAGAAAAACTAATAACTAAGCCAACTAGTTAGATCTAAAATTATTCAAATTAAAACTGAATTAAAAATTAATTAAAGGCTAATTAGAAATATTTTTGAAAAATAAATAAAACAAACTGAAAATATAAAATAAAAGCTACTAAAAAAATATTAATAAGTACTATAAAAAAATACTAAAACACCACAGATCAAACTTACTAAATTAAAATTGGAAAAAAAATAAATAAATAAACAACTAAAAAAACTGATCATTTAAATGAAATATTAATTAAAATGAATTACTTCTATAATAAAAAAAAGTAATAAAAAAGTATATTCAAAATAAATGAAATAAATAAAAATAAAATAGAAAAACTAATAAAAATAGCACAAATATAATAGCGCAACTAACTAAAACAATATAAACTTACATACTAAAATTAATCAAACTAAAACTGATCTAAAAGTATAAAAACAAAAAAAAATAATTAAATAAATAAAAATAATAGCTAGTTAGATCTAAAATTACTCAAACTAAAACTGAGTTAAAAATTAATTAAATGCTAAATAGAAATATAAAAAAAAAATTAATAAAACAAACTGAAAATATAAAATAAAAGCTACTAAAAAGTACTATAAAAAAAAATACCAAAACACCACAGATAGATCAACATTACTAAATTAAAATTAGAAAACATTAGTAATTTTAAAAATAAATACAACTAAAAAATACTTTAAAAACTGATAATATAAAAGAAATATTAATTAAAATTAATTATTTCTATACTAAAAAATAAAAAGTATAGTTAAAAATAACACTAATTTACTGTGAATATGCATTTGATCTCAAATGTGTCTCCTAAAATGAAGCAAACTACATTTCTGAAAAAAATGAGACACAAACAAGGCCCTTTCTAATGACTCATAGAAGACAACTGCTGATATATTAAGTTTTGGGTGAATTTGACGAGAATTTTGACAGCAACTTTTTTGAGCCCAGTTTGAAACGCATCATCTGAAACGCTAGAGGAGAAGTGGGAAATTGAAGCAACAGTCTCCACTCGCTGTCTTAGGAGAAACACTTGAGATGAGTTATTTGTCTTTCATATGGGATGAAGTCAGTAATATCCAGGGTGGGCCAAACTGTACCAGCTCCTCACGTATCAGCTTTAGTTGCATTTTCTTACCTTAGGTTTGGGTGTGACGCCCGTGCTGGGTCCGGGGATGGTGTCGGGTGACTGCTGCAATCATAAAGAGACAAACCAGAGGTCACAACTCAAATACACAAAGCACACATGAACATCACAACCTTCAGATACAGCTGAAATGGTCTGAAATGTTCTGCAGGGAGCCTTAAGGGCCGGGTATCATACACCGATGTGACCTTCACATGAAAAGCGCTGCAGAAATGCAATTTTACGAGCTAATCTCATCCCGACAGCGACATTCTGCCATGTTTCTGGATGTCGTGATGGGTCTTTGACATTGTGTCATACTACTGGATGGATCTGGATAAGCAAATCTTCCTTCATGTTTGGTTTTGACATTTCGCTCTGATACAGCATGCAAATCGTGTGGCAAACACTGGCTGTGCTTTGAAAGGTGAATGGGGTCAAACTTATGCTGAGTATTTTGATATATATTATGGTAATAAATGACTTGAAACAAAACAAAAAACATTCTATTGCAATAATAAACCAAAAAATATAGTGATGCACAGACATGTCTCCAATTAATTTTTGCTACTTGAAATAAAGCTGAAATAAAATATAAATATGAAATTAAAACAAAAGCACATAAAATTATTAAAAATTAAAAATCATAAAAAAATAAATAAAATAAAATGACAAAAGCACACAAAATTACTTAAACTAAAATTAAACAACAGAAATATTAAAAAACAAAAACTAATAAGACCAAAGCACATAACACAATTACTAAAACTATAAAAATAAACAACAGAAATACTGTAAAAGAACTAATGAAAATGACAAAAGCACATTACTAAAAGAAATATAATTAAAAATATAAAAATCAATAGAATTTTTTTTTAAAAAAAGCATAAGACAATTACTATTACCAAAATTACACAAAAACATAAAAATAAACTAAAATACTTTATCAATTACTAAACCTACAATTAAAAATATAAAATAAACAATATAAATATTAAAAAAATAAAAAGATAAAGCATAAACAAATACTAAAACTTTCAAATTAAATAGAAATAACAAAAAAAAAACTAAACCCTAGAATGAAAAAGCTAATAAAAATGGCAAAAACATATAACACAATTACTAAAACTAAAATTAAAAATTAAAAATCTAAAATTAAACAACAGAAATAAAAAAAAAAAAAAAAAACTAATAATAAGACCAAAGCACATAACACAAATTACTAAAACTATAAAAATAAACAACAGAGATACTGTAAAAGAACTAATGAAAATTACCAAAACAAATATAATTAAATATATACAATTCAACAGAAATTAAAAAAAGCATACAAGACAATTACTACAAAATTAAAAATATAAAAATAAGCAAAAACATTTCAAATTAAATAAAAAAAATAGGATGAAAAAAACTAATAAAAAATATAGCTGCAAGCAGCAATTGCGGGGCCAAGCACAACAGAGGCAGAATGAGGAGTTAAGCACGGCAAGGAGCAGCAGACCGACTACAACAGTGAGTAACTTAAGCCATTTTAGGATAATATCAGTTGAAATGGCTGAAAAATCATTAATACAACCAATCGTAATAAAATTTAATGGCTTATCACTTTTGACCAACAGGTGGTGCTGTTTTCAAATCGATGTGACGTGTTCTGTGTGAAATGACAATGACACACACAAAGTTTGCCGTCATTATGTCAAAGCTTTGCAGAGATACAGCCTCAGATGTAGTTTGGCATCTTTCCAGCAAATTTGTTGATGCGCTAAACGAAAACGGTTTCGTATATCGACACGAAATTCATAACTTTTTGCCAGCATAGTCGGAAGATGATCTGAGTCAAATTTGGTGAAGATCGGACTAACAGTCTGGGAGGAGTTCGAAAAAGTAGGTTTTGTACATTAATCAAAATGGCGGACAGGAAGTTTGGCCAATTTCGGCATAATGGATATCAATGTTCTCGACTTGACCCAAGGAATCTATTGGCATCAGTTTCATTCCAATAGGCTAATGTAAACAGAAGTTATTAGCATTTTTGTAAATTTCATTATTAACGTTTAGTGAATGGCGTATTACTTCTGACCCATAGGTGGCGCTGTTACCAAATTGATGTGGCGTGGTCAGAGTGTGGTGACAATAGCACATATAAAATTTGGTGTCAATATGTCAAAGCTTTTCAGAGATACAGACTCGGATGCAATTTGGCATCTTTCCAGTAAATTCGTTGATGCGCTAAACGAAAACGGTTTCGAGTATCGACACAAAATCCATAACTTTTTGTCAGCATGGTCTGAAGATGATCTGAGTCAAATTTGGTGAAAATTGGACTAACGGTCTAGGAGGAGTTCGAAAAAGTAGGTTTTCAACATGAATCAAAATGGCGGACAGGAAGTTCAGCCAAAATTGGTATCGGTGTTCTCAGCATGACCGAAGGAATCTATCAAAATCAGTTTCATTTCAATAGGCTAATGTACGCAAAAGTTATTAGCATTTTTTGAAATTTCGTTATAACTTTTGACCACAAGGTGGCGCTGGCCCCAAAATTTTTATGTACATTCAGGGCATGGTGCCGAACATTTTTGTAATTAATGTCGAAACGATACGCTAACCCGTTCTCAAGATACAGCATTTTAAAACTAAATTCAAAATGGCCGACACCCAAAATGGCTGACATGGGAAAATTGGATATGGTTCGACTCGGTATGACACACCGAATCTAAAGAGACCAGTTTTGTGATTTTTGGACAAATCATTCAGACGTTATAAAGAAAAATAGCCATTTTTCGTATCTCCTGACAACTAGGGGGCACTGCACCGAAACACTGCAGGTAGGCTCAGGTCATGCTTGTTATAACACACACCAAGTTTGGTGTCAATATGCCAAACTATTACGGAGATATAGCCTCACCTTGATTTTTGCTAGCTTTTCGTAGAATTCTTTCGGGTGTTATTCGTGAACGGCTGGACGAATCGACTTGAATTCCATAACTTTTTGCCAGCATGGTCTGAAGATGAACTGGATCAATTTTTGTGACAATCGGTGCAACGGCCTAGGACGAGTTCGAAAAAGTAGGTTTTATGAACAATTGAGAATAGCGAAAAAACTAAACCTTACGATTTTTGAATTTTGGTGTCCATTCGACTCGGCATAAGCCAAGGAATCAGAGGAAAAAAGAATTTTTGTTGAGTGGCTTACGGTTCAAAAGTTATTAGCATAAATCTTTTGAAAGTTTGGACAAGTGGTGGCGCTAGAGAGTTTGAGTTAGAGACTCCAAACTTGCTATGGTTAATGTTGGGACTGTTCCCTATCAGTGTGCAAAATTATACAACTTTCCCGCAAGCGGTTCTATGGGCTGCCATAGACTTGCGGCGGAAGAGGAAGAAGAAGAAGAAGAAGAAGAAGAAGCGGAATAATAATAACGCCAACGGATACAATAGGTGCCACCGCACCTCTGGTGCTTGGCCCCTAATTCTAACGGATACAATAGGTGCCATCGCACCTTCGGTGCTTGGCCCCTAAATATAGCTGCAAGCAGCAATTGCGGGGCCAAGCACAACAGAGGCAGAATGAGGAGCTAAGCATGGCAAGGAGCAACAGACCGACTGTAACAATGAGTAACTAAAGTCATTTTAGGATGATATCAGTTGAAATGGCTGAAAAATCATAAATACAACCAATCGTAATAAAATTTAATGGCTTATCACTTTTGACCAACAGGTGGTGCTGTTTTCAAATTGATGTGACGTGTTCTGTGTGAAATGACAATGACACACACAAAGTTTGCCGTCATTATGTCAAAGCTTTGCAGAGATATAGCCTCAGATGTAGTTTGGCATCTTTCCAGCAAATTTGTTGATGCGCTAAACGAAAACCGTTTCGTATATCGACACGAAATTCATAACTTTTTGCCAGCATAGTCTGAAGATGATCTGAGTCAAATTTGGTGAAGATCGGACAAACAGTCTGGGAGGAGTTCGAAAAAGTAGGTTTTGTACATTAATCAAAATGGCGGACAGGAAGTTTGGCCAATTTCGGCATAATGGGTATCAATGTTCTCGACTTGACCCAAGGAATCTATTGGCATCAGTTTCATTCCAATAGGCTAATGTAAACAGAAGTTATTTGCATTTTTGTAAATTTCATTATTAATGTTTAGTGAATGGCGTATTACTTCTGACCCATAGGTGGCACTGTTACCAAATTGATGTGGCTTGGTCAGAGTGTGGTGACAATAGCACATATAAAATTTGGTGTCAATATGTCAAAGCTTTGCAGAGATACAGACTCGGATGCAATTTGGCATCTTTCCAGCAAATTCGTTGATGCGCTAAACAAAGACGGTTTCGTATATCGACACGAAATTCATAACTTTTTGCCAGCATGGTCTGAAGATGATCTGAGTCAAATTTGGTGCAGATCGGACTAACGGTCTAGGAGGAGTCCGAAAAAGTAGGTTCTGTACATTAATCAAAATGGCGGACAAGAAGTTTGGCCAATTTCGGCATAATGGATATCAATGTTCTCGGCTTGACCCAAGGAATCTATTGACGTCAGTTTTATTACAATAGGCTAATGTAAGCTGAAGTTATTAGCATTTTTGTGAATTTCTTTATAACTTTTGACCACAAGGTGGCGCTGCCCCCAAACTTTTTGAGTACTGTCAGGGCATGGTGCCGAAGACACATACCGAATTTTGTAATGATACCACAATGCGTTTGTAAAATATAGCATTTTTGGACAAAATTCAATATGGCCGACACCCAAATTGGCTAACATGGGAAAATTGGATATGGTTCGACTCAGCATGATGCACCGAATCTAAAGAGACCAGTTTCATGAGTTTTGGCCTAACTATTCAGAAGTTATAAGCAAAAATAGCCATTTTTCATATCTCCTGACCACTAGGTGGCACTGTTCCGAAACACTGCAGGTAGTCTCAGGTCATGCTTGTTATAACACACACCAAGTTTGGCCTCAATACGCCAAACCGTTGCGGAGATATAGCCTCACATACATTTTTGCATGCTTTTCGTAGAAATCGTTCGCACGTCATTCGAAAATAGTTTGACTAATCAACTTGAATTCCATAACTTTTTGCCAGGATGGTCTGAAGATGATCTGAGCCAATTTTGGTGAAAATCAGACAAACAGTCTAGGACGAGTTCCAAAAAGTACATTTTACGAACAAAAATTTATAGAAAAAAAACTAAACCTTACGATTTTTTAATTTTGGACTTCATTCGACTCGGCATGAGCCAAGGATTCAGAGAAAAAAAGAATTTTGATTCTGTGCCTTACGGATTTTGCAATTGCGGGGCCAAGCACAACAGAGGCAGAATGAGGAGCTAAGCATGGCAAGGAGCAACAGACCGACTGTAACAATGAGTAACCAAAGTCATTTTAGGATGATATCAGTTGAAATAGCTGAAAAATCATAAATACAACCAATAACCAATAATATAATTTAATGGCTTATCACTTTTGACCAATAGGTGGTGCTGTTTTCAAATTGATGTGATGTGTTCTGTGTGAGGTGAGAATGACACACACAAATTTTGGTGTCATTATGCCTAAGCTTTACAGAGATACAGCCTCAGAATTAATTTGGCATCTTTCCAGCAAATTCGTTGATGCGCTAAACGAAAACGGTTTTGTGTATCGACACGAAATTCATAACGTTTTGGCAGCATGGTCTGAAGAACATACCGAGTTTTGTAACGATACGTCAATGCGTTTGTAAAATATAGCATTTTTGGACAAAATTCAATATGGCCGACACCCAAATTGGCTGACATGGGAAAATTGGATATGGTTCGACTCGGCAAGATGCACCAAATCTAAAGAGACCTGTTTCATGATTTTTGGCCTAACTATTCAGAAGTTATAAGCAAAAATACCCATTTTTCATATCTCCTGAACACTAGGTGGCACTGTGCCGAAACACTGCAGGTAATCTCAGGTCATGCTTGTTATAACACACACCAAGTTTGGCCTCAATATGCCAAACCGTTGCGGAGATATAGCCTCACAACCATTTTTGTGTGCTTTACGTAAAAATCATTTGCGCGAAAACGGTTTGACTAATCATCTTGAATTCCAGAACTTTTTGCCAGCATGGTCTGAAGATGATCTGAGCCAATTTTGGTGAAAATCAGACAAACCGTCTAGGACGAGTTCGAAAAAGTACGTTTTATGAACAAAAATTTATAGAAAAAAAACTAAACCTTACGATCTTTGAATTTTGGACTTCATTCGACTCTGCATGAGCCAAGGATTCAGAGGAAAAAAGAATTTCGATTCTGTGTCTTACGGTTCAAAAGTTATTAGCATAAAATTATTGAAATTTTGGACAGGTGGTGGCGCTAGAGAGTTTGAGTTAGAGACTCCAAATTTGCTATGGTCAATGATGGGACTGTCCTCTATCAGTGTGCCAAATTTCACAACTTTCCCGCAATCGGTTCTATGGGCTGCCATAGACTTCCAGAGCGGAAGAAGAAGAATAATAATAAATATAGCTGCAAGCAGCAATTGCGGGGCCAAGCACAAAAGAGGCAGAATGAGGAGTTAAGCACGGCAAGTAGCAGCAGACCGACTACAACAATGAGTAACTTAAGCCATTTTAGGATAATATCAGTTGAAATGGCTGAAAATCATAAATACAACCAATCGTAATAAAATTTAATGGCTTATCACTTTTGACCAACAGGTGGTGCTGTTTTCAAATTGATGTGATGTGTTCTGTGTGAGGTGACAATGACACACACAAATTTTGGTGTCATTATGCCAAAGCTTTACAGAGATACAGCCTCAGAATCATTTTGGCATCAAGCTAAAATCTGTAGTGGCGCTGTACGAAAACGGTTTACTCTATCGACACGAAATCCATAACTTTGAGTCAGGACAGTCCGAAGATGATCTGAGTCAATTTTGGTGAAAATCGGACAACGGTCTAGGAGGAGTTCGAACAAGTAGGTTTTGTACATTAATCAAAATGGCGGAAAGGAAGTTCAGTCAAGTATGGTATAATTGGTATGTATGTTGTCGGCATGACCCAAGGAATATTTCGAGACCAGTTTATTACAGTAGGCTAATGCAATCACAAGTTATTAGCATTTTTGGAAATTTCATTATTAATGTTTAATGAATGGTGTATTACTTCTGACCAGCAGGTGGTGCTGTTACCAAATTGATGTGGCGTGGTCAGGGTGTGGTGACAATAGCACATATAAAATTTGGTGTCAATATGTCAAAGCTTTGCAGAGATACAGCCTCAGATGCAGTTTGGCATCTGTTGGCATAATTCGTTGATGCGCTAAACGAAAACGGTTTCGTGTATCGACACAAAATTCATAACTTTTTGCCAGCATGGTCTGAAGATGATCTGAGTAAAATTTGGTGAAATCATACTAACAGGTCTAGGAGGAGTTTGAAAAAGTAGGTTTTCAACATGAATCAAAATGGCGGACAGGAAGTTCGGCCAAAATTGGCAAAATTGGTATCGGTGTTCTCAGCATGACCGAAGGAATCTATCAAAATCAGTTTTATTTCAATAGGCTAATGTACGCAAAAGTTATTAGCATTTTTTGAAATTTCGTTATAACTTTTGACCACAAGGTGGCGCTGGCCCCAAAATTTTTATGTACATTCCGGGCATGGTGCCGAACATTTTTGTAATTAATGTCAAAACGATACGCTAATCCGTTCTCAAGATACAGCATTTTAAAGCTAAATTAAAAATGGCCGACACCCAAAATGGCTGACATGGGAAAATTGGATATGGTGCGACTCGGCATGATTCACCGAATCTAAAGAGACTGGTTTCATGATTTTTGGCCCAACTATTCAGAAGTTATAAGCAAAAAGACCCATTTTTCATATCTCCTGACCACTAGGTGGCACTGTGCTGAAACACTGCAGGTAATCTCAGGTCATGCTTGTTATAAAACACACCAAGTTTGGCCTCAATATGACAAACCGTTGCGGAGATATAGCCTTACAACCATTTTTGCGTGCTTTTCGTAGAATTTATTCGCGCGTCATTCGAAAACGTTTTGACTAATCAACTTGAATTCCATAACTTTTTGCCAGCATGGTCTGAAGATGATCTGAGCCAATTTTGGTGAAAATCAGACAAACCGTCTAGGACGAGTTCGAAAAAGTAGGTTTTACAAATAAAAATTTATAGAAAAAAAACTAACCCTTACAATTTTTGAATTTTGGACTTCATTCGACTCGGCATGAGCCAAGGATTCAGAGGAAAAAAGAATTTTGATTCTGTGCCTTACGGTTCAAAAGTTATTAGCATGAAATTATTGAAAGTTTGGACAGGTGGTGGTGCTAGAGAGTTTGAGTTAGAGACTCCAAACTTGCTATGGTTAATGTTGGGACTGTCCTCTATCAGTGTGCAAAATTATACAACTTTCCCGCAAGCGGTTCTATGGGCTGCCATAGACTTGCGGCGGAAGAAGAAGAAGAAGAAGAAGAAGCGGAATAATAATAACGCCAACGGATACAATAGGTGCCACCGCACCTCTGGTGCTTGGCCCCTAATGACAAAAGCACAACACAATTACTAAACTGAAATTAAAAACAAAAATAAACTAAAATACTTTTTCAATTACTAAACCTACCATTAAAAATATAAAAAAATAAACAATAGAAATATAAAAAAATAAAAAGATAAAGCATATAAAACAAATACTAAAACTAAAATTACAAAAAAAACTTAAAATTACAAAATTACTAAAAAACAAGAAAAACTTTTTCAAATTAAATAGAAATAAACAAAAAAACTAAATGAGAATGAAAAAAGCTAATAAAAATGGCAAAAGCATATAACACAATTACTAAACTAAAATTCAAAATATAATAAACTAAATATAAAATTAAATACTTAAAAAAAATTAAAACTAAGAAAAAAAAGCATATAACAATTACTAAAATTAAAATTCAAAATATAAAATAAACAATAGCAATATTTAAAAAAAAAACAAATAAAAAAGACAAAAGCATATAACACAATTACTAAAACTAAAATTAAAGATATAAATATAAACTAAAATACTTCAAAAGAAAAAAAAAAAACTACGAAAAAGCATATAACAATTATTAAACCTAAAATGCAAAATATAAAATATAAAATAAACAATACAAATATAAAAAATAATAATAATAAAAAAATATAGCTGCAAGCAGCGATGACGGGCCCTCGCCGCCAGTGCATCCGCAACCCTGGTGCCATCAGGAAAACGGTGCCCAGCGGGCACATGCATTAACAGTATCCCTGTACCAGTTTGGATTGAAGTGTCACAGCAATGAAAGGGTTAAAATCAAAATGCTTTTAAGTCATTCTGACACAATGAGAATGAGATAGGATTAGAGTTGAAAAGATTCCTTATCCTATGAGGTCATCTTGTGTTCATTCTTGGTATTACAGTCTTCATCAGCTAGTTTACAAGTGTGATATTTCAAATGTTTTTGCAGCCTCTGAAAACACATTTCCTTAGAATGACTTGTTTTTCATATGTAAAAAGTTGTGAAGAGTTAGGATAATGCATTTTAAATGCTCTCTCTCTCTCTCTCTCTCTCTGTCACACACACACAGCCACTCAACTACCTCAGTCACACTTACACACACACATACACAGACTTAAGCCCATCCCCCGACACAGAGTTAGAGTGAGAGAGTTAGAGTGAGAGCAGATGTTTAATAGTTTTTTAATTTTCTATTTTTTGTTGATTATTTTATATCGATGGAACTAAGCATTTATTTCTCAGAATGACTAGTTCTATGTATGAATTTTTTTTAAAGTGTTTGGATGCTGCATTTTAATATTACGGTTATGTTTTTTCTGCTAATTTCAAAAAATCACTATAAATCAACCGTTCAAGATATCCCAAATCTGCTCGCAATTTAACATCTTCAGTATGTTGGCATCATGTTTACAAAGTTTGGTGTGAACTACTTATTCCTGCTTGGAGGAGTATGAATTTGTTTATAGCTTGATTTTTCCAAAAATCCACATTCAAATCAAAATAGCAGACTTCCTGTTGGTTGCAGCTAATGGGTTTAAATTAGAAAGTTGTCCGGCTTGATGAGACCAATATACATACAGAGTTTGGTGTCTGTAGCTAAAACTAACCCCCCAACTTTTGACTAAAGGTGGCGCTATAGAGCGCCTCCTCCACGCCCGTTTATGAGCCTTTGCCAGTGTCTAACTATCATTAATACTGATGTGTGTATTGAGTTTCATGAAAATCTAAGCTTATTAAGTGGCCCAAAATCACGGGAAACAAATGTTAAAGTTTGACACGTTGCCATGGCAACAGCATTTAATGTATCCACAATCCCTTTACAGATTCTCATTGGCCGTGTTTTCACATTATTCTGATGAAGTTTGAAGCAAATCGAATAAAATTAAGAGGCTGATTTAAAAGCATTTTAAAAATGACACACTTCCTGCTGGCAGTTGGTGGCGCTATAACTTTGACTCTCAATAGTCACATCTATGTGATCGGCATCATACAACAAACAAACTCCTGAAGTTTCATGAGAATCAGACAATGTGTGGAATAGTTATTAGCCATTTCCTGTTTCTCATTTCTCGCCATAAATTCGTCGCCTTGCCACGGCCAAACCGTTCGAGATATCAAAAATCCCTCTGCAATTTAGCATCCCCAATGTCTTGAGGTCATGCTGACCGAGTTTGGTGTCTGTCGGAATAAAGGCCTCCGAGGAGTATATCAAATTCCAGAGCATGCGCTTTTTAAACAGCCCTGAATAGCTCACTTCCTGTTGGGTGGAGCCTATTACATGAGTGCGAAAGTTGTTTGGCTCAATGAGATCTACATGTGTACCGAGTTTCATATGTATACATGCAAGTATGTGTGGGATATACATCAAGTTTTCTGACTGCGTTGCAGGGGGCGCCGTAGAGCCCCTGTGCCACGCCCGGGTCCCAGTCTCTGCGACGTCCTAATGGCCGCAGATTCCAATGTGTGTGCCAATTTTCAAGAGTTTTTGAGCATGTTAAGGGCCCCAAAACCACCAAAAACATTGAAAAAAAAAAAATAATAATAATAATAATAATCCTTAGAAAAACAATAGGGCCTTCGCCCTTTTAGGGCTCGGGCCCTAATTAAAGCATATGATAAAATTACAAAAAATAAAAAAATAAACAACAAAAACTTTCAAATTAGAAATAAATAAATAAAAAGAAGAATTTAAAAAATAATGACAAAAGCACATAAAGTAACACAATTACTAATCTAAAATTAAAAGTATAAAAATAAACAAAAATACTTAAAAGGACTAATAAAAATGGCAAAAGCATATAACAATTACTCAACCTAAAATTCAAAATATAAAATAAACAACAGCAACATAACAAAAAGACAAAAGCATATAACACAATTACTAAAACTAAAAAGAAAAAAAAAACAAAAAACTTTTTAAAATTAAACAGAAAAAATCTAGAATGAAAATAACTATTAAAAATGACAAAAGCACATAACACAATTACTAAAACTAAAATTAAAAATAAAAATATTTTTCAAAATCAAAAATGACAAAAGCATATACCGCAATTGCTAAAACTAAAATTAAAACTATAACTGTAACTATAAAAAAAAACACTGACCTCGAAAAATAGCGCTGCACTTTTGTTCATGCGATGTTTAACAAACTTTGCAGGCAGAGTCTGTGACATGAGGGACTTAATGACATTTCACTTCTACTTAATAATTCTCTATCAGCATGACACAAGTTCATATTAAACACGCACAGCTGTGCGATCACGTCAGACACTCGATCGGCTCTGAGCTCTCTAAGTGACGCTCTGTGAGACAGAAGCCTTGTTAGCTTTTATTTGGACAAACTCTCAGTGTCGTGTGTTCATTTCCAGAGCCGATCTGTGGAAAGAACTGGAACAAAGAGGCTGATCCTCATTATAACCATCAGAACTTTGATCAGATGGAGTTTTATCTGTCTGGAGTGACCCACATTCATTCCTCTATCGCTCTTATTCTCCTCGAATCCAATCTGGTGTCTCCACTGTCCTATTACACAACAGCAGAACACAATACATAAAGATAGCTCAGACTGCATGCTCATTACTCTCTGCTGTTGTTCATTGTGTGATCTGAGATTCTGCTAATTGGTTCAAACTCAGATCCGTTGAGCAAAAAGATAAACATTCAAATATTAGGAAATAAACACGCTGAAAACAAACAAACAAACAAAAAAACAGACCGTTTACATTCTAGGGCGTTGCTAGAGTGTTCTAGGTGGTTGCTAGGACATTATGGGTGGTTACTAAGGTGTTCTATGTGAACAGTAGACAGTTGCTACGGCATTAAGGGCACAGAGGATTCTACGTGGTTGCTAGGGTGTTGCTAGGGTGTTATAGGAGGTTGCTAGGCCATTATAAATGGTTACTAAGGTGTTCTATGTGATTACTAGGGTGTTGCTAGAGTATCTTAGGTGGTTGCTAGGCCATTATAAATGGTTACTAAGGTGTTCTGTGTGAACAGTAGACAATTGCTAGGTATTAAGAGCAGAGTGTTCTAAGTGGTTGCTAGGGCATTGCTAGAGTGTTCTTGGTGGTTGCTAGGCCATTATGGGTGGTTACTAGGTCATTATGGGTGGTTACTAAGGTGTTCTATGTGAACAGTAAACAGTTGCTAGGGCATTAGTACAGAGTGTTCTAGGTGGTTGTTAGGGTGTTGCTAGAGTAATCTAGGTAGTTACTAGGCCATTTTAGGTGGTTACTAAGGTGTTCTATGTGAACAGTAGACAGTTGCTAGGTCATTAGTACAGAGTGTTCTAGGTGGTTGCTAGTAGAGTTGAGCCGGATACTCGGCTGAAACGAGTATCCGGCACGGATAAAGCACTTTTGCCGAGTACGAGTATCATACGAGTAATACGAGTCAATATCTGTGCTCGGATTGAATAAAAATTCTCATTGGGTAGTTTACTGTGTCTGCGTTCTGTGATAGGCTAGTCACAGCGCCCCTCCCCTACACACGTACAGATTTATTGTGTTGCTGTGTCCCGCTCTGCTCACACACACACAGAATAGTGATGGGAAGTTCGGATCATTTTACCGACTCGGTCCTTTGAGTCTCGTTCAGCAAAATGAACGAATCTTTTTTCGAGTCATTTCGTTCATTTCGTTCATTTTAGCAAAATATAATTAAAATGTTACGTTTTACCTCCCTAACACATCTACTGCTTACACAAACGTTGATCACACTACAAACAAAACAAAACTATAATGCTATAAGAAACAGAAAAGATTTATTCATTGTTTACCTGGGTCTTTAGTCTATGATTCGCTCACCTCGCCTCTTATCTGACAAGTTTTCGGGTTTGAGTCGTTCTTTCATCACGTGACAGCCCCATAAGGTGAACGAACGACTCTAAAACAGGTGAACTAATTCCAGTACAGAACCTAATAGGATGTTGCCCATGCGCGACTAAACGAATCACTCCCCGAGGCGACTCGTTCGTCCCGAGTCACATTAAAGATTCGTTCAAAATGAACGAATCGTTCAAGAACGACATGTTCTCTCCCTCAGTCACTCAGGTTTGCGGGGTTTTTTTCGTTAACGTTTAGGGTTTCTTCAGCTTCAGGTTTGTTTTTTACTTTGGTTTGTTTGTAGTACTTTTTAACCAGTAGAGTTTTGGTAAACGTGGGGTTTGTTCAGACGTGGTGCTTGGTAAAAGCGACTCGCGTCTCTGCCTGTCGGAGAATTTTTTTTTCTTTTTTAAACCGTCAGCTGGCTCTGACCAGTTTTTTTTTACTTCACGCACTGAGTGTCTGACACTTTCTTTCTGTATTTCATAAATAAATAAATAAATAAATAAAAAAAGGAAGTAGTGGTATTACAAATTAATTAGTTACACACACACACACACACACACACACACACTCACACACACCTGGTGTGGAAATAAAAAAAAATAAAAAAGAACCAAAAAAATAAATAAAAAAATCACACTGCTCAAGGTTAAAAAAAGAAAGTTATGTTGAAATGAAAACTCTTGTTCATTACATTTTACTTCATAATTGCAACCGCATGTGTTGTATTCATTGTTGCAAAACTTGATCTGTATATAGTTTGTTTGTTATCATGATCAAAACCACTGATCTGAAGCTCAATGCTGATGCTGTCATGTAAATAGTTTTCTAATCAGCAATAAATATAACAATTTCTGATCAACCCATATCAATTGCATGCTTAAAATAACATACCGGTTAAAGCCCCGCCCATTTCAAGACAACATGACCCACTTCCAGGTTAAATCCCACCCACTTCCGGGTTAGGCCCCGCCCACTCCGAGTACAGATACAGATACAGATAATTAATATGGTTAACAGATACAGATACAGATACAGATAATGCTGTACTCGCTCATCCCTAGTTGCTAGGGCATTGCTAGTGTTCTAGGAAGTTGTTAGGCCAGTAAATGTGGTTACTAAGGTGTTCTATGTGGTTGCTAGGGTGTTGCTAGAGTATTTTAGGTGGTGGCTAGGTCATTATATGTGGTTACTAAGGTGTTCTATGTGAATAGTAGACACTTGCTAAGGCATTAAGGGCACAGAGTGTTCTATGTGGTTGCTAGGGCGTTGCTAGTATTCTAGGAAGTTGCTAGGCCAGTAAATGTGATTACTAAGGTATTCTATGTGTGGTTGCTAGTGTTCTAGGGCGTTGCTAGTGTTCTAGGACGTTGCTAGGCCAGTAAATATGTTTACTAAGGTATTCTATGTGGTTGCTAGGGTGTTGCTATAGTATTTTAAGTGGTTGCTTAGGTCATTACATGCAGTTACTAAGGTGTTCTATGTGAACAGTAGGACAGTTGGTAGGACATTAGGGCACAGAGTGTTCTAGGTAGTTTCTAGGGTGTTGTTAGAGTGTTCTGGGGGTTGCTAGGCCAGAATGTGTGGTTACTAGGGTGTTCTTTGTGGTTGCTAGGGTGTTGCTAGTGTGTTCTAGGTGGTTGCTAGGCCAATACATGTAGTTACTAAAGAGTTCTATGTGAACAGTAGACAGTCACTAGGGCAATAGGGCACAGAGCATTCTAGGTGTTGCTAGACGATTATATGTGGTTGCAAAGATGTTTTATTTGAATGCTACACAATTGTTAGGTGGTTGCTAGGGCATTCCTGGAGTTTTCTAGGAAGTTGCTAGGCTATTGTAGATGGTTGCAAAGGTGCTCTATGTGAATAGTGGACAATTTCTAGGGCATTAATACACAGACTGTTCTAGGTGGTTGTTAGGGTGTTGCTAGAGTGTTCTAGGTGGTTGCTAGGTGGCTGCTAAGGTGTTGCCAGGAAATTATAGGTGTTCCTAAGGTGTTCTACACTATGTGATTGGTAGGTTGTTGCTAAGGTGTTGTTATGAGTGGTTGTTAGGGCATTGCTAAGTGGTTGCTAAGGTGCAATAGGTGAGTGTTCAGATGTTTTGGTGGTTTCTTTCTGGTCCAAACAAAAATAGCCTAACACAAAGTTTCACAATATATGTCTTGTAGCTAGAGCTGCATAAAAATGGCAGAAAAAATGCAATATATGATCAACTAAAGATTAATGAATCAAATCAATTTAGATCAATCAAGAAAAATTTAAAGTCATCAAATAAAGACAATCCAATGAGTCTCTAGAATAAATAAATGTCAAAAGCATTAAAATCATATCGCAATGCAACCCTTATGGTAAAGAATTTTAAAGTAGGTTAGTTAAAACATCTATGTAAGTCTGTTGGATCCTTCAGAACGTTTTACAATCAATCATGTCTCAAGCACAAACACTGCAAGGTGATTCACATGCTTAACTTCAATATTTGGCAGCTGTTTCAGCAGTTTCTATGTCTAAGTAACCACAAATGAAAATATCCAAACTGGTTTAACTATCACTCAGATCAGAAAGATAAAACTGGCTTTCAACCAACATTACCATTCTGTTATCATGTTTATCATTAAAACACTCTGAACAATAAAGATGAATTCATTCGGCATGAATACGGTTTGAAATTCCCGAGTGTGCCTGTGATGATGGTATCTGGTTTTCTGTGGGCCGGCGTAACGCGGGCCGACCTGCAGGTATCCGCAGACAGACCGCTATCAGTGAGCGCTTGTCTCTCTGCAGACAAATCTCTCCAGGGGCCGCGCGTACGCTTGTTGGCTTTGTTTTGACTGGGCTCTGAAGGCGGCGTGTGTATCAGATTTACTGTATTGATTTGCTGTGGGCTGCTGCTGGAGATCTGGGAGCTGAACTCTGTTTGGGTCGGATGGGAAGCAGAGCAGACAGGCCACAGATAAGCAAACGCATGAGGTGTAAAAGGCCTTTTAGATAAAAATACGTTCTTGTCCTTCATGCATACCTGAAATCTTTCTATGAAATCACCTTTCTTGTCTTTCGTGGCTCATAAATCACAAAATGATGCCGTTTGCTCAATGTCATTTGAACAAACCTCTAACCTTAAGCATTAAAGTATAATGCATAACTCATCCCATGCCATGTGCTACAGAAATGAATGATTTAGCAAAAAAATGATAAGCGTGATGTTACTTTACTAACACCCAAGAAAACACATAGCAATGCCCGAGTTACCACCATGCAGGACACCCACGCAACCACCCTAGTAATTATGTAACAGTGCCATACCAACTACTTAGAACACCCATGACATTCTAGCAACGAACCAACCAAACAACATTCATGCAAAACACCCTAGCAACCACCCAGAACACCCCAGCAAACACCTAGCAAGGAACCCATAACACAAGTCTACGTAAAGCACTTTGAATCACTACTGAGCGTGAAATGTGTTTTATAAATTAGCTTGACTTGCCAGCATCCCCACCCCAAAAACACCCACGCAACTACCCATAATACCCGTCAACATAAAGCACTTTGAATTACAACTGTGCATGAAATGTGCTATATAAACTTTTCTTGCCAGCATCCCCATCCCAAAGAAAACACCCATGCAACCACCTAGCAACATCCTAGCAACCACCCATTACACATCTAAGCATGCTGAATTACCACTATACATGGAAAGTGCTATAAAAATAATCTTGCTTGCCAGAATAGCTTCTTCGCCAAAAATAAACAGATGCGACCACCTAGCAACACCCTAGGGACCACCCAGAACATCCCAGCAACCACCTAGCAACAACCCATAACACATCTACGTACTGTAAAGCACTTTGAATTTCAACCGTTTTTTAAAATTAGCTACACAAACGTTGCTAGCAACCCCCCAAAAACAACCATACAACCACCTAGCAACACCCTAGCAACTACCCAGAACATGCCAGCAACTACCCATAACACACATTTAAGCAAAGTATTTGAATTACAGCTGTGAATGAAATGTACTATATAAAGAAAGCTTGCCTTGCCAGCATCTCCCAAATAATAAAACACCTATGCAACTGCCTAGCTACTACACCCTAGCAACCACCCAGAACACCCCAGCCACCACTCATAACACCTTTACCTACTGTAAAGCACTTTGAATTTCTACCGTTTTTTAAATGAACTACATAAATAAACTTGCTTTAAAATAAACTAGCAACACCCTAGCAACTACCAATAACACACATTTACACAAAGTACTTGGAATTACAACTGTGAATGAAATGTGCTATCTAAATAAAACTTGCCTTGTCATTATCCCACCCCATGCAACCACCTAGCTACACCATAGCAACCACCCAGAAAACCCCAGCAACCACCTAACAACCACCCATAATATATGGCTATGTAAAGCACTTGGAATTACAACTGTGAATGAAATGTGCTATATAAATTAAACTTGCCTTGCCAGTATCACCACCCTAAAAACACCCATGCAACTACCTACCAACACCCTAGCAACCTCCCAGAACACCCCAGCAACTACTCATAACACATCTATGTATTGTAAACCACTTTGAATAACAACTGTTTTTGAAAAGAGCTAGAGAAATAAACTTGCTTTGCCAGCAACCCCCCCCAAAAAAACATTTAACCTGCTAGCAACACCCTAGCAACCAATCAGAACACCCCAGTAACAATGTAGCAAACACTCATAATATATGGCTATGTAAAGCACTTTGATTTATAACTATGCATGAAATGTGCTACATAAACGAAACTTTCCTTGCCAGCATCACCACCCCAAAAACACCCATGCAACCACCTAGCAACACCCTAGTAACCACCTAGAAACCACCAAGCAACCACCCATATCACCCCAGTAATCAGTCAGCATCAACCAAGTGACTATCCAGAACACTCAAAAAAAAACAGAAATAAATAATAATAATAAACACAGAGAAACTCCCTAACAACCCACCAGAGCCTACTAGCAACACCCTGACAACCACTCACAGCATGCTAGGATTGTGCTGGTGAATTATGCATGGGAAAACAGCACATATTTTCTCCAGGAAACGTAAAATTGTAGTTTGGTTCTGCCTGGCAGTTGCAAAAAAACACTTTCATTCACCCGCACTCAGAAGCAGCATTTCAATCCCCTTCCAGCAAAAGAGAGAGAGAAAGAGAGACACGAGGGAAAGGATTTACAAATGCATGAAGGAGAGGGAATGAAGAGGAAGAGAGAGGAGAAGCGGTACAGAAGAGTAAGATGACGACAGTTAGGGTAGGATGCACAGAAAGCATCCCGGTTCACTATGTAGTGCACACTGTTCCAGAGTGCAGTGAGTCTGTGTGTCATTATGTGTCAGAAATGGATTACTCTCAGATTAGAGTGCTCACACACACACACGCACCTCTCTCTTGCATGGCTGGCGGATAAATCTGTCGCTCTGGATGAGTGCACGGCAAGATGGAGACATCAAACAAGCCTTGTCTTTCTCGTTAAGATTTCATTACATCCACAGGCGCTCAAACACACACACACACACACACACACACACATCCACATCCACTTAGCAGCATGAGGGGGACTGTGTCATTAAGTGCAGCTTCTCCATCAGAGAATTGCAGTGAATTCCATATGAGACGTCACATTAAAACACGGATGGTTTTGAAACACTCTTCCAGAGACGAGCGTCTGTCGCCCCGTCTGAGAATAATCCTAGTACTCTCAGAGGAAAACCGTATTGCTCAAAGGTAGCTTTAAGAATCAACATTGTCTTAGATGTTTCTCATAAGACATGAGACCACACTGTAAGAGAATAGAACTATATAATTAATGTCAAACATTAAAGTTCATCTGATCGTGGAAGAATTTGATCGGAAATCTTCATATTGAGTAATACCCATAATATTTTTTCCGCAGGAAAAACATATGAGCAGCTCTTCATTTAATGTTACTGCTGTCTAGGAGAAATAATTGCGATATTAATGCACTAAAGTCATGCATTTTCTTACTTATAATTTGTCCTAAACAGCACAAAAGTTTCCTTTGAGGCTTATGACTCTCCTTGGCTAGACATCCGAGTTTGTTTCTCCATCAGATTTGGGGAAAAGTAGCATTACATCACTTGCTCACCAATGGATGTGAATGGGTGCCATCAGATTGAGAGTCCAAACAGCTGATAAAAAAAAATTACAATTATCCACATATAATCCACACAACTCCAGTCTATCATCTTGAGAAGCCAAAAGCTGCGTTTGTAAGAAAAAAAATGCATCATAAAGAAATTTTTAAGTGATGAAGTCTATCTCATGTTGTCTCTCACATCAAAATCCACCCACATATTTTTTTAGAGCTGTTTTGTCTTGTAAGAGGTGCTTGATCTGTGCAGATTTCTCTCCTGATTCAGATCAGACCAGTTTTTCCCCTGGAGGAAGCGTTATGGATTATGGATTGTAGGCAGAAGCAATGGTTTAAAGTTAAAAAGACATTCATTGATGGACTGGAGTGGTGTGGATTACTTATGGATTATTGTGATGTTTTTATCAGCTGTTTGGACTCTCATTCTGACGGCACCCATTCACTACAGAGGATCCATTGGTGAGAAAGTGATGCAATGCCAAATCTGATAAAGAAACTCATCATCTACATCTCAGATGGCCTGAGGGTGAGTAAATTCCCAGCAAATGTTGACTTTAGGATGAAGTAGTTATGTAATAATAACTTTACTTTTTTATCATTGACAGCAATAATTGGGTTTACAGCATATAACATTACAGCAGCGTTTTTTTTTTTTTTTAAATAATGGTTTGTTTTCTACGGTTAAAAAAAAAAAATCAGAAAAATGATTTAAAAAAAAAAGAAGAAGAATGATTCAGGGCTTGTAGCACGGCTTGCAAATCATTTGACTGAGATCGGGATTTCAAATCGCGAATCATTTGATTTGAATCATTCAATTTGCAAAATGACTCAAACTCGGTCCGATCTAAATCTGAAACAAATGATTTGCCATACCAGCTCTGAAGTCCAGAACTTAAACGAATGATTCGCAAACCCTAACCAAAGTCCCAATCTGAATCAAGTGATCCACGATCTACGCTCTGAGGTCCCGATCTGAATAATGATTCATGAACCATCATTTCAGATCAGGACCTGGAGTGTGGATTGCGAATCATCTGACTTAAATCAGGATTTCAAATTGTGAATCATTTGATTTCAGTCATTCAGTTTGCAAAATGACTCACGAACCCATTCTGATCAAAATCAAATGATTTGCAAAACATGGTCTGAAATCACAATCTGAATCAAACAATTCGCGATCTACGCTCTAAAGTCCCGATCTAAATGATTTGCAAACCATCATTTCAGATCACAGGGGCCGGTTGCATAAAAGGTTTAGACTAGTCTTAAAAAGTTAGTCAGCTATTTTGTCTTTAAGACTGGTAATAATTTATTTAAAAACAGTTAGAGAAAAATGTAAATTATTCTAAGCTGAATCCAAAAAATAATAATGATTATCCTTTGGTTAACTGCTAGTTAGTCAGACTAATAGTTAAGACACTGTCTTAACATTGAGGCTAAGTTTATGCAACTGGCCCCAGGACTTGGAGTGTGGATCATTAATCATTTGCCTTAGATAAGGACTTTAAATTGCGAATCATTTGATTTCAATCATTCAGTTTGCGAAATAACTCACAAACCCGTTCTGATCTAAATCAAATTATTTGCGATACATCCTTGGAAGTCCTGATCTAAAACAAATGATCTGCCATACGCGCTCTGAAGTCCCGAACTTAATCAAATGATTCGCAAACTCTAACCAAAGTCCCAATCTGAATCAAGTGATTCACAATCTACGCTCTGAAGTCCTGGTCTGAATATTGATTCATTAACCATCATTTCAGATCAGGACTTGGAGTGTTGATTGCAAATCATTTGACTTAGATCAGGATTTCAAATCACGAATCATTTGATTTGAATCATTCAATTTGCGAAATGACTCACGAACCTGTTCTGATCTGAAACAAATGATTTGCAATATGCAATCTAATTTGAGCACTTTGAAACAGTGAATCATCTTGCGAAGCAATAGTTTAACTGATTCAGCTTTTCAAAAAGCTCCCTTTCACCCATCACTACGTGTTTTTAAAAATTGTTACAAGCGATGTTAAAATTGAAAATGAATGGCTCCTTTAATTTGATCTAGTTTTGGTAGTGAATCGCTTGAAATGAATCAAAGACACAAGTTAGAATCAATCAGAGCGGTTCCAGCATAAATGACTCAATTGATTTGGTTCATCTGTTCCTCTTTTCGCATCTTCAGCCATGTTTACACAACACTGTCTGTACTACTACTTGCTTAGCTCGATTGTTTAACATTAACTGAAATGAGCAAAAAAGTTAGGTTTTTTGAATTGCATTAATTTTGCACGAAAACAAATGTGCTTACTGACAAAAAGAAACACTTCCTCTTTTTGCTATTTTCAATTTCAAAAAGTCCAATTCAAGTACTTTAAGCACTTTGTATGAACCCTGTTACAGAAAAACATTCTCCTTTAGGATTAGGGACTATAAAACAGTTCACTTATACAGTAGCATCAGCTGTTAAAGCCTTCAAGGAACGCTTGTGGTTGTATTTTACAGACGCAGAACCTGATAAACAGATGCTCCTGTAGTCGCTGTCACTGCAGCACACGAGGAAACAAATGTCACGAGTGTAATATTTGTTTCTCATTTAGTACTAATGAGGCTTTCATTTTTTAATTCTCTAATCACCCCGGGGTGGATGAATCGAGTCAAATGAGCCTGAACCAAACATTCTGTTCGAAGGCGTCAGAACCCTCACGGTAAAAAAAACACACCACCAGCAGTCACCAGAGACAAAGAGATGATGAAACCCTGAAGAACTAAGTGATGTTTATGCTCGAAAGTCTATAAACTAAAGAAGTTACTGAACAAATCTCAAGAGTTAGAGTTGCAAAAGTCTTCACTGATGAATTGCTTATACAAATGAGAGATATTCACCCACACACACACAAACCAGCAAAACAATTCCTGTCTTCAAGCCTCTGAAGCGCTGAATAGCCCCTCTGTCACACCACGAGTGTATAAACAGAATATATATCAGCTCTTTCCATACAGTCCACAAAAAACCTACTGTGATGGTACCATGGTTAAACTACGGTATCAGACACCTAATGAGGACTGTATTTGAATAGCATATATTTACATGGTCACTCGAGAAATAAAGGTTCTAATTAGAACCTTCGCACTCTGATGTCAACATAGAATGTTTGAAAAGTGTAACACTGAGTTTCTTTTAAATAACAGCATTCCAACATTTTGCATATTCTAAACAGCTGTAGAACAATATTCATACAACAAATCACCTATATACTGTATGTGATCCTGAACCACAAAATCAGTCATAAGGGTCAGTTTTTTGAAACTGAGATGTGTACATCATCTGAAAGCTGAATAAATAAGCTTTCCATTGGGACAATACTCAGCCGAGATACAACTATTTGAAAATCTGCAAAAAAGTTTATATATGTTTACAGTAGAAAATGTACAAAATATCTTCATGGAACATGAACTTTACTTAATATCCTAATGATTTTTTGGCATAAAAAAATAAAATCGATAATTTTGAACCACACAATGTATTTTTGCCTATTGCTACAAATATACCTGTGCTACTTAAGACTGGTTTTCCAGAGTCACATATCAGCTATTTTATAGTTTAGTTTCAATTGTATTTACATATCGCACAAATGTACTTCAATAAAGTCTCCAAATTCCACAATTAAGACACAACATATGTGCGAAAACCATAATATTTGGCCAAGATGCAACTATTTAAAAATCTGCAATCTGAGGGTGCAAAAAAAATCTAAATATTGCGAAAAACGCCTTTAAAGTTGTCCAAATTAAGTTCTTAGCAATGCACATTACTAACCAAAAACTAAGTTTTGATATATTTACGGTAGGAAATTTACAAAATATCTTCATGGAACATGAATCTTAATATCCAAATATTTCTTTTTTTACCAAAATTATATTTTTTTAACCACAGTATATGTGCCAAAACCATAATATTTGGCCAAAATGCAACTATTTAAAAATCTGGAATCTGAGAGTGTGAAAAAAATCAAAATATTGAGAAAATCGCCTTTAAATTTGTCCAAATGAAGTTCTTAGCAATGCATAGTACATGTATTTACATATCGCCAAACACCACAATTAAGCCACAGTATGTGTGCAAAAACCATAGTATGTTTTGTAAACACCCAGGCTTCAAAAATATCATCCTGCCATTACAAAATGCACTATGGAAATCAGTTTCTGTCATTTATTGTTGTTAAAACTTGTGGTATATCGGACAAAGTGAAAAGAAATTAAGCAAAAATGACAGAGATATTCTCAAAGCATCCCATAATTTATCTTTTAACAGCAGTTGCAAAACTGATACATTAGACTGAAACTATGGTTGCCATGGCAACTTACATAAGGGTGCAATATTGCAAAAAAAAAATATTAATCAAATTCAGCAAACTGAATTTGAACAGCAGAGTATCTTCTATTTTAATGCTGTGAAGTTACAGCAGGTGTGTGTGTGTGAGTGTGTTTGTGTACCTGACTCTGTGTGTGTGCGTGCATCTCTGTTGCCTTAGATACCACGACCGAAAAAACATTACAGCCTCTGCTTCATAATCAATGACATTTGGAATAACGCATTATTGCACTGACAACACGCATCAGTCGTAGCGTCAGGTTATTCGTGCGCATCCCCAGCTTGAAAATATCAGCCATGGTGGATATGGGTGGTGTATTGATCACGAAACACACATTCTTTATCACGCACAGGCATATATTGGTAACTCACGCTCTTTTTGCGCAGGTTCAGTCCGTGTTTTAATAATCCGGGCAGATCTCTGATCTTCTGCTTGATCTGGACCTGATCCCTGGCGGTTCTGTTCCATCTCCAGCTCGACAGGAGTCCGTCCTCCGCGGTGCAGGGGATGCTGTCGGATTCCTCCATCATCATCATCCTCCTACTGCCACCTGCTCTTCACGGACGCCGGAGCGACATTCCGCCGCCGCTGCCGCTCGATGGATCTCCAGCCGCCGCAATGAGCCGCTCAACCGAGAGAGAGGAGACGAGACCTGCCGTACACTGCTGCTCCACCCAGCGATCACACACACACACACTTACTCACATACAGCACACAAACACGGACACACACACACACGCGTATACTCGCATAGAAATACATTGAGCGCTCACACACACCTCGATGGCTAAATGAGGACATCCGACAGACTTCTGCTTTTATATGAAATCTGCACCTGAAAGAAAACTTGGAATAAAATAAATTAATAAATAAATAAAATAAAATTTACAACCTAGGAATCATTTCCTAGTGAGGGAAATGCAGGTTTTGGCAGTTATTTTATTAGCTAACATCAGCTATCGGCTAAATTCTGTGGGTAATCGCTTCTGAAGTAAACATTGTTTACATTACTAAACGAAGACACGAATATTGTGAACTAAGATAAAAATGGCCACTTTTGAAATAGACATTAAACTATAATAATCCAAACAACTCTTTATGTGGTCGTTTATCATTCTGTAGTGGAAATATATCAGAAGTCAAGACTTAAAAAAAACGATGATTAGCAATATGTGGCGTAACTCATTAGCAGCTACTAAATTGTGATTTTATGCGTCATTTTAACTGATTATATATGAAGATGTGAGTGTCTCTGTGTTGTGTTTTTCATTTTAATACTGTAAATATTAACCAACTGATCTATATTCGAGAAGTAATGAAAGGAAATATAAACATTTACATTTTAGCGGAGATAAGCGTTTTTTCATTAGCTATTGAGGTTATTTTGCAGATTTCAGCATTTGTCCCATCACATGTGACCCTAGAACACAAAACCATAAGGGTCAATTTTTTGAAATTGATATGTATACATCATCTGAAAGCTTAATAAATAAGCTTTCCATTGATATTTGGCCAAGATACAACCATCTGAAAATCTGGAATCTGCGGGTGCAAAAAAAAAAAAAATCTAAATATTGCCTTTAAAATTGTCCAAATGAAATTCTTAGCAATGCATAGGCTATATATTAAAATTTACGTTTTAATATATATTTATGGTAGGAGATTTACTAAATATCTTCATGGAACATGATCTCTACCTAATATCCTAATGATTTTTGGCATAAAAGAGAGGTTGATCATTTTGACCAATGCAATGTATTGTTGGCTATTTCTACAAATATACCCATGCTACTCCCTGGTTTTGTGGTCCAGGGTCACATATGGGACTTTTAGATGTTTAATAGCTTATGTAATATATAAATGTTAACATTTAAGAAGAAATTGGCATGCCAGGGTGTCACTTTTAAGCCTGTCTTACAAGAAATCAATAGCCAATAGTCTCATGGTTAGCATGCCGACATATGGTGCAGTTGCGCCATGGGCGTCCCAAGTTCGAATCCCAGCTCTTGGACCTTTACAGATCCCACCCCCTTCTCTCTCTTCCACTTCGCTTCCTGTCTTACCTACACTGTCATACCTAAATAAAGGCATAAAAACACCAAAAATAAAATATAAAAAAAAAAGAAAATCACTCCAGAGTTGTATTGTTTTCATGTAATGTTAATTGTAAATAATAGATATATTTAATAAGTTTCAAGTTATTTAACAATAATAAAGGTAATAATTAATGCAATTTTTTTTTTCCCCAAAGGAAAATATTTGTCATGTGTTTGTATGGTGTTAAATATTCATAAATGGATTTTTTATTCTTTATTAAACTCAAAATGTTAAAGGTATCTATGCATACTTAAAAACAGTGCCAGCACATCTTTCATTGCTCCTCTGATCTGGAATTTTAGCATTTAAAATCCACTGATTGGAGTGTCCTAATTATTATTTTGTGCTGTAATTTACTGATTTGGCAGCCCAAAATAGCCCATTTTATATCATTCTTCCCTGTGTTTTCTGAGACACAGTCGAGCCAAAAACGATTTTTCCCAGCTGGTCCGGATCAATGAGACGCACAGAATCATTTAACCTCTTACTGACCAGCATCTTACACCCGTGTTAACAATTATGAAGAATTTTATTGCATTTGTAGGGTTTATGATCTTGAAATTTAGGTTATGAATACAAGGTTACCATTTCAAGTAATTTGGTAATATATAAATATATAAAATAACTCCAAATAATTTCAGCACAAAATATTCTTTTATATGGAAAATAATACTATTATATGTTCTGTTTAAAATAATATTTTTGTAATTGTATAAATATTTTGTTTTAGTATATATATATATATATATATATTCATTTAAATTTATTAATACTAACAATACAGGTCTGTTAAAAAAAGAACCAAAAATAATTTCTGCAGAAAATCTTTTATATTGAAAATAATGTTATTATATTTTCCGTTTTACATTGTTATATATTATAAATATTTTATTTCTGAAAATTATATATATATATATATATATATATACATACATACATACATACTCTAAAACAAAATATTTATAAAATTACAAAAATATTATTTTAAACAGAACATATACTAGTACACACAGTGTGTGTGTTTATAAATATACATATTTATGTAATGAAAATATAAAAATAAACACTAATAAAAAAAAGACAGAACAAAAAAATCTTAAAACTTTATAATTAAAACTGAAAATATACAAATAAAATTATTATTATATTAATTAATTAATTATATCCCATTTAAAATATTTATTTTATATTTTATATATTTTCTACAAAATGTTTACAAAATATTTTATGGAATAAACACATTGTTTTGTGTTTCTTTAATGAATAAAAATCCAGTCACATTTAAATGATCAGTCAATCAATTTTAGCAGAAAATTTTTGTTTTTTGATTTTTTTTTTTTTAATGGAAAGTAACATTATTTTATTAATTAATTGTATCCCAAATAAAATATTTATTTGATACATTTTATTTTTTATTTTATAAATATACTTTCTACAAAATGTTTACAAAATATTTTGGTTTTTTTAATGAATAATTTTTTTTAAGGAAAATAATATTACTACAATAATTATATTATATTATAATCCATATATAATATGTTATTTTATAAATATTTTATATTTTATAAATATATTTTCTACAAAACTGTGTTTCATTAATGAATACAAAACCAATTACATCATCTATGATCAGTGGATCAATTTAATATTTTAATAACCATTAACTCTGCACCAAAATAACTGTATTTTTGCACATTGTTCTGTCCTTAGCGTCTAAAGGACGTGTCTACTATGACCCACTTGTCTAAATAAATGAATCAGAGTGAAATCAATATCAATGTTCAGAGGTTCACATCAATACAACTGCTTTGATTCTCAGCTCTGTGGTGTTTCTTGAGACGGCACATTACACTGTGTTAAAGCATTGATCGGGCTGTTTGTCTCTTAAGACTGCTGTTCATTGTCCCCAATTCCATACAAAACACATCTAGTGTTTTCCAGCACAGTGTAACGGAGTTATCACTAGATTTCTGTCTACTAAAAGATCAGAAGCAGGTCTCTGATTCTGCACAGATTATTTGGGTGCTCTGGCATGTATTTGATGACGAACGGACGGACGCCTGGGGTTGTTATCCATTAACAAGTTGGCAGGCGTCCGCGCTGCTCACAAACGCATGATGGGACAGAAACAGTGGCGGCCCTTCAGACACGCAGCTAAAATCTTCAAGACGCTTTCAGAACGAGCAAAGCGTTCACGATCGGTGAGCTGATCTAAACGCAGAGGCCTGCTTCTTACTGTATAAAGACGTTAAAAGCGAACGGCTGCGCTCGGCAAACCAGTATCTCCACATCTCGCATGAAAGAAAAGCTGATGATCTGTCAAAATGAAAGATCACCTCTACACGGCTGAATGGAGCATATGCCTGGAGGACACGCAAGTATGTGCGAGTGTGTGTGTGTGCGTGTGTGTGTGTGCATCTAACGGCTCGTCCCGGTGGAGTTGACTGGGGGCTGGTGTGTGTGTTGTGGGTGTGTCTGTCTGTGCTCTAATTTCAGGTGTAACGCCAAGGTGTTGGATGACATGAAGAACAGAGGAGAGCAGGTGTTCAGTCTGAATCTGCAGAAAGAGAGCGAGAGAGACACGACGATTAAGTATCTGATGACATAACTGTACAGGATTCTACTGGACATCTGTGATTATTTGGAATATAAAGGATCATGATGGGGGGGGAAAGTCGTCTAAAAAAAATCTAAAAAGGAATTTTGGAAAAATGTAGAAAAATTGTGATACGTGGAAATGCTACGGAGGTTTCATGCTTTCATGTCCAGGTCTAAAAGCATACTCATATTGCTGGTTTCCCCCCACAATCCACTGAAAACTTGTATTCAGATCTGACCAGGGTTAGAGCTAAAACCATTAAAAAAAGAACTAAAAAAAAAAAAAAATTTTTTTTGAATGATTTGATTTGATGTACTAAAGCAACTAAACCTGAAATAGAAATTAAATAAATCATTAAATAAAACATTAACAATGTTTTACTACTATACAGACATAAAAAGAAAGTCCTACAACATTTTTTAATAAAATACAAAATGAAAACTAGAACAAAAAAGAAACAGAAAAGCAAAAACTAAAACTTTATCATTAAAATAAAAACTGAAAAAAAGAACAACACACAAAATAAATTACTAAAACTATCATTGAAATGAAAACTGAAAATACAAAAATAAAAACTACATAAAAAACAGACTGAAAAAAAAAAAATCAATAATAATTTTTAATAAAAATAATATTTTTTGGCAAGGAAAAATCTAATTGGATGATTTGATTTGATTTGATTTGATTTGATGTGATATACTAAAGCAACTAAAACTGAAATAGAAACATAAAATAATTAAATAAAATATTAACAAAAACTATACATACATGATAAGAAACTTAAATGACAAAACAAAAGTACTTAAACATTTTCAAAGAAATGAAAGCTATAACAAAAAAGAAACAGAAAAACAGAAACTAATACTTTGTCATTAAAATAAAATCGGAAAGAATTGACAAAATAATTACTAAACTATCATTAAAATGAAAACTGAAAATATATTACATTTGAAACTATATTACAACAAAATGAACCGAAATAAAAAAAAAGAAAAGAAATATATATATATATATATATATATATATATATATATATATAAAATTACAAAAAGTTTTAAAATGACAAAACAACTACTAAAACATTATCAATAAAATGAAAACTATAACAAAAAGAAAAAAAAAACGATAAAAACTAAAACTTTATCATTAAAATAAAAACTGAAAGAAAAACACAAAATACAAAATTACTAAAACTATCATTCAAATGAAAACTAAAAATATAAAAATAAAAACTACATAAAAAAAACAACACTGAAAAATGAAATGAAAATGAAAACTGTATGTATGCATGTATATATATGAACAATGAATATTTCAATTCAGTTTAAAATGAAAACTGAGAATATAAAAAAAACAATAATAAAAATGACAGAACAAAAAATAAACTTCATAATTAAAATTAAAGCTGATTCCCCTCCAAAGGTTTGGAAACGCCCTAGAAATGTGGGGTTTTGGAATATTGGCATGAATCCTTTTTAATTTTTGATTAAAGCACTGATAAGAGACAACACAAACTACGAAAACATTTTATTACATAAACAGTTTATACATAGAAAAAACATCAATTTTCGATTCATCAAAATATCCAGCATTAGCAGCTATTACAGCTCTGCGTAATCTGGGCCTAAATTCATTGTATTCTAAACTTAATTGGCAATCAGTTGTTGACGCTATTAAAGGGGTCATCCGATGATAAGTTCACTTTTTCATGTTGTTTGAACATTAATGTGTGTTGTCAGTGTATGTACAAATCTACCCTATAATGATAAAAATCCATGCAGTGGTTTTTAATTAATCTGTAAAAAATAATATCCCCTTTTTCAAATCGAGCCATTCTCAGATGCCTGTCGTTGTTGCGTCACACCCACAGAGGACACTCCCACGATAGTTGATTGACATGAGCTCTTACCTCAGACCAGCTGTAACAGTCCAGTAACTTTGTTTCAATGCTAGCGCAGGGATGTAGAATATCTCTGATTGAGCGACTGAGGTGTTGTGTTGTTGGATGTAATAATGAACGCAGTGGTCGTCATTTACTCCCGACATCTGAGCCGCTGAAGACGTAGTAGATTACGTTTGTTTGTGAAGGGAATGCACTTCCCGATCTACATATATCCGTCTATGTTCACGCGAATCATTCATGATCCAGCTTCACTTACAGAAGAAGTGAGTATAAGTGTTTTTTTATGAATCTTTGCGATCGCCTTTCCTTATAACGTGGTAGTTCGGAAGTTTAGCGGCTAAACGCGGGTACATGCGGCTAATGTAAACAAGACCGTCTTTCCACAGAGAGAGAAGAGAGGGGCGGGGTGAGCAGAGCTCATTTGCATTTAAAGGAACAACCCCTTAGAATGAGATGATTTTTGCAGAGCTCATTTTGGCAAGGTAAAATAGGTGTTGTTTTACAAAACTATTGAGAATTTTTAATCAAAGTATATTAGAGACTTTTCATTAAGACCCTAAAAAATCATATCAACTTGTGGAAAATGTGCAAAAAGCTTTTAAAAACCTGGGCCAAGTTTAATATCACAGCTGGCAAAGGGGCATGTCTGACTTTGATATGTATATATTGCCATTATTATGTAATTAAAATGAAAATTATTATTGCTGGTCTTCAATGATCATGTCAAGTTACCTTACCAAAAAATGATAAGGATTTATGCTGATATCGTCCAAAACCTCAGTTTGCCAAGGGTGTTTACAAACTTTTGGAGGGCAGTGTATAAAATAATAGTTAATTAAAATAAACTAAATATTTCAGTTCAATTCAAAATGAAAACTGAAATTCTAAAAATAAAAACTATAATTAAAAAAATGACAACAAATTATTACATTTCATAATTAAAATTAAAACTGAAAAATATATTTTCAGTTTATTTTAATGATAACGGTTTAGTATTTTTTTTTGTCTGGTCATTTTAGGTATAGTTTTTAGTTAATATAGTTAGTTAATATAATTTTTCAATATATATTAATATTATACTTAAAAATGACAAGACAAAAAAAAATACTAAAACTTTGTCAAACATTGTAAAACCTTGAACTAATTATTTCAATTCAGTTCAAAATGAAAACTATAATAAATAAATGACAACTAAATTATAAAGCTTCAGAGTTAAAATTAAAACAAAAAAACTATTTTCGGTTAATTTTAACAATAGTTTATTTTTTTGTCTGGTATAGTTAGTTTAGATAATATAATTTTTAATAAATATTATTATACTTAAAAATTACAAGACAAAAATAATACTAAAACATTATCATTATCATTATAATAAAAATTGAAAATACAAAAATAAACAATATAAAGACAAAAAAAACCTAAAAATGTATAATTAAAATGAAACCTGTATATATAAACAACTATTCAAAAATCATTTCAAAAAATGATGAAACACTAATTACTAAAACTTTACCATTCAAACTAAAAATATAAAAATAAAAACTCTCAATAAAACTAAAACAGCACTGGATTCTGTTTGAAACTCATACTTTGTGACCTGAAGGATCCTAATGGTAATGATATTATAACACTATATCATTTGTTTTAAAATGTAATGTTTTTAATATAGTAAAATATAGGTTATGGCATTTTTTAGATTAAAATATTGGTTCATTATATTCAAAACGTAAAAATATTACTGTATATCTCTATATTGCATTAATATAATTTAAAAAACAATTTTAGAAACAACCATATTTTTGCAGCTTTATTTGCGGTGCACAAATTAGACTTAAAAATTACATTTTTGATAGAATGTGTGTTAATCTGATGATGAACATATTAGTTAACGATATCAGTGTCCCTCTGGGAGATTTGTCTGAATGTTTTTCTGTCTGTTGTGATGTTCTGTTGCATTCAAACGCTGAAAGTCTATTCTTAGAAAGGCTTATCATGATTAAAATACTCTGTTAAGCCCTACGTTGAAGTATTTACTTACGAGTCATTTCCTCTCAGCGCTGATGTCATGTGATCTGATGACAGGAGCTCAGAGCTCTGTAAAATGTGTGATGACCGCACATCCATGTAAACCTGAAAAAGAAGTATTATGTTAAAAACTGTATATTTGAACAAAGAAACATGTATAATTTAATGCGTAGAACTATCTTTAATACACACACACATACAATATTTTATTATAAATATTTAAAATAAGATACAAATAGGATATGTTAGTACACAGTTAAGTTATAGTTTACTTGCCAATGCTCCAAACTAAATTCTGAATATCTTTCAAAAATCTGATGTTACTAACATTGCAAACGTCTGTAAATCCAGTGCTGATTTCATCCTTGAAAGTTTTCATTGTCAGGAAACACAACTTTTTCCAGACAGACTGTTGAAAAACCCTCTAAGCCTGTTTACTCTTGGAAGCTGCATAAAGTCAGCCAATCACATTAGAGCTTGCCGGATTAAGAAAGTGCTCCAGTTTCACATGAAACGCGCGTCAGGCGGTCAGCGAACGGACGACGGGCGTCCCGTCTGATGCTGAGATGACTGCGAGTCTACAGAAGAGCGTCTGCATGTGAAAGTGAGAATAAGAAAGTGAAGAAAGTCTTTCATCTTAAACCTTCTCCTCTCCAGTTCAGCTCTCGCACACAGACTGAGATCTTCAAACACACCCTTGATTAAATATTGAGGAACGCCCATGGCTCTCTAACAGAACACAACCTCCAGAACCTCCAGAAAAAAGAGAGGAGAGGAGGTTTGGTACCAACCCAAGGAAACATTGTTGGGTGAATAACATCCTTGCTGGTTAACACTGCTATCAACCAGTCAGATTTCAGGGTTAGAGCTGATTTTACAAGCAGTTCGTTTTCAACCAAACACGAAAATTGTCATTTACACACCCATCAAGATGCTCCAAAACTGTATGAGTTTCTTTCTGCTGTTGAACACAGATGATATTTTGACCAAATACTTGCTTGTAGTCATTTACTTCCATAGTATTTTTGTCCATACTATGGAAATCAATAGGTACCATCAGCTGTTTGTTTACCTATATTCTTCCAAAATATCTTTTGTGTTCAACAGAAGAAAGAAACTCATACATTTTGATGGTAAGTAAACAACAAAATTGTCATTTTTGGGTGAACTATCCCTTTAAGTTACTTTGTTTAACAAGAACATTGTTCCAAAAGGCAAAATCACTGGCATGCTATAAACTTTACAAATTATAATAAGTATAATGGTGTTTAAAACAACATGTAAACGACATTATTGGAAAGAAGTGTTTTACTGCCATCTTGTGGTTCCTTTATACCTTAAACCCATGTTAAAAATAAAATATCCTGTTCAAACAAACATAGAATCGCAGAATCTAAAACGGCACATCTTTCCATAAATCATCTTTTCAATAAATAATTCACGCTATACCTACATATTTTATAGTCATGAAAGAAAGGGGTTATTGTGGTCAATATAATTTGAAAGTCAATTACCCGGCAGCTTTTTCAGGAAGGGAGAGTCCTCCAAATTTTCTCGGTGGACAGACTTGAGGGGAAGCCACCAAAACAAGGAAATCTCCCCAAACTTGGTTTAAAGATTTGCCAAAATTTTGATAAAATTGTGTATTTTCCCAACGCTGGTCTGATCCAGCTTGTCACGGTTATCCATCTGGCTCATTTTATACATTAACTGTCAGTCATCCTAAATAAGTTTTACATAAACATAAACAAACATTTTAGATTTAAAAATTTCTAAAAACATGTAAAGTTATAAATAAGGACAGCACTTACCCGTCAGATAGAGTACTGATCCCAACGGTCAGTCTGCTGTTGCTATGGTTACCACCTCGCCTAGGCGCGAATTCTTGAAAATACGCGCTATTTTTGTCTTACTTAAGCAGTTACTCCTTATTTGAAATGTTTAATGAAATGAATGTACGTTAGAGCTGAAGATCTTTGCCCGAACCCTATGAAACCCGACGGGACCGGACGGGTTCGGTCGGGCTCGGGCTTGGGCTTGATTTATATCATTTTACACGGGCTCGGGCTTGCGTTTCGGTTTGCCCGGTAAATTAGCGGTCATGTGATGCGTTTCGTTTAGCGTGAGAAAGATGCGAAAATGGATGCTGAGGAGGTGAAACGGAGGCTTGCCTCTGGTGATTACGTTTTGGCAAAAATAGCCAGATCAGTACTATGCATCCCGGCCAGTCGCAGCAGCAGTGAAAGGGTGTTCAGTGCTGCTTGACGCACCATCAGTGAGCTCAGGACCGCGCTGAAACTATCTTAATTTCGTTATTGCCAAAAACCCATCTTAATTTAGAACTTATCCTAATTTAATTTGTTAAGAAAGAGTCTTTTTTATTGGCGCGTTGGCATATTTATAGGCTAAGTGTACACCTATTTAGAGTGCTAAGATGTTACGATGTTACAGAGGACTTATATTTCTTTGTTCCAACTTCCAAGTGGCCTATAGCCTACGTTAGTCGTTAATACATTTTGTTAAAACATGTATAAATGACTCATTCTTGACAAAAGGCAAAAGAGCTGTGTGCTTGCGCACATTTTAATAATGTCGGGCTGTAAACTCCCTGGGCTCGGGCCGAATTCTGTCGGGCCTAACTTTTAAGGCCCGATTACAGCTCTAATGTACGTATGAAATACATGTTAACAGAGCATGAAGTCAATTTGTAGGCCAAACTTGGCCAAACTCTGGATTTAAAATTTTCAGTGTTTTCAACCAATTTCTAATGGGCTTCGTTATTGTAAGTAGGAGAAAATTTACTTTCACATTTTATTCTACAATAACATAAATAATAACTGCACATTTAAACGGCAAATGTGCAATTTGAAGGCACTATTTAAAAAAAAAAAAAATCTGTAATTAATTAATTAATATATATGAAAGAAGTGTACGTAGTTTTTTTTTTTTTTAACAGGTGTTTTAACTGTATTTTGAATTTTGCAAGTCTTTTTGCGCCCTAAGTTAGTCATCTTAAATAGGTTTTAGATAAAAAATGTTGTAGATTTAAAAGTTCTCTATAACATTAAAACATGTTAGAAAGTTATAAATAATGATAAAACTTATGTTTTGTAAACGTACCTGTCAGTCTACTGAACCAAACTGTTAATCTGTTGTAGCTATGGTTACCACCAGTGACGGGAATAACGGCGTTATAAATAAACGGCGTTGCTAACGGCATTATTTTTTCAGTAACGAGTAATCAAACAAATTACTGTTTCCTACGTTACAACGCCGTTACCATTACTGCCAATAAAATACTGCGTTACTATCATTTATTATAATATTATTATAATTTTATTTTTCAGTTCATCTGAATGGATGCGCAGCGTACCTGTATTTGACGAGCTGTAAACTCTAGTGTGAAGGCACATGACTAGCCGTCACTTTGTCTCACACACCCAAAGAAAGATACAGAGCGACAGAGTCTTATACCATGCAGAATTGACGCGCTACGTGTAAACGATATTCTTTGTTGTATTTTCCTCTCAAAACAACGGAGCTCCTTTGGAATACTTCAGCTTTTAAGAACTGCTGGTTTCTCCGGTAGTAGGCGGAACTAATGTGCAAACAGCAATCTCATTGGCTGGCGCTCACCTATTATCGTCCCTGTTTTGATTACAGCAAATCAGTTAGAGCGAACGCAGACAACGTGATTAATATTTATGAACCCAGCAGCTCATTAAACCTTAGTGTGTTTAATATTGTTATTAATAGTAGAATTCGTGGTAGTAACAAGACGTTCATAGAAACACTAAATTACAAACAATATCACCACCAGTCCTAAGTTCAGTCAACATGACAAACATGCATTCATACATGATTATTCTAATTACTAAAGTTCTAATGGCTAAAGTTGAATGCTAATTATATTATATCAGATATTTAATATTAGTCTGGTAAGTAAACTAAAAATGTACTTAATTTCATTAAAATTTCATTCATTTAACATATTTAATATTGGGGTCATCCGAGTTATTTAATATATTTAATTTTTTATTATTATTATTATTTTTAAAGCAACACAGTAGTTACTTTCCCTGGTAATTAGTTACTTTTATAATGATGTAACTCTAACTCAGTTACTATTTGTGAGAAGTAACTAGTAACTATAACTAATTACTTTTCAAAGTAACATTCCCAACACTGCCCACAACAACATTAAAATAGTGTAGATTAGTGTACAATGTTTTATATTTATTTTATAGTTATATTAAATTAGATTTTTTTTTAAGTAACGCAATAGTTACTTTGCCTGGTAATTAGTTACTTTTATAATGATGTAACTCAGTTACTAACTCAGTTACTATTTGTGAGAAGTAACTAGTAACTATAACTAATTACTTTTTTAAAGGTACGTGCCCAACACTGGTTACCACCTCGTCTGCAAGCGAATTTTTTTCTGGAACTATGAAAATACCCGCTCTTTTTGTCGTACTCCTTATTTACTCCTTATTTGAAATGTTTAATTAATGTACGTACATTTTAACGGAGCATTAAGTCAATTTGTAGGCTAAACCTTAACCTTGGTTTCTATTAACCATTTTAAATTTAATTTTTTTCAGTGTTTTCAACCAGTTTCTAATGGGGTTTGTTATTTTACTAAGTTTACATATTGATTTTTTTTTTTTTAACAGGTGTTTTACCTGCATTTTGAATTTTGCAAGTCTTTAGCGCCCTATGTTAGTCAGTCATCTTAAGTTTTATATAAAACATTTTAAGCTTTAACATGAAAGCATGTAATAAAGTTATAAATAATGACAGCACTTATGTTTTGTCAACGTACCGGTCAGATCCAACGGTCAATCTGCTGTTGCTATGGTTACCACCTGCCTGTGCGCAAATTATTTTCTGAAACTTTGAAAATACGCGCTCTTTCAGTCATTCATGTACACACGTTCAAAAGGAGCATAACGTCAATTTGTAGGACAAACCTTAATCATAGTTTCTCTGAGCCATTTTCTATTTGGAATATTCAGTGTTTTCAAGCTATTTCCAATAGGGTTCATTATTATAAGTACAAGAAGGAAAATAAACTTAAACATTTCTTTCCACGACAAGGCACCATTAAAAAAAAAAGTAAGTAAAAAGGCACAATGAATTATATTAACATAGAAGCAGTTTCTGTATTGATTTTTTACTGGTTTTTACCTGCACTGAATTGCACTGTGTTTAGAGTTAACCGAAATATCCATAATATTACATCCAGGCAGAAAATTATCAGTACACTTTCTGTTTTGTTTTTGTTTGTTTTTTTGGTTTTTTTTAACAGTGTATGTCACTAACAACTTGATATAGCAGTACTACAGATGTCTGATTCATTCAAGTATTCCTTCTATCCAGCCGTCTTGAAGATGCATACTTTCAATTCATGATTTCATGCATGTGTGCACAGCAAGACAGTGACGCAAGAGACTGTGGCAATCAGTGGAAAAAATGCTTAGCTCAGCCAAACTTACTCCTTGAGGCTTGAGCTTGGGCCCATTTCACACACACATGTACCATTGGCTCTTTGGCACAAACCCCATTTCTGTGATTCGTCACGGATGCGCTGTTGCGTGAAGATGCCATGGTTTGCTCAAGCCGGAAAATCTAAAGTTGCTCAGTTTAAAAGCGTAATTGGAAGTCTATTTTTGGAGCACTGGGGTCTGATTCACTGTTTTCAGCAGTCCTGTTTGTGCCGGATGCATTGCACTCTCATCTTCAGTTACATTTAGTGGTGTCAGTAATTGGCAGTAATAAGAAAAACCCCAGTTTCAGAAACCAAACATCTAAAAACACCCACACAATCACACTTCACATGCTGCATTTCTGTGGAAAACAGGCTTTAGCATAAATGTAAAAATATCTTGTGCATATCTACAGTTTCACAACATATTTCTGTGAAAACCTATTGTTTAAAAGGATGTGACGTGTGGCCAAGTATGGTGACCCATGCTCGGAATTTGCGCTCTGCATTTAACCCATCCAAGTGCACAAACACAATAGTGAGTAGTGAACACACACCCGGAGCAGTGGGCAGCCATATTGCCATTGCTGCGTACTCGAGAGCACTGGTTATTCACTCCCACCACCTTCAATCCCTGCCGGACCTGGGACTCGAAACCCGCAACCTTTCGGTTACAAGCCCGCCTCCCTAACCATTAGGCCACGGCTGCCCACAACACGTGCTGACTCTGAAAAAAGCAAACAAGGAGTAAAATACACATAGTAAACAGGTTTGACTCATTCCTCTCCTGAAAAGACCAGCGTAGGTTGTGTTTTAGATGCAAGTCAAACCTCTAAAACATCAAGACCATATCTAAACCAGCAGCTCCATTAGCTTAACCACCAAGACCAACTCGGTCAACCAGCTCGGTTTGATTGGTGAGCAACAAACCAGCACTACAAAAGTTCATACTAAGCAAACAGAACTTGAAAAAATAATGCACAAGCAAAACGTCATATCTAGATCTGTTCCAAGTCATTATATGAACTGGATTAATATTCAGATCTCTGATAACAGGGTGTAAAATGCAAGGTTATGAAAATAAATTCTGATATACTGATAGGACTTTCTTAGTAAAAGGAAACACTTTCACTGGATTACACGTTGATGACAATTTTCGTGGAATAAACATAAAAACCGCCTGCTATCATGTGAGAATCTCAGATCACACCTCAAAACCTGTGGTTTCTGCTGCAGGCCGCTTCATCCTGTAGAAGTCAACCCTGAATTAATAGAAATGCTCACTGCATTATGCTACAAAACTCTACATTTCTCATCTATCACCACCCACTGCTGTTGTACCAGTGACGGAAAAAAATCTTCAGAATGGCAAAGTATGGCATTGTTAAAATGCAACCTTGTGGTAAAGGAATTGGTAGCGTTTTACAATAACTAGTTTGCATATACAATAAACATGCTGTACTTGAAAGTTACAGTGCATTGAATATTTTATTTTTTTTATTTTATTTTATGGAGATGAGATATATGTACAAGGATTATTAACTAATGAATCAATTAACAAAAAAAAAAAAAAAATCTTTTTTTTATTATTATTATTTTATCATTTTTCTGTGTCAACATGCCCCACTGTACCTATGAAGAAATTTCAAATAAATAAATACATACATTTAAAATGTTCAAAAAATTTAAAAAAAATATTTTGATTAAAGGATAAACTATAAAGTTGTCACTTTATGTTACGAATACAAAATATAAATAAAATAATATTACAAAAAGCAATAAAAAAAAAAAAGTATATACAACAGTTGTTATTGCTAGCTAAAACTATTAAAATTAATGCCAAAAAATTATTTAAAAACAAATTTACATTGATGAAAAACATAAAAGTAAAAACTAAAGTAAACATTGGCAATTAAACTGAAACTAAATGAAATCTTATTTTTTTGTCCCTTTTTGGCAAAGCAAAACTCGGAAACTTCCACCATTGCACAGACACTCCATTTTAAGATCTTCTCAGCTTCATACAATTATTTCCCCCTTGCTGAAGGGGAATCCTCCATTTTGCAAAGCACGATAAATATGCATATTAACCAGAGGTCTTCAGTGAGGTCCTTAACGATTCAAAAGCTGATATATTACAGAATGAGATCACTTAGAGAAAGCAGAATTCAAAAAGAAGAAGGAAAAGACCGACACACACATTACTTTTTTTTTACTTTCATTTCTTTTATTTGTAAAGCTCATACATGCATCCTTTCTTAGAATTACAATAAAAGAAACTATAAGAATCTGAAACTGTATGTGCAGCAGCTTGCATGATACAGATGCAACTTAAATATGGGTTAAGAAATGTCAGCTTCTGTCTGAAAACAATCAGAGTTGAACTTAAAGACATGCATTATTCAGAAGATATAAACAAAGACTGGGGCAAGTTGTCACAATATCTGTATCTCAGTAACTATGAAGTTTCAAGTCAAGTCTCTAACAGTGCATTTGTTGAAACGGCTAAAATATAGTAATTAATATAATATGATAGTATATTTAATCATGATTAAATAATTTCTGTGATTTCTATCATCCAAACTTTTTGTTTCTATCATCAAAACACTTCATGGTTTCCCAAATTCTTGAGAAGAGCCTACAATGCATTGATAAAAACATGCCATACAAGATGGCCTATGTTTGCCTTAGACTTATGTTTAAAAATAAATAAATAAAAATGATTGCATACATTCAAAGGAGTATTAGCTAATTAATTAATTAATAGCAAAATGAATAATAAAAATAATTCAAAGATTTAACATTTTTTGAAAAATGTGAATTACAGAAATTCATATCAGTATGAAGTTACTGTATAAGCATCTAAACCATAAATAAATAAATAAAAATAATTGTATACACGTACAAGGACTATTAGCTAATGAATTAATTATTAGCAAAATGAATAATAAAAATAATAATTAAATATTTTAACATTTATTTAAAAAAAAAAAAAAGGAAAATTTTTCTTATATCAGTATCAAGTTACTGTATAGGCATCTACACCCATAAAAAAGAATAAATAAATAAAATAACTGCATACATATACAAGAAGTATTCGCTAATGAATTAATTAATATCAAAATTGATAATAAAAATAATAATTAAATAAATTTTTTTTTTGAAAAATTCTGAATTTCAAAAATATCAGTTTACATCAGTATCACGTTACTGTATATAGGCACCTACACCAATAAATAAATAAAGAAATAAACAATTGTTTTAACAAAAATTAAAAACATAATATGCATTAATGAAAATTAAAATTAGGGCAGTGTTTCTCTCTTCCTAAATTCTGAAAAGATTTTTATATAAAAACATTTATCCAAATTATTTTTTATTTATTTTTGCAATAAATGTGCATTTCAAAACTTCAACAAATAGCTGACTAATTCTGTGACAACATGCCCAACTGTAAAAGCCTCTATACTCATACTGAAGACTTTTTCAGAAAAATAGGTTCAATCAATCAGTCAGAGTATTAAAACCTAAATCAACTTGTGGAAACCTTCAGGTTTTAAGGGGAAAAAGTAAAAGAACAAAAATCCATGTATGAAAATCAGAAGCAATTTTCCCCTCTTCCAAGGGGGTGGAAACTCCTCTAAGTGTGTATAAAAACCACATGAGAAGTGCGCTTCACAATTCTGCCGAGTTTTCTTCAAGACGTCCCACGTGAACCCTTGCGCAATCAGGATGTCATCAACTCTGAGTAAGTGCAGCATCTGAGCGATCGGACGGATGCTCGTGCAACAACAGACGCAACTCTTCACTTTCTCTCTCTCACTTTCTCTGCAGGCGTATTGCTCTTCCTGTCTGCCGTACAGACGGCTTTCATCTATTTGGTGGACGCGGTGCCCACATACAACGGTTTGGCTGAACTACCCGAAATATCGGGGGACGAGGTTCAGGACGTGGATGGAAAGAGTCCTCTGAGCGACCGACATAAGTGGCATCTGATGGCCAAAGATCTGCACCGGGACATCAAGATGCTGAGAGACCAACAGGTGCAGTTCACTACACATTAATGCAAACATGCTTTATGTTACTGAAACTAACTCGGGGTTCCTCCATCTGCAGTTTGAGAGAGATTTCAGAGAGATGGTGAACATGACGGCATATGAGGGTGTGAGGATCAAAACCCCTCTCCTCAAACCGTCAGACGGCTGCCTGTCCAAAAACTTCAGCACAGTAAGAACAAACTTCTCTCAAATGGTTATTTATGGCTGATTGTTCAACTAGAAGAACGTTTCTGAGCCCTAAGCCTCATTTTAAAATACAAACATAAGATATTTAGTTCATTAAAATCTTTATTTATTGTTTCTGTAAATACTTTACATTAATTTCCCAAAGCATTATGAACTAATGTGAACACTGTGTATTTTTGTTAACATTTTAATAACATTAACAAAGATTAATTGTGTAAAACTACATAAGCACAACTATATGTTTAATGGTTATTTATATTAAATTAGACTATTATTAGGTAATTCATACATTTTATTATATATTTTGGTTTTATATTTAATTATTAGTTTATTGTATTTATATTGCGAAAATTGTCAGTTCATGTCAGCTAATGCATTATCACTTAATTTAAGGAGTTACCAAATATTTAATTATTAATACTTCAATTACTGTAAAAACATATGAATTATTAAGATGATTAATGTCACATTTATATCTTTTTTGTCCCTTTATAATTATCATACTTAAATGTGTTATTTCATAGCTTTGATGATTATTATTATAACTTTAAAAATAATAATAATACATAAAAATACATAAATGGGTCATTAACGTATACGGATTTGACATGCCAATTTTAAAATACAAAAGTAATATCTGATGTAATTGTTCAAACATTAAGAACGTTGTGTACACATAAATTCATATTAAAATTTAAAATGAAGTGATTTTAGTGTATTTCCATCTCGATGAATTGGCCATAGCCTTAAAAAACGTCATGTGGTGCGACCATGATTTATATTAAAATTAATTTCCATAACATGCTTAACCTTTTTTAGATGTTCTGAGTAATTAGAGTGTTTAGAAACAGTATTTGCTTCATTTTGAGTTTTTGTAAATAATGATCTCATACTTTTTATATATATATTATATATATATATATATATATATAAAATTTCAGAGTTGCCTTCTTAAATGTAGTTAGCAGACTTATTTTCTGTGTAAACTGCATAAAAATGCTTTAAAAATACAATTCACTTACGCATGTGATTCATATTTCAACCACAGAAATGAGATATTTTACTTTTAATTTAATACAGTTATTCCTATTTCAGTTGCATCACATGATGAACGGTCGCTCCAAAGGATGCAAAGGCCTTATATCATTAAACATTTAAAGAGAAAAGTGCAGCACATGGCATTAACTGCAGGCATTTATTTAGATCCATTTATTTCTGAACTTTGCCCTATCTTGGCTGCTCAACTGAATTACTTCCATATATAGCAATCAGACATAAAAACACAAAACCAGTCTTAAGTAGCACGGGTATATTTGTAGCAATAGCCAAAAATACATTGTATGGGTCAAAATTGTTGATTTTTCTTTTACGCCAAAAATCTATAGGATATTAAGTAAAGATCATGTTCCATTAAGATATGTTGTAAATTTCCTAGAGTCAATATATCAAAACTTACTTTTTGTTTAGTAATGTGCATTCCTAAGAACTTCAGTTGGGCAACTTTCAAGGCGATTTGCTCAATATTTAGATTTTTTTGCACCCTCAGATTTTCAATGGAAAGCTTATTTATTCAGCTTTCAGATGAAATCTCAATTTCAAAAAATTGTCACTTATGACAGGTTTTGTGGTCCAGGGTCACATGTACATTTGTAAAATGTATGTAATGTTTTATTACTGTAAAATCAATCGTCACTGCCACCAAGCCAAGCATTATCATAACAGAGTTTTCCAAAATGTTTATATTTGTAAATAGGAAACGGTGAAGTATATTTTAGCGCTCACCAAAATTTCCCTACAAAAAAAAAAAAATGAAAATTAAAAAAAAAAAAAAAAAATGTAATTTGCATTCAACGTACTCTCATGGCTCTCTCATTTGTAGCAATAGCCAAAAATACATTGTATGAGTCAAAATGATTCATTTTTATTTTATGCCTAAATCATTAGGATATTAAGTAAAGATAAAAGAGAAATGAAGATATTTTGTTAATTTACTATTGTAAATATATCAAAACTTAATTTTTGATTAGTAATATGCATTGCTAAGAACTTGATTTGGAACTTTAAAGGCGATTTTCTCAATATTTTGATTTTTTTTTTGTTGCACCCTCAGATTCCAGATTTTCAAATAGTTGTATCTTGGCCAAATATTGTCCTGTCCTAACAAACCATACATCAATACAACAAAATACATACAACTGATTTTGTCATCCAGGGTCACATATTACTGTATTATTTTAACTGTTAAAATAAATAAGTAGACATGTCCAAATATTTAACTGGTACTTTATGCAAACTGGTACTTTATTGCATTTGTAATGTTTTATTACTATAAAATCAACTGTCATTACCATGAAGCCAAGTATTTTATTAGAACCCAGTTTTTCCAAAATGTTTATATTTGTAAATAAGCAGTGAAGGAGATTTTTCCAGAACAGATTTTCATGATTTGATAATCTTAGATCACTAACATATCCATTTTATTTCAGAAACAATTTAGTGTTATCATAAGCTCACCGCTAATAAACTGCTAGCTAATGTGCTCTATTAGCCAGTCGAGAGACAACAGAAGTTTCCCTCCAAAAATTTGAAAAATGTTATTAGCGTTCAACACACTCATGGCAATTCATAACTTTATTACTAAGTTTTGGCGACATGGTGGCTAATGATTGATTCAATGCTGCTTTACGTTAACAAAGAGGGAACTAAAAGTGTTTATTTGGATGAATGTGTACAATCTGCTCACGCCCCGCTAACGGTACAACGAACAGTTCCGAACGAATCACATCGTACAAATTCGTACAAGATCGTCATCTGGTAAAATAGTTACTGTACATTTGAAACCAGGTTACCGTTAAACAAACTAAAGGCAGTTTAGCGCTAAACAAGACCGTGATTAGAACGTTTAGCCAGCATATGACGCCATAAACGTTTTCATTTGATTTCGTCAAACACTTAAGTGTTGGTAAACGCTCATACCTGATGAATCCTCTCATGATTGTTTCAGGAACGGTGCCTAAAACGCATTTACAGCGTCCTGACCTGGTATAAAGACAACTGGAGCTTCATCGAGAACGAAAACCTGACCTCAAGCCTGGTGAACGACATCAAACACGAGACCAAACGCCTGCTGGAAGCCATTAACAGCCAGGTAAACACACCTCAACGTCTTCGCCGCGCTCAATCTGACGTCACGTCGACGTCATAACGCGACGCATTTTTTTAAATGATAAAAAAGCGCACGTATTGCGATTTTTTTGTCAGATTATTTACTGTTCTTTATTTATTCACACACACACCTGCCTATTTGATTTACTAGGAGTTGCGGTGGCATTTCGTGTTAAGAGCATAAACATTGAAACATTTGCTAACACTTTTCAGTTAAAATATAAAATAATATATATATATATATATATATAGATATAGATATAGATATAGATATATATAGATATATACATACATACATATAATAGGTCACAGCTCACAAAATATAAATAAAAAAATATATATTTTTATAAAAACATTTATATATTATAAACAATGACTACAGTCATCTATGAAATATTTACAACTTAATGCTTTTAATTAAGTATTTCTTTTAAAGCATAAACTTCCAAATATTTGTTAATATTTTACAACAACTACAGCATTTATAAACTTTAGGTAATATTAATTTACTAATTAACATCAATTATTAATAAACGATTAAAAGCAAATTGTGCATGCTAACATTTTTTACTGCATTATGAACTATCATGAGCAAACAATTAATTTTTTTGTAAGATTTTATTAACATTAACAATAAAAACTCATAAATTAAATTTATATTGTTTTTTTTATATTTTATGTTTCTATTATTAAATGTTATTATTCGGTTATTTATATATTTTATATTAACTTATATAGTACTGTCAAACAATTAATCGCATCCAAAATAAAAGTTTTTGTATACATAATGTGTGTGTACTGTGTATATTATGTATATATAAAATACACACAAGTACAGTATATATTTTAAAAATCAGATTTTTTTATTCATATAATATATGTAAATATAATTTTCTTATCATTTTTCATATATTCTTAAATATATCCATGTAAACAAATACATATTATTTAAACAAAATGTTTATTTTGCATGCGATTAATCACAATTAATTGTTTGACAGCACTATTATATTATTATTGGGTCACTGATATATTTTATTTATTTTTTACATTTTATATTTTTAATTAAATTATTTTTTTTTAATTGTTAGAACATGATAGCAAATGCATTAACAAATGAGATTTTAAGGCATTACCAAAAATTAAATGACTTTTTGCATGTTAAAGCTCAAAGATCAATTAATTAGTCAAAACAGATCTCATTCAGTGATTAATTAATAGACCGATAACCGATATTTCAAACCGATATACATGTTTGGTGTAAAAATGAATTACGAAAAAACAAGAGTTGTGACAAAAACTTTCTATAAAATGCTTTTAAATTATTTTATCAGCAAATGGGTTTTGAAAATTACCGATACAGAGAACCATAAAAATACTTAATATCGGCGCCGATTATAAGCAAGGCCGATAATAGGTCGACCCATATTCCAGACTGACATCAAACAGATCCAAAAATGGCATTTTAGCCTTTCAGACCAATAACTCTGAGCAATTGTTTATTATCAGTGTAAGCGCTCATATATGAACACATCTGATGTTTTCTTTGTCCCCGCAGCTGCAGATAGCCGACGGACAGGCGGATCAGATGTCCATCGCTCCTCTATCGGTCAAATCGGCATGGACGCGCAAGACCGCCGCGCACTCCATCCTGTTCAACTTCACCAGCGTGATGATCGACACGTGCAGAGCCGTCAATTACATGAGCAAAAACAAAACTGCACATCGTGGAAAAGACATGAAAAGACCCAGAGACTGGAGCTCCGACAAGAACTAATTTATTCAACCGATTTATTTATTTATTTACCTTAGCTGATATTTAATTAAGAGAATTGTAATTTAATATTTATGAGTGTTAACTTATTGATTGTTGTGCAACACTGATATTTATAAATTCAATATTTATGTACTTGTTTATGGATTCTCTAGTTTTTATGACAATGAAACTCGGTGCTAATGAATATTTATGAATTGGTTTGCTTTATTTGAAACTGAATGTGAAAACATGCTGATTGTTTACGATGATCTCAATAAAAAAAATAAAAATTCAGTGACATTTTGTGTGTTTCTCAATGCAATGTTTTAGAAAGAGGAAGCAAAAGTCTTAAAATAACACAAAACAGTGGGTGGACGTGACAGAGAAGTATTTACATCCCAGCACAGCGTTCGGATCTGAATGAGTGTCCCGTGATGACATGATGGACAAGAACTCGCTGCTTTCAGAGTCTTCGTTGAGTTTGCGGATTGGTCCGTAGTTTCCATCAGGAACGTCTTCAACCCCAAAGCAAACTGAAAATACAAAACAGATCAACCCACTGTCATCTTCAGCAGCTTTCTGAGCTAAAATACTGTGATTTTCACATGACCAACTCACAAAACTCACCTAAGGACTGTGGGTTCAGGCATCCCTGGATCGGCTCCTCGCTTGAATCCTGGGAGAGCAAGAAATACATTTAAAAACGTGTTTCTATTGAAACATGGAACAGAATCAGACACGGTAAACTGGTAAACGGGAACTGCTCAAAGTCACATTTCATTAAAACTGAACACATGAATAAAAATATTAATTGAAAAAAAAAATTAATTATTTATATATATATATATATATATACACACACTGACCAAAATTATAAATGCAACACTTTTGTTTTTGCCCCCATTTTTCGTGAGCTGAACTCAAAGATCTAAGACTTGTTCTATTATCATGCTGCAACATGAGGTGATGGTCGTGGATGAATGGCACAACAATGGGCCTCAGGATCTCGTCACGGTATCTCTGTGCATTCAAAATGCCATCAATAAAATGCACCTGTGTTCATTGTCCATAACATACCATAACCCCACCGCCACCATGGGCCACTCAATCCACAACATTGACATCAGCAAACCGCTCACCCACACGACACCATACACGCTGTCTGCCATCTGCCCTGTACAGTGAAAACCGGGATTCATCAATGAAGAGAACACCTCTCCAAAGTGCCAGACGCCATCCAATGTGAGTATTTGCCTACTCAAGTCGGTTAGATAGGCCTTTTGTGTACATAGAAAAGGCTTAGATCTGAGTTCAGCTCATGAAAAATGGGGGCAAAAAGTGTTTGTAATTTTGGTCAATGTATATAACCATTTTAAATCTATAAATTTGTTACATATGTATATTACATAACATACATAACAATAATAAAATTATTATTAAATTATATATAAGAAGAATATTTTAATAACTATGATTTTAAAATGCATAGAACAAATAATTATATACTTATTTCACAATTATATTATAATTATATTACAATTAATTAATTCTAAATTTAAGAAATTACATTTTATGTGTATAATACAATTTTACGAAGCATAAAATAATAAAAACATTTTTAATAACTATCAAAATTGATACATTAATTAATTATACTTAGTAATTCTAAATTATGTTTTATATTTCTATTTTATTTAGTAAATCTACATTGTATATACAATTAAAAAAAAAAAAAGCAAATTTTCCCCATTACTTTTTTGTTTTCTGTGATATATTTTATGTAATATATTGAATTTTTTTATTAAATTTATAGCAGAATTAGGTTATTTATATATTAATTATATGTATTCATATATTTTATATTTTTATATATAAAATTACACACAGGCAAAAGACAAGCTTAAAATGCACAAAAATAATAAATTATATAATTAAATAGTAACTTGTAATTACATAAAATTATTTTATATAAATGTACAAAATATTATAATATAATACACAAACGCACATACACATATACACACACATAAATTAAACGATTTCAAAATTTCAAATTATAATTCTACAAATACATACATTCATACACACACATACATATATACACACACTTATAATAAATATTTTATTTAATAACTACTGTGATTTTAAAATGTATAGAATAAATTATATATTACAATTATATTACAATTAATTATTAATTATAAATAAAAACTTATATTTTTATGTATATAATATACAAACAATTTTGCAAAGCATAAAATAAATATTTAACTATTTCAACTGATTTTATTATTTTTAGTATTTTAGTATTTTATTATACTTAGTAATTCTAAATATATTTCATATTTCAATTTTATTTAGTAAATCTAAAGTGGTAATAAGTGTTTTTTGTGTTCCTCATTACTGTAATACTGTATTTTTCATTTAACTCAGCATAACATTTGTTTGCAGTACAGCAAAAACAATGCAACTGAAAAAATGTTCAAATGTCATTAATAGTGTCAAAATGCAAAATGCAAAAGAAAAAAAAAATCATTTTTCTGAATGTAAATTATTTTCGGGTAATTTTTTTGTGTTCTTCACAGCTTTTGTGAGATTTACTGATCTACAGAGCAGGTGGCATTTAATATAATGCTGATATGTGTATGCTTAATAATAACAATGAAAAAAAAATAGCTGAAAATAAATCAGAAACAGAAAACAAAAATACATTATATATTAGTAAAGCGCATATAGTTTAGGGTTCAGCCAATCAGATGTGGCCAAATACCATGTTTATAAGTTATATATTACAAATATAACATGTATTATAAGTACATGTTATGTTTATAATATATTTTTATAACTGACTGACCTGTCCTAGTTTCATCTGAGGGTTTATTACCAACTATTACCAAATGACCCAATGCAGAGTAATATATGGGACAGAATTGTTGACATACATTGTTCATGTTTTTATTGCATCAGCGTTTGTGGATGAAACCTCTCTCACTCTCACTTTAGCAAGTCTGGATTCACATGAACTTACAGAGAAATTCTGGTATGACTGGACTCAAATGGCATCATGAAACTGCCTCACATCCGCCTCAGATCCGGAGTCCAGAGTAAAAAAGTCCTGCATTGCAGCGGACATGGCCAATCCTTCCTGTTTTCATCCGATATTGACTGGCTAACACAACAAAAGCCTCATCTGTGTGAGAACTCGAAGAATTCAGACGTCAGAGCTGATTCATTTCAAACTCATTTATTGAGCAACACGCTCGTGTGTAACGAGTTATGAGGAATGACTGCACACACTCATCACTGCTCTCTTCTGCTTTTTATATTTCAATATTGCACGGATATGTTGGATACCTGACTGTCTGGACTGTGAGGTCAGATTAGAGAAATAAGACCTTTGTGTTGTCCTGAATGTATTTAATTGAATTTAAGTAAATGCAGTATGGGGACATAAAATATTGATTTTAGTTGAAACTATCATAAGTGGAAAAAGAGAGAGCTCAGGCTGGGTTAATTGTTGGTTTGTGTGGTGCAATTTTTTTTAATAATCATATATTATAAATATTTATATATCATATTTATGTAATTTCATAATAGCCCTATATTATATAATACTTATATTTTGTCTGCATTTATTGAATGTTTTTTTTTTTTTAAATATTTTTATAGTATTTATTTTTATAGTTTTTGTTAATAGTAGTCATACATATACATAAAACATAATATTTATATATATTATAATATAATATATATGCGTGTATTTATTGTGTATCATTATTATTATTATTATTATTATTATATGTATACATATGTATATAAAATAGAAATAACATAATAGAAAATTAGAATTGAAAATTCTATTATATTTAGTAATATTTTATTTATTACATTATAATATATATTTTTGAAATATATATAAATACACACACACACACACGTGTGTGTGTCTGAATGTATTTGACTGTGTGTGTGTGTATTTATATATATTTCATAAATATATATTATAATGTAATAAAACTGCCTGTCTTTTACATTTTTTAATGGTTTATTTATACAAATTTATTGTTTATTTATTGTGTATTATTATTATTCGTATACATGTGTATATAAAATAGAAATAACATAATATAATATTGTTAAATATTATAATATAACAATATATAATAGAATATTTTATATATATTTATTTATATGTATTTACTTGCCTTTTTAATTAATTGCATCTTTTAAATTGCTATACTATAAACGTTTAATTTATATATATTTATTATATTTATTTAGTATATTTGTATAGCAGCCTTATATTATAAATATATTAATAACAATACTAATAAATTATATTATATTTAATAATATATATATATATATATATATATAGCAGAAGTACATTATAAATATAGATTTACTATATTTATATATTATATTATCAATTATATTTTTATAATAGTCTGTCTTTTCCATGGTCAGATTCGTCCTCCAGAAATGCTAATGTTTTGACTCATGGGGTTTTTCTGCGTAACAGACACACAAAAAGCTACAACTTCCTTTTGCATCTCATTTGTCTCTAAACGTTTCCCAACATGCCAAAAATACAGAAGCAGGCAAATTTGTGTGGATCAGAATGGAGAGCCCTGAACCCTCATGAACATTTTTACAGTGATGACGCTGCAGGAGCACAAACTCTGACCCCACGCCCGCCCCAATGAGGATGGAGCGCCACAGCGGCAGGAAGCGATGGGCTTCAGACACTTAACAGCCGTGCTCACGCAACAAACACTATTAAACTCAACATTACTAGCCGAAATGATGCAGATTCACAAACATACGCGTCCCAGAAGCCTTTCATCCTGACCGACTGTCCTGCAGTGACGTAAAACACAACTCAATGACACATAACATTACCGGAACTAGTACGGTGAACAATGGCCAGTTTATAAAACAATTTAATGATGACAAACTAGATGAGAACATCAGAGATGAACTAAAACAAACACTTGCCAACTAACTGATATGATGCCAATAGCAAAAAGAAAATAATAATAAGTTGGCATGCGCACAGTTCCTAATGAAAGCCTGTTTCTGCAATAGAAAAAAAATGTAAAAAGGTAATTGTGACTTTTTATGTCACCATCCGAGTTACAAAGTCAGAATTGTGTGATATAAATTTGCAGTTCTAAGAAATAAAGCAACAGCTGAAAAAAAAAAAAGTCAGAAATGCAAGACAAAACTGACTTTTTTTTCTTAAAACTGAGACTAAAAGTCACAAATGCATGTTATAAACACACAAACTCAGAAGTGTTAGTTTTTATCTTGCAATTCTGACTTTATAAATCAGTTTTAGTCTGAACCGCAAAATAAAAACTCACAATAAAAACACACATATATATATATACTACTATTAAAAACACTATAAAAAAATAAATACTATAAAAATAATTTTTAAAGTTGTTTATGTTATGTTTATATCTTGCAATTCTGTCATTTTTTCTCCAAATTGTGACTTTATATTCCACAATTTTGACTTTTCCCACAATTGCAAATTTATATCTCACAATTCTGAGGGGAAAAAACAAGTGTTGTAAGATATAAACTCACAATTGTAAATACAAGTCTTTTTTCCCCTCGGAATTAGACTTTATAGCTTGCAATTACGTGTTATGAAGTCAGAATTGCGAGATATAAACAATATACCAGTCACAATTGTGTTATAAACTTAAAATTGCAAGAAAAACTGGGAGAAACAAAAACTCAGAATTGTTCAGAGCTGATATCATGTAATTCTCACTTCATTTATCACAACTGAGTTTACATCTCAAAAATTTGACTTTTCTCACAACTGCAAGTTTATATCTCAGTATTGAAAAGAAAAAGTCAGAACTGAGATGGAAACACAATTTCGAGACCTGTGAGATAAATATTTATATGAGATTAATAAAATATTTAAATTTTTTCATATTTTTAAAAATATTTATTTTAACTTATTTTTATTTTTATAAATTTTAAAAAAAAATCTACAGATATACATTTATCTGTCAATGCTGATCATCTCAAAATTAGCAAAAGTGCCTGATATATCGCTATTAATGTTCATGGATCAACAGTATGTTTGGTGCAAAAAAGGTAAAGCTTATGTCCCAAAGTATACAACCAAATCCACTTAAAGGAGAAGTCCACTTCCAAAACAACTTCCAGCACGACGCTACGTACTATTGAATCACATCGAAAGGTCACGCGGAACTACAGACCCAGTGTTTACAAAGTGAACATACAAAGACTAAGAAAGTGCAAGCAAGTCAAACGCTGTTTACAAACAAAAAGGTACAACGATGTCGGATGATTCTGAAGTTGTAGGAGAAAATAAGATGGAGTTTTTCGCCATTCTCAGTACACAGACAATGAACTTAGACGTGATTCACAGTAGTGATGGGAAGTTCAGATCATTTTACTGACTCTGACCTTTGAGTCTCGTTCAGCAAAATGAACAAATCTTTTTGAGTCATTTCGTTCACTTTAGCAAAATATAATTACAATGTTACGTATCACTTCCCTAACACATCTACTGCTTACACAAACGTTGATCACACTACAAACAAGACGAAACTATAATGTTATAAGAAACAGAAAAGATTCATTCATTGTTTAGCTGGGTCTTTAGTCTATGATTAGCTCACCTCACCTCTTATCTGACAAGTTTTCATGTTTGAGTCGTTCGTTCATCACATAACAGATGAACAAACGACTCAAAACAGGTGAACTAATTCCAGTACAGAACCTAATAGGATGTTGTGCATGTGCGACTGAACGAATCACTCGTTTTTCCCGAGTCACATTAAAGATTCGTTCAAAATGAATGAATCGTTCAAGAATGACCAATCACTAATTTGTAGCATCGTGGATGCGCATCCCAGAGCCTGTGCTACACAAGCTTTTGTGCTTAAAAAGTATACAAATTTTTATTTTTCAAAAAAAATGAGCGATTGTTTTGCTAGATAAGACCCTTCTTCCTCAGCTGGGATCGTTTAGACCCTTTGAAGCTGCATTTAAACTACATTTTGGAAGTTCAAAATCGGGCACCAATGAAGTCCATTATATGGAGAAAAATCCTGAAATGTTTTCCTCAAAAACCATAATTTCTTTATGACTAAAGACAGAAAGACACGAACATCTTGGATGACAAGGGGGTGATTACATCATTTGTAAATTGCTGTTCTGCTTTAAAGGAACAGTTCAGCCAAAAATGAAAATCCTGTGATCATTTATTCATACTCAAGTTATTCCAAACCTGTCTGAGTTTATTTGTTTCTGTTGAGCACAAAAGAACATATTAGGAAGAATGCTGCCAACCAAACAGCTGCTGGTAGCCATTGACTTCCATAGTATTTTTTTCCATACTCCTGAAGTCAATGGCTACCATCAGCTGTTTGGTTATCAGCATTCTTCGACATTTTGAGGTGAAGTATACCTTTAAATTTGGTTCAGGGATCACTCATAGAATGTTTTTGAGTGGGCTGTTCAGTCTTCAGACTTAAACCTCACTGAAAATATTCAGTGGGATTTAAAGAAAGAGGTGGCAACGTGAAAACCAACGATTATCGGTGTTTTTTTCAAGCAAGGAACGGGCCAAGATTAGAGAGACAGAGAGGTGACAGAAACATCTACGCACTTACAGGCAACGCTTACTGAAGGTTATAAAGAATTAAAGGATCTGCATCAAATGTGACTTTTTGAAAAGTGAATAATTTTATACATGATTGTTTAGAGCCAATTTGACTTCTTTCGGTTTTCATCAACATTTGCAGAATCTCTCAAATGTGCAATAATTAACATTTTATGATAGTTTACTGATGCTTCAGTTGAACTGTTTTCATAAACATTAGTTCCTCACAGGTCAAAGGGGTTAAATAAATTTGACCGCAACTATAAATGTGTGCGATTTATAAGCATTGGCCAATAACTAGGCTTGATTGACTTACGTGATCACCTTAATATTTACCTTTAGTCTTATTAGCGTTAAATGCACATATAGTCCGTTTCATGTTTCCATTTCAATGTTTTCATCATATCAGCCAGATATTCTCCGCTCACCTAGGCTGCATATATTTAATCAAAATTACAGTAAAAATGGTAAAATATTTTATAATTTCAAATAACTGTTTTCTGTGTGAGTATCTGTTTAACTATAATTTATTTCTAGAGTCAAAGGTGAATTTTCAGCATCACTACTCCAGCTCTCAGTGTCACATGATCCTTCAGAAAACATTCTAATATGCTGATTTGCTCGTTATTTATAGAGATGTTTGACTTATTAAACGCTATATATGTTTCAATCACCCATCACAGGCCTCATATGAACACAAATCATTGATGATAATCATGAAAACACACAGGTTTGGTGCGCCAGTAAGGTAAGTGTGGTTTACTGACCGAGATACAGCACAGTGGGGATGAAGCCCCAGCGGATGACGAACTGGCCGCACTGGAAGACCTGCTGCAGCCGCTGCTTGGTCTCTTTGCTCAATTTAGGCATGATTTTAATCAGATTTTATGAAAGCTCGTCTCTGGATCCGATGCGGTGCGGTGAAGGGCACGGAAGAGCGCAGGAAGCACGTGTATGCCGTAAAGCGTGCTTCAGCAATGTTCAGTTTTGCGACAGTCGCAATAAAAGCGCCACGCTGACATCTAGTGGCCACACAGAGCACATCAGGACACCAGCAGGTACGAGGAAATTATTTTATTTTATTTTATTTTATTTTATTTTATTTTATTTTATTGTAAATTTCGCTTTGTTTTTTGTGAAAAATGCGTCATGAACGTCACATTAAAATATTTTATATATTAATGTATTTTGACAATTTCCTTGAAATGTTTAATAATGAAAGGCAAACAAAATAAGAAAAAAATCCTAGTCGAACATTTGTTTTAATTGCACGTTTATATTATTTTGTTTTATTTTATTATTAATGAAAAACTGCGTCATTAATACAAAAATATTATATGTAAATGTATGCATTTTGACAGTTTAAATTTGAACAAAATCCCAGACAAAGATATATTTTAAATACAATATTATTTATTTGCTTTGTTAATTATGAAAAATGCATCATTAATCTAAAATTACATGTTGTATATATAAATGTATGCATTTTGACAATTTACTTGAATTGCTGAATAATGGAAATGACAAAAATGACAAAATCCCATTCGAACAAATATGTTTTAATTACACAATTACTATATTTTGCTTTATGAAAAATGCATTGATATACTAAATTAAATATATATTATATATATATAAGTTAAAATAAAACCTAATTCAAAATATTTTTAATTACACTATTATTTATTTTTATTTTGGCTTTATGTAAAATACACCATTAAACCTTAATAAAATATATATAAATGTATGCTTTTTGACAATTTACTTGAATTGCTGAATTATAAAAAAAAACAAATAAAATTCCAGAAAAACAGACAATATTTTATTACACAATAATTACATGAATTATTATTATTATTATTATTATTATTATTATTATTGCTACTACTACAAACCAGTGTTAAGTATTTAAAATAAATTCTTTATTTACATTTTAATATAAATTGTAATATAATTTTAAAATAAAAAATTATTACATAAAATAAAACTGAATTATATATAAAAAACTAAATTCCATACAAACATACGTTTTATAATATACTTATATAAATTATTATTGTTGTTGTTGTTGTTGCTATTACAAACCGGTGTTATTTTAAATATTTAAAATAAATAATTTATTTACTCATTTATTTGATTACATGATTATTTGTTTACTTATTTAAAGAATCAAATTTTAATATAATTTTAATTAATTTCAATATAATAAAAGAAATCCATAAAATAAAATAAATTCACAGCTCAAAGATTTACATTCATAACTGTTTTTTGTTTGTTTGTTTTTTGTTTTTTATTACACAATATAATTATATACATCTTATTATAAATATTATTATTACAACCCGATATGTTATTTATTTTAAATATTTAAAATAAATTATTTACTTATTTATTTATTTATTTAAAGGATTAATGAAAATTTAGGGTCTACATTTTAATATCATTTTAATTAAAAAAAAATAAATCTATAAAATAAAATAAATTTACAGTTCAAAGACTTACACTCATAACTCTATGCTTATTTGTTTATTTTTACAATTTACTGAATTATAAATAAAATTTCAGAAAAACAGACATATTTTATTACAAAATATAATTACATAAATTATCATTATTATCATTATTATTACTGTAATTGTTATTACAAACTGGTCTTAATTATTTTAAATATGTAAAATTATTTATTTACTTATTTATTTGATTATATGATTATTTCTTTTCTTACTTAAAGAATCAATGAAAAATAAGAGTCTAAATTGTAATATTAATTTTAATTAATTTAAATACATAAATCCATAAATTATAATAAATTTACAGTTCAATGATTTATACTCATAACTGCTTAGAAAAACAAGTGTTAATTTTAATTAAACGTTTATTAGCAAAACATTTATAGAGATTTTTTTTCTCAGTATAAAATAAACTAGAATCACATTGATATAGAAATGAAAAAACACCATGAAAAAGACGACTATAAATGAAAAGAATTTTCCACTCAAGCATCCGAATTCCTGGAAACTGTGACATGATGGGAAAGAAAAACAGACGTCCTGTAAGGTGCTGTAGTTTCCCGCCACTAGGTGGCAGCAGTGCGCCTCTCTGTTTAGGGTTACAGGTCAGTGGTCACGTGGATACTGATGGTGGGGAGCTTAGGTGTTCCAAATAAACCACGCCCCCAGCCCCATTGGAGGTGGGGCTGGAGGCGTGGCTGGACATCTGGCTACTTATTATTTATGTAATTATGAGATTATTTATTTACTTATTTAAAAATTAATAAAAAGTAAGCGTCTAAATTTTAATAGATTTTTAATTAATTTTAATATAAAACATAATTCCATAAAATACAGAAAAAAATGTTTTTTTTGTTTTTTTGTTACAATTTACTGAATTATGAAAAACAGACATATTTTATGACACATTATAATTATATACATTTTATTATTATTATTATTATTGTTGTTATTATTATTGTTATTACAAACTGATGTTATTTATTTTAAATATTTAAATTAAATTATTTACTTATTTAAAGAATAAATTAAAAATTAGGATCTACATTTTAATATAATTTTAATGTAAAAAAAAAAAAATCATTAAAATAAATTCACAGTTCAGTGACTTACACTCATAACAGTATGCTTATTTTTATTATTATTTTTTTATAATTTACTGAATTATAAAAAAGAAAAAAGCAAATAAACTTCCAGAAAAAATACATATTTTATTACACAATATAATTACATAAGTTATCATTATTATTATTGCTATTATTACTGGTGTTAGTTATTTTAAATATTTAAAGTAAATTATATACATATTTATTTGATGACATGATTATTTATTTACTTATTTAAAGAATTAATGAAAAATAAGGGTCTAAATTATAATAATCATTTTAATATGATTTTAATTCATTTTAATATTAAAAAAATAATCCATAAAATAAATTAAATTAAAATCAATAAATTAAACTCATAGATAACTATGCTTTTTTTTTTACAATTTACTGAATTATTAAAAAAAAAACTAACAAATAAAATAAAATTCCAGAAAAACAGACATATTTTATTACACAATATAATTACATAAATTATTATTGTTGTTGTTGTTGTTGTTGTTGTTACAAACCAGTGTTATTTAAAATGTTTAAAATAAATTATTTATTTACTTATTTGATTATATGTTTATTTATTTACTTAAAGAATCACTGAAAAATAATGGTCTAAATTGTAATAAAATTTTATATAATTTTAATTCATTTTAATAAAATAAAATAAATTCACAGTTCAATGATTTACACTCAATTTTAATTAAATGTTAACTAGCAAACCATTTATAGGGTTTTTTTTTTCAACACTTAAAAATCCAGAAGCACATTGTAATAGAAATCTTTATTTTCAGAGACCGTAACCATGTTACTTTTTTGTGACGCAAGGCAAAAAATGACTTTAGTACAATAATATTTACAATTCACAACGAAATATTCACATTCTCCAAATAATCAGAGCACAGACACGAGCACTGTTATTGATGAACCACTTCAAATTAAAAACACAAACCATTATGAGCAGAAAAACGTCTTCAAAAACATCATCCTAAAAACCGAAAAGCATAAAACCAGACAAATACTGGCGCAACAACACAGCGCACCAATAAAAGAAGAAAAATCGATGCTTTCATTAGATTCACCTTCAAATCAAGAAATGATTTCTAGCTTATAATCACACTGTTTTCTAGGTCTCTCAAAGCGTGACATCAGCGCGACACACGAGCGGCCGGTTAACTAATACCAGTTTAACCACCAATACTAAACCGCCGTCATCTCTTATGGTCTCACATACAGCAATTCAATTAATAACCATATTGCTTTCGAAACACCATGAAAAAGACGACTATAAATGAAGACAGTCTAATTTCCACTCAAGCATCCAACTTCCTGGAAACTGGGATGGCTTCGGGTTCGAGCCCAGTGCATGCTGGGATACGTAGAGAAGAGGAACTGCAGTTCACACACGTAAAAATACGTCGAAAACGTCCAAATCAGCATTAAAAATACACATTTGACTTCACGTGGATTTTAAAAACACTTCAAAAATACATGACTTTGGTAATCAATCACGACCGACCACAACTGATAGGAAAAAAACAGACGTCCTGTAAGGTGCTGCAGTTTCCCGCCACTAGGTGGCAGCGGTGCGCGTCTCTGTTCAGGGTCACAGGTCAGAGGTCACGTGGATACTGATGGTGGGCGAGCGCTGTCGGTGGGCGGGGCTTATGTGTTCCAAATAAGCCACGCCCCCGTCGTCGGCTTCTGCGACGTGATTGGAGATGGGGCTGGAGGCGCGGCTGGACGGCTGGTTGCCCGCGGTGGCGGCGGCGAGGACGTTGCTGACCTGCTCGAAGGAGCGCGAGAAGACGGCGCTGGCGGTGCGAGACAGGCTGAGCGAGCCGCTCTTGGGCACCGATTGGCTGGCGGTCAGCGTCAGGCGCTTGAGCGACAGTAGCTCCAGGTTTTCGCTCATGGCGCGGACGGCGGCCTGCTTGCGCGTCAGCTGATCCATGCCGGTGACCGCGTCCTTCTCTTTGTCCTTGTCTTTGTCTTTCTCTTTGCTGGATCGGCCCGTCAGGCGCCGCAGACCCTTCCCGCTCAGTTTCCCGCCTCCGGCTGTTGCCGCGGCGCCGCCGCTGTTGCTAATGACGATGGTCGGCGGGCTGCTCTGACCGGCGGAGGGCTGCGTGCAGATGCCCTCGTCCACCTCCGCGATCTCCGTCAGCTCATCCGGGGAACCCAAATCCACTGCGTCTGCGGCGGGAGAGAGAATACGAGTCAAAATGTGTTTTGGAATTTTTTTTAAAAATGTTTTGAAGTAACTGAGGCTGAATTTATATGAAGAAAAGTACAGAAAAAAAAATACAGAAAAATTGCAAAATATTTTTATAATTCAAAACAGCCATTTTCTATGTGAATATCTGTTAAAATGTAATTTATTTCTGTGATCAAATTTGAATTTTCAGCATCATTACTTCAGTCTTCAGTGTCACATGATCCTGCAGAAATCCTTCTATACATTCTATATTTAGTTTTTAATTTGTTATTCATCAAATAATCTTGAAAACTAAAAAGTATCACCGTTTCCACAAAAATATTGGGCAGCACAGCTGTTTTGAACATTGATAATAATCAGAAATGTTTCTTGAGCAGCAAATGAGAATATTAGAATGATTGAAGGATCATGTGACACTGAAGACTGAAGTAATGATGCTGAAAATTCAGCTTTGATCACAGAAATAAATGACATTTTAACAGATATATACAAAGAAAACCGCTATTTTAAATTGTAATAATATTTCACAATTTTACTGTTTTTTTCTGTATTTTTCATCACATAAACGCAGCCTTGCAGAGCAAGAGAGACTTTTTTCAGGAAGATTAAAAATTTTATTTAATCACAAACTTGTGACCAGTAGTGTATGTTGAATTATTATTATTATTATTATAAGATGAATCTCACAAAGATATATCCAGGTCGTATTTCGTAAATGATTAAGAAAATAATTCAAAATAATTATTGTAATGCAGGGTTTCCTAAACTGGTAATTTAATTTCATTATAAAAATGAAAAAATAAAATAAATAGTACATAAATTAAAATAAAAACATTCAATATACAACACTAAAATAGATCAAATATTTTATTTGTATGTCGGCTGACCATTAGAGGAATGGTAAACATGCAAATGTGCTGTTAAATTATAAAAATATTCATTTTTAATCCTAGATTAATAATAATATTAATACTAATATTTTAATAATTTTAGTAATTATTATTATTATTATTACTACTATTATTAATTTATTAACATATTTTTTATATAAATAGTATATGTACAGTGCTTTCATAAAAAATGTATAATTAATAAATTAAATGAGTAAAATAATAATATAGTAATATATCATAAAACATTTAATTTTTCCCCAAGTAAAAATAAAATAAAACAATAATAAATTTAAATATTAATTCTAAATATATCCAATTCCAACAAATAATAACAACAATAATAATAATAATAATAATAATAATAATAATAGTAATAATAATATTATCATTCATTATAAAATTACTATACACAACACTTTTATATACATAGTATATACAGTTCTTTTATTAAAAATTAATTACAAATTATAATAATATAGCAATATAATAAAACATTTGTATTTGTCAAATTAAAAATAAAGAATAATAATTATATTAATATTATATGTAAACAATAATTAGAATATATCTAATTACAACATATAATAATAATAATAATAATAACAACAACAACAAATATTGTTATTATTATTATTATTATTATCATCATCATTATTATAAAAATACTATACACAACATTTTACACACATAGTATGTATAGTGCTTTTATTAAAAATTGATTAACTAATATTAGTACTAATATTTTAATAACAAAATAGTAAATATTTTATCTCAAAGGTATTTGGCTGACAAAAAGTTTGGGAATCTCAGTTGTAATGTGAAAAACTCATTCTTAATGTAATAAAAATTGTAATAAAAAAATTATGTAACTGTAATGCAATAATAAAAATAAAAGGTTAAAAGACTTCTCCACATTAAAATATAATATTAATGCAATTTTGGGGGAAATTCGCTTAATTATGTACAAAAAACGAAGAAAAAAAAAAAAAAAGAAGAGCCTTGAAATAAAAGACACATATTACTGGATGAGATTTACTTTTTTTTTGTGAGATTCACCCAATCAACCAGATTCATTTAGCAATTCTAATATTTCTCATTTTTAATTGCATTAGTTGTTTTAATTAGTTAATAAGCAGTAGGTTTTAGAATCAGGGATGCTGAAGTTTACATGAATATTTTCAGAAACACTTCTTCAGCAGTGCAATATGATGCACAAATCACATTTAAGAGCATCAGATGAAAACACACAAACACTAGAGCTCAAACTACTGTAAGAGAGATTTAGAGGAATAAAGGAGAGTCTGAAAGCAGAGGAAGCTGTTGGCATGTTTTGAGGGAAAAGGAAGGAATTATGCCACAAACCAGAAGCTCAAACTAGAAGAGAAACAGACTGACAGGAAGTTCAAACTGAGTCAAACACAAAATGTGCAGCGGTTTTAAAGGACTACTTGATGCACTCAAGCTTTGTTTCTATCAGACGCATCACTTCCGGTCAGTCCGTCTCATCTACGAGGAGGTCGTTTCCCTTGGCAACCCAGTGGATAAGCGTCGGGAAGGAGGTTGTGTAAATGGAGTTTCTGAAAGCAGCAAACGTGAGACGGGATTTATCCGGCGCAGCTCATTTCCATAATTGGTTGTAGCTGTGAGTTCAGCAGGTTTGATTGGATGACAAACACTCAGAGAAATGAAGAAAACAGAAGTATGGAGGGAGTTGACGAACGCGACAGGAATAGACGTGAGAGTGTTAGACTGAACACGAGTCCAGGGTCAATCACAGACTGGAGCCGATCATTTCACGACACTGTTAATAACAGCCAGACAGGAATAGTCCTGGTTCAACACAAGCTCTACACATCATCACCACAAAAACATTGAGATTTATCCACAAGAAAATAAATGAATAAATAAATAAATAAAATAGTTGTTATTATATTAAAATAACAATATAATTAAATATGAAGTACAACATCTAATAATAATAATAATAAAAATAGTAATAATAATAATTAATAATAATAATAATAATGTTATTATTACTATACACAACATTTTACATACACAGCATATATATAGTGCTGTGTGTGTGTATATATACACACATATATATATATATATATATATATATATATATACATATATGTACATATATATATATATATATATATATATATACTTATTGTTATTATTACTACACAACATTTTATATACATAGCATCTATATAGTGCTATATATACACACACACACACACACACATATATATCTTTTTTATATATTAATTATAAATATAACTATTAACAACATATAATAATAATAATAATAATAATATAATAATAACAATAATAATAATAATAATAATAATAATAATAATTATTATTATTATTATTATTAATATTATAAAATAACTACACATAACATTTTTATATACATGGTATACATACAGCACTTTTATAAATATATATATATTAACTAAAATAAAATAATAATAATATAGTAATATATCATAAAATATTTATTTTGTCCTCACATAAAAAAATAAGACATTTACATATTAATTATATCTAATTACAACATATTAATAATAATAATAATAATTTTTAGATATAATAATAATTTATTAATTAATAATGCAAATGTAATATATATATATATATATATATACACACACAATGCTTTTTCTATTTAAAATATAATTACAATTAAAAAATAATATAGTAATATATAATAAAACATTGATAAATATATAATAAGAAGAAGAAAAAGAAAAAGAAGAAGATATATTTATAATATTTAAATGTATTATTATTATTATTATTATTATTATAAAATTACTATAAACAGCAAACGAAAATTATTATTATTATTATTATTATTAAATTATATAGTAATATAAATAAAACATTTTGATATGTCCCCAATAAAAAAAAATATTATTATTATTATTATTATCATTATTATACATACATCTCATTACAACATATAATAATACTAATATTACTACTACTGCTAATTATTAATATTACAGAATTCGATATTAGATTTAAATGTATTATTATTGTTATAAAATTACTATATGCAACATTTTTAAATAGATAGTGTGAAGTGTTTATCAAAAACATAATTCTAATAAAATAATAATATAGTAATATATAATAAAACATTTTGATTTGTCCCCCCAAAAATTAAAATAATAATAATAATATTTATAATAAAACAATAATTATAATACTAATAAATAATTACATAATAATTTAATAGAATAATACACACAATAATAAAAAAAATACATAATATAACAATAACTTTTATTAATATAGAAATCATATTTATAATTATATCTGATCATAATATATAATATTTTAAATATATATAATTATATAAAATAATATAATAATATAAATGACAACAGACAATATATATAGAGGACAGTGCTTATAATATAATGATATACAATAACAAAATAATTTTGTAATTTATAAATAATAATTATTTAGATATGACCAATGACCAATTTAAACATGAATTTAAACAAGTTACAAGGGGAAAAAATCTGCATATTGTTTATGTATATTTATATCACAAAGGAAATTGTTAAAAGCCACATTTTGGCTTTTAAATCCTTCAAATTGCTTTAATGCACAACTTTGCCCAAAACTTAATTGCTGTGATAATGAACACTAATGCTGCAGATAGAGCTGTACTTCTGAACCAGACATATTCCTTCAGGAAAACACTAAAGCCAAACCTCATATTGAAAAGGAATTCCCCAGACGGCTGTTTGTGTGATATTTTACACCTCATTAATAATTAAGAGGCGTTTCAAGAAGCTCCGCCCCCATCAAGTACCTCTGGGCCCGAGGGAGAGGGGAGGGGTGTGCGAGACGAGGGGTGGGTGGGGCTCTAGAACTGAACCCGCCCCGCGGAGGGCGTCCCATCCTCTAGGTGCCTCCGCACGGACTTCTGCCTCCTGACCTCTTGACCTCTAGGGTCGACCCCCACCTCTGTGGCGCCCCCTAGCGCCTCCCCCTCCGTCCTGCTGCGCAGAGCCTCTCCGTTGAGCAGCCGCTCGCCGCCGACCCCCGTTACGCTAATCTCAGGGATGGGCCCCGTCGGGCAGGAGTCAGGGGAGTCTACACTGTCCTCCTGAGACTCTGAGACACACACACACACACACACACACACACACACACACGGATACATGCATGACGGCTGATGACACACATGGAAATCAAATCTGACACAAACAGAAACACTTCAAAATCATAAGATGAAAATGAACACAAATGACAATGAAATGAATCCGACTCCTTCCCATCGAAAATGATGCTACTTTGAATTATTAACATTATTATAACATTATACAATTATAGTTCAATCATATAGACAAAATCACTCTTTTATATTAATTATAATCTAGTTATTCTTATGAAATATATTATAAATTTTATAAATTAAATTATATTGTCATAATATACATTACTGTATCATTATACTACCAGTATATTAATAATATTTTTAATATATACTTTTTTTATAACTATACATCATAGTTTTAAACATATAGTGGTTTAATAAAATAATTATTTTATATTTCGTAGTAATATATAATTATTATTATAAAATATGATGATATATTATATTGCTATAATATTTTATCATTATTATATAATTATAACATTACTTCTAATATTTTAACATATATTGTAATAAAACTATTGATTTAATAAAAAAAAGATTTGTTTTTTTAATATTAACAAAAAAATGAATGTTATAATTATATTAGAAAATCTGATACTAAAATTAATATTAAAATTACATTATATTGTTACAATATTTTATCATAACAATATCATATTAATAATTATTTTTAATAATTAATTAATAACAAATTTTAATAAGAAATAAAAAAAAAACTAGTTATTTAATAAAACCATTACTTTACATTTTATTATTATGTAGTAATATTATAAAACATTACCATGAATAATACATTTAAATTATATTATAAAATATAATTGATGATATATTATTATGTTATATTATTGATAGAATTATGTTTTAATACTGTTTAAATGACAGAATTCAGTTACAAACAAAATGTTAATTTTAATAATTATATTACTGGTTAGTAATATAAAAAATTATAATTACATTTCATTATAATTACAATATATAATTATAATATATGGTTATTAATATACAAATTTATGATTACATTATTATTATTATTAATATAATTATAAAATATAACTCATTCTGTACTAATTATATATTTTTAATACTAATACTTAATTTAAATCTAAATTAACATCCACTTTATATTTTGAAACACTTAATTATATTAGTGTTATTAATATAAAATATAATCAATTATAATATATGGTTATTAATATACAAATGTAAAATTAAATAACATTATTATTATTAATATAATTATTAATATTAATATAATTATAAAACATAACTGTCATTCTGTACTAATTACATTTTATTAATTAATACATTAGTTTATTTATTTAATTAATACTAATAATTAATTTAAATACAAATTAAATTTATATTATGACATACTTCAATTAAAAACAAAATGCTAATTTTTTATACTTATAATATATGACTATTAATATAAAATAATTAATTATAATATATGGTTATTAACAAAAATGCATAATTAAATTACATTATTATTAATATAATTATTAATATTAATACATTTATAAAATATAACTGTCATTCTGTACTAATTACATTTTATTAATTAATACATTAGTTTATTTATTTAATTAATACTAATAATTAATTTAAATGCAAATTAAATTTATATTATGACATACTTCAATTAAAAACAAAATGCTAATTTTTTATACTTATAATATATGACTATTAATATAAAATAATTAATTATAATATATGGTTATTAACAAAATGCATAATTAATTTAATTGTTATTATATAATATTAATTTAATACATTTATAAAATATAACTGTCATTCTGTACTAATTACATTTTATTAATTAATACATTAGTTTATTTATTTAATTAATACTAATAATTAATTTAAATGCAAATTAAATTTATATTATGACATACTTCAATTAAAACAAAATGCTAATTTTTATACCTTATAATATATGATTATTAATTAAAATAATGTAATTAATAAGAATGTATAATTATTATTATTATTAATATAATTATTAATATTAATACATTTTATAAAATATAACTGTCACTCTGTACTAATTAAATTTAATTTATAATTAATTAATTTATTTATTTATTTATTTAGTACTAATAATTTATATCCAAATTAACATCCACTGTATGAATCACTTGAATGGTAAATCTAATTTTTATAAAGGCGGATATTTCAGTGTAATTTCTAATTAAAGAAATAATCCATTATGATCTGATGCATCATTTTTGTGTAGCACAGATGTTTTTACCCGTCCTAGTGAGATGATTTAGACAGCAAGCGTGTAAAACTGATCCTCACTAACCCACGATGAGCACTAGTAATGATGGCGCTCCACAGCAAACCACACTAATGAGTCGTTTGCTGCTTAGTCCATGACTGGCCGATCAGAAAACCCTTCATTACGTCTCTGAAGCTTGGCTAATGGAGTCAGATAGCCCGTCAAAGCGAGCAGCGCTTCGGTGTCGAAGCTGAAATCAGTGGCAAAGCCGTCACATCATGACCTGATTAAGCGGTGATGAACAGGAATCCCGGCGCCTGAGTCACCGACTTCAGGCGAAGGAAAAACCCGGGCGATTAATATTACATCCGTCGCGGCTGGGAAGACAGTCAGCGTGCGTCTCGTGGGCGTTTCCAGCGTTGGCCCGGATGGACAGTGGTGGCGGCGTTGCGGGGAGATGCGGGGAGGCCGTGGTGTGATTTCCACCTGGATGGAGCGAGTTCCCTCTTTATTGGCCTTCAGAGGCCGCCGGGAGAGGCGACTTGATGGCTTTCCACCTGAGCAAGATTCACACTTTATTACAGCAACACAGGAACATGCTTATACTCTGACCCGTGCAGATTTATCTTCTGTCTGGTGTGAATATATTCCCAAATTAAGGTAAAATCCACAGATGCATCTGCAATGATAATTCAATGCATTATTCTATATTACATTAAAAAAAAGTGTTAAAAGTGTTTCATGATCTATTTGCAGTTGCAAAAATGTAAAAAAAAAAGTATTGTATTGTATGAACCTGACCTGCATTTCAATAATTTATTTGTAATAAAATCTAATCCTGGATTTATTTTATAACCTTTTTCCTTAATTATTTTAATTTTTTAATTTTTATTCTTTTTAACTTATTTACTTGTTCGTTTATTTATTTTTATAATAATTTTCATACTTATTTAATTAATTACATTTATTTTATATTTACATAAATTGTACATTAAGATAAACTGAACATTATTTAGCTTTTAATTAAACTAAAAATGAATAAATGTATTTAAAAAAAAAAAAAGTAATGTATTTAAGTAAATATTGTATTTTAAAAAAATGTGTGAATATTTAGCTCTCTATCTATCGATTTATTAATTTATTTACCTACCAACAGCCTTGGTATTATAAAATATTATAATTAAATTACTTTATAATTAATTATGATACATGGTTATAATATATGGTCATTATTATAAAGATTTATTATTAATATAATTTTTGTAATATTAGTATAATTCTAAAATATAACTGTGATTCTGTACTAATTATTATTTAATACTAATAATATATTTAAATACAGATTAACATCCACTTTATCATTTGTATATTTAATTGTTTAATATTTACATAAAAATCAATAAATAATGTATTTAGAGAAAGAAAGATAAATAATGTATTTAAATAAATACTGTATTTTAATAAATAAGTGAATATTGATTTATTTATTTACTTACAGCCTTGGTATTAATATAACATATTATATTATATTTAAATTACATTATAATTAATTACGATACATGGTTATAATAAATGTCAATAATATAAAATGTATAATTAAATTACATTATTATTAATTTTGTTTGTAATATTAGTATAATTATTAAAATATAACTGTGATTCTGTACTAATTATATTTTCATACTAATATTTAAATCCAAATTAACATCCACTTTATAATTTTTATACTTACTCAACATTTTTATATTCAATGTGAAGTAAAATTGAATATTTAGATTTATATTGATTTATTTTAATGAATACGTAAATAAAAATGTATTAATAAAATGATTTAAATAAATAAAAAACAATTTAACCTTAAAAGAATTAAATAAATAAAAATGTATTTAAATAATTTGATTTAAACAAAAATTAAATTCAATAAAAATTAAAACACATTTTAGAAATTATTTCTGTAAGACTCTGTAAATGAAAATATATTTAAAATAAAACTATTAAATAAATAAACATAATATTTTGTTTAAAATCTTTATATAAAAATTCAATTGTAATTATTTTATAATTTAACTATTTTTTATAAATCATAAAATTAACTAACAACTTACGTCATTTGTAACTGCTTGCATATTTTTATAAATCAATTTCTTTTAAGAAAACTAATCAAATTCTACATTTTACTAATTAATGAGTTAATTAATACCATTTATAATGTAGAATTGTTATAAATCAAATAATAAATTATTACAAATAGATAACAATATAGAAAATAATACATAGAAAATAAGACATATTTAATATACACTTTTGCAACTTATGTAATTTGCAACAGTTTGGATATTGTTGTAAATCCTAATTACATTTAATAAAACAAAATATATAAATACATAATTTAACAAAAGGTAATTGCATTCAAACTAATTTATTATATATATTAATTATAAATTGCAGATTAAACAAGTGCAAACTATATATATATATATATATATATATGGATATATATGTGTGTATATATATATATATATATATATATGTGTGTGTATAGTTTTTACACATATATTTGTTTTTATAATTTTTTATTTGTTGTATATGTATTAATATAATATATAGCATTTAAATGTCAATAATTTAATTTCTATTCTAATTTTATTTTACCTATTTGTCTTATTTTTTTATAAAAAAAAACAAACAAACAACACTTGACCCTTTAAGACTTGTGTTTTGTAACTGCTTGTTTCTTTTATAAAAACGGCCTCTAACACTAGCTTTCTCTATGATTTTCTATTCTATTTATTTGTTTTCTTTTTATTTATTATATAATTTAAAAAAAAACCTTGCTATATGTATTGCATTAGGCTAAATGAGACTTGTCACGGCACTTTCATATTATTGCTCTTTTGTTGGTTTTGATTGCTTCCATTGTCCTCATTTGTAAGTCGCTTTGGATAAAAGCGTCTGCTAAATAACTCAATGTAAATGCAAAGGCTCATTATCAAATCAAATCATCATCAGAGTAAGTGTTTACTGTCCTGAACATAAGTATTTCCTGCTCTGTGGGTGTTGTTGTGGTGTTGCGAGAGCTTGTGTTTGTGTCACAGAGCCACAGTTGGTCATTCTAACAGGATCAGTGAATGAATTTGAGAAATGCTGGTAATCGGCGGCGCTTTGGCCGGATCAGTGTAATCTGTGCTGAAGCGCGAGCGTGAAACGCACCAGCAGAGCCTCCGGGAAGAGCTCCAGCTGCGCTCGGTACAACACGTCATCCAGAGCCTTCCAGCCCAGCTCCACCTCACCGTTACACCTGCACACAAACACACAAATATTCAGATTTAACACCACACCGCCACAGAAAAATAAGACCATACACACAGAGACACACACACACAGACAGAGTTTGCCCATATATAACATTTCTGTCACTGTTTACTCAAGCTCATGTCAGTCCAAACCCATATGGTGTTCTCCATGACACACAAAAGGATTATTTATTTAATTATTCTTAATCAGCCAAATGGAGACGATTATTGGCAGATGCCAATTAACTGACCGAATACATTTCTGAAGAATGTTTATCTGTTCCACAAGATACAAAGGGTTGGAACAAAAAGAAAATTAATAAATAAATCAAGATACACAAGGTTTACAAAATTATTCAGTAGAAGAAAATTTTTTTTTCAATAATTGTATAAATAATATGACTCAATTAATTATATAATTAATTATATAATACCCTATATGTTATATATACATAATTTTGCAACTGTTATGTCATTTGTAACTTCTTGCATACAATTTTAAATCAATTTCTTTCAATAAAAATAATACAAATTTCTACATTTACTAATTAACTAATGCAATAACAATAATAATAATAATAATAATAAAATCAAGATATAAAGGATTGGAGCAAAATTATTTAGTAGAAAACAATAATTAAAAACATTAAAAACAAGTTTTTTTAAAAAATTGAAATTTTAAACCATTTTAATCAGTCAAATGTAGATACTGATAACCTCAAATTTATGTTTAACAGAAAGAAAATAAATAAATAAATAAATAAATCAAGATATACAAGGTTTACAAAATGATTCAGTAGAATTAACACAATAATAATAATAACAACAACAATAATAATAATAATAATCATAACCATAATAATAATAATAATAATAATAATAAAAAAAAATCAATATTATTTAAGAGCAAAATTATTTAGCAAAAATAACATTATTAAAAACATTAAAAACAAGTAAAAAAAAAAAACAGAGGAAATTTTAAACAATTTTAATCAGCCAAATGAAAATGATTATTGGTAGATACTGATAACTTCAAATTTATGTTTAACAGAAAAAAATAAATTAACTAATACTAAAACTAATACTAATACTAATACCAATAAAATCAAGATATACAAGGTTTGGACCAGTATTTAGTATTTAGCAGAAAAAAAAAATTAAATATTTTTTAATTTCAATAACTGTATAAATAATATGACTCATAATTAATTTATAATATATAATTGACAGTTAACAAGTTAACAATTGCAAAATTGCTATAAACCATATATTAGAAATCAATAGAAATATATTATATATATATATTACATGCTCAATTATGCAACTGTTTGTAAATTTTTATAAATCATAATTACTGAAAATTAAAACAATAAATATATATAATATTATATTATATATATTATACATTATGTTTTAATGTAATTGTACACAAATTAATACAATAGATATTATATAATACTGTGTTATATACATAATTTTGCAACTGTTATGTGATTTGTAATTTCTTGCATATAGTTACAAAATAAATTTCTTAAAAAAAAAACAAATACATTTCCATATTAACTAATTAAAATAATAATAATAATAATAATAATAATAATAATAACAACAACAACAATAACAACAACAACAACAACAATAAATACTGATAATATTATTAATAACATGTTGCACAAAATAATAATAATAATAATAATAATAATAATAAATAATATCATCAAGATACACAGAGTTGGACTAAAATTAAAAACAAAAGTAAAAAAAAAAAAAATTTTAAGCAATATAATTTTAATCAGCCAAATGAAAATGATTATTTTTGGAAGCTGAAAGCTCCAAAGCTCAAATTGATGTTTAACAGAATAATAATAATAATAATAATAATAATAATAAAATCAAGATATACGGGGTTAGAATGAAATGGCTGAATAAAAATGAAATAAAATTAAAATAATACATTTTATAATTTTGATTAACAGCAATAGCATTTTTAATAGGGTTAATGAACTATTTGTATTTAATTAATAAATAAACTATTCCTTTACTAAACAGCTACTTAGTTGCACTCTGACCTGAACACTCACGTTGTGCAGCTTTGACAGAAATGTGTGAATAATGATAATGAGGTGGGCGGGGCGTGTGTGTGTGGAGACTGAAGGCCACGCCCCCATCAGTCACTCCCATAAACACATCTGATATCAGGGTTGGTTTGTTTTGAAACACTCACAGTGCGAAATGAATGCCGGTGATGAGCTGAACGAGGAACTCTGACGTGACCATGAGGCGTGAGCTGATGCCTTTATACCGCCGCACCTGCTGCCTGGGATACCCGCAGATACTGACTCTGAAAACAGATGAAAACATCAGCAAATGAGACAAAACGTGAAAGTATGTTCCATAAAATGTGTGATCACTGATTTGAGTTATCAGCGTAATGTGACCTTTGACCTGCAGAGGAGGGAAATGATCTTTGCTCGCTCAGCTGTAAACGTCAGCTGATTGGTTGAGTAATGAGTCATGTGACTGTCACATCAGTGTGGGAAAAGAGCAGTCACAGGTTCAGGTCTCTAAGAGGATCAGGGTGACTGGAAGCAGAGAGGATCATGGGTGGATTTGAGATGAAGAGACGCATTATCCACACCAACACCCGACCTGAAGCAGATCTGAACAGCACGCGCTCCAAAAACCAGAGTGAACCGAGGACCGAGTTTGTCTAAACTTAACCTACTAGTCAAGCATTGTGGGTTTTTAATATCTAGAGAGGGTGGTCTGTATTGTGCTGATTTATTAAACATAATTGTACATAAATTGCACATAAACTAGGTGAAATTTCATATTATTTAGATTTTATTTAAACTAAAAATTAATAAATAATGTATTTAAAGAAAGAAAAATAAGGAACGCATTTAAATAAAAAATGCATTTTAAAAAATAAGTGAATATTTATTCATTTATTTATTTAATTATTTATTTATAATTTATGAATATTTATTATATTGTATGAATATTTATTTATTTACTTATTAACAGCTTTGGTAATGGATAATAAATAAAGAAAAAATAATATTGTACTTAAATAAACAAAAAAATAAAATTAAACCAAAAATAAATAAAGAATTAATTTAAATGAATATGTAAATAAAAATGTATTTAAAATAAAATGATTGAAATAAATAATGTAATATTTGATTTAAAATATGTTTATTAAAAAATTGAAATAAATAAATTGATTTTAATAAATGTGTAAATTAAGTATATTGTTATTGGGTTTTTTTTTTTTTACACAAATATTAAACCAAAAAAAGTTTAAACATTTAAAAAGAAGTAGAAAAAAAAAAAAAAAAAAAAAAACACACATACATTTTTATTTAAAATAAATGAATAAAAAAAAAAAACTATTTCATTAAATTGATTTAACAATTTAACATTAAATAAAATAAATAATAATGTATTTAAATAAACCTGATTTAAACACACCAACTAAATAAAATATATATTAAAATACATTTTTTTAATTGAGTGTGTGCGACGAACAACCGTATAAGTCCAAAAAAACAAAAAATGAGATAACCATGTGACATTAATTGTATGTGTGAACTTTGTATACAGAAACAGTTTGGGGATATTTTCGCGCGACCAAGAGTCCGCATTTTAAACGTTAAAATAGCGTCACGCGGAAAAACCGTTTATGTCCACAAAGAAGAATGGAGATGCCGCTTGCTGTCATGTCCGCTTCGGACATTAAAAGGCAAAACCTCGGCAAAAAAAAGAGAGCCGACATGACCAAATGAAAGGACAGAGTAAGGAAGGCTTTGAGGGATGCTGGAAAACCATATTTGACTCGAAGAGGAGAACAAAAACCAGGGAAAAATCCACCCAAACTGCTGAGTGGAAGAACCGTATATGTGATGTGATCTCTCTCTCTCTCTGAACGCGCTAAACACCGCATAAACAGTTAACCTATCAAAATAAAACACATACCATATATAATAAAGCTGTATTCTTTCATATTTCCCGCCAGTCCTGTGTAAAGTACGGCAAGCAGAGTTTATTTGTTTATATATTTATTTATATCGTGAGATGGCGGAGCGCGAGAACAGTTTGAAGTAGTGTATACACAGGTGCGCTGCGCCAGCTTTTCTAAATAAACGACAAGGTGCACTATTGGAGCTATCTAAACATACAAGAAGTGATCAAAGATATCCTATCTGACTAACTTGTTACAGTTATATTTGCGTGTAGCCTAGCCTACTGGGCGTCTACTATAGATCAGTCATGAATAGGTCGAAATGAAAGTTGAGAAAATTATGATATATCTTGTGATATATTGAATAATATTTAGCTATGATGTATGTCTGCATTGTATTTATTGTTTTTATTTATTTGTTTATTTATTTATTTATTGTTTTTTGTTAATAATTCATTGTTATTGCCTGTACTGTAAGAATGTCTATGTATTATACATTGTTCATACTGTATTTTCTGTTTTTAAATAATTATAATAATAATAATAATAATAAACTAGAAAGAAATGCTTAATATTAACCTGAAGTTTCTGTTACTGTATTAAAACTAAGATAAAGGAATCAGATCTTTAGTGGTTTAAAGTGATATGATGAACTGGAGTTATACTGTTATTCCACACTAACTGGACATATACCGTTCTTCCACATTTCAGAAATATAAATCACAATAACTTTTGATTTTTAATACTGACACTGAAAAATGTTATCTCCTTAGAATTGAGAAGCTTTTGTTGTCTATTTTCAAGTAAAATAAAAATATATAATATAATGTTCACAATCCAAATGAAAAAAATCTTATTACTCAAAATTTGAAAATATGGACTTGTATGGTTCTTCGTCTCAAGGCCTCAATTATTTAAAAGATTATGTAAATGAATATTATGTATTAATAAATAGATTATGTAGTATTTTATTTAAAATATTACTATAAAAATTTAAATTTCAATCAATAATTCAATAAATAAATAAAACTAATTCATTAAATAAATAAACTGATTTAAACAAATTAAATAAAATTATTAAAACAAAATTATTGAAACAAATAAAAAGTAATATTTTATTTAAAATATATATTAAATAAAAAGTAAATAAATTGATTTTAATAAATGTGTAAATTAAGTACATTGTTACTGATTTGTTTCACACTAACATTAACCAAAAACAAAACAAAAAAAAAAACACTGAAATAAAATAAATAAATAAATAAATACCAACAAGCTTGTGGACCAATGAATAAATTAATGTTTTTTTTGTTTTTTTTCTGAAGTGATACAAAAGAGATTAACTTATTTTAATCATCTAAATGGAGAAATGGAGATTGACCTACGTCACTAATCTCAAAAAAGTCAAATATCAGCCAAATTATTGCCCTGGCTGACACACGTCGGTCCAAATGTGTAGGTTTGGTTTGAAATTTGGCAGATGCACACCGCAAGAGGCAGGAGACGAGCTCAAGATGATATAGTTTTTTTAAAGCAAACAAACAATTAAAGCAATGAATCATATAATTTTGACAATACAAAACATTGGTGCTCAAACGTTTGACATTTCAGACAAACGCCTCCGTGCTGATCCAACATAACCCTCAGAGATCATGACAAAACACACGGTTCTGACGCTAAACCCTGATCACATGTAGTTTTAGGGACTGAAACTGTATGTTAGCGTGTTTTATGTCGAACCTGGAGCTGAGCTGACACAGAGACTGCAAGGACGAGCTGCTCATGTAGCTCAGAGCCGCATTATAACACAGCAGCAGAAACGTCAGCACCTCAAACCTGCAACACAAACATCATCAAATTAGAGCAGGAACCACTTGAAAACACAGCACTCAATCCCCCACAGTCAGCACTCATTTGCTGATTAAAAATTGATGTGTAAAATAAAGGCATGGCGCGCGGGATGAATATTTGATGCGCACCTGTTCTGTGCGGTGAAGGTCTCGCGCTGCAGGTGGGGGCCGCTGTACACCACGCGACTCAGCCCGTGATTGGCTAAGGCTCCTTCCGTCAAGGCCAGGGAGCCAATGGAAGACGGCTGGGGGAGGGGCAAACAGACAGACGGACGGACGGACGGTCAGGACAGAAGCGGACACGGATAAACGGATCGGGATCAGATCGGGACGTTCGATCGACTCACCTCGTGATAAACCGACGGCTTGGATAAGGAAGGGATGGTGAAGGACAATACTTTACTCTGACCGTCTTTATCAACGATTTCCTGAGAGGAAGAGAGAGAGAAATGATGAACAACACGACTGTCTGGATTCAGACACATGAAATAACCTTAATTACAATGTCTTTAAGTCATATAATCATATTTATGTGCACATAAATAACTTGTTTGTATTTGTATGTTGAATCTGTTTAATAGCATTAAAGCTTGCCAGAAAACAATAATCATTTTAAGACAACAGGCTTGCATAAAAAAAAAATAATAATAATAAAATAAAGAAATAAATAAATAATTCCCATCAGTCTTTTTGGCAGAATGATGAAACAATCAGATGAAGCGTCAATTACACTAATGTGTTCCCTAAAATATAGATATTTTATCTATATAATATTAATATATAATCTATATTATATAATAATCTATATATTTCATTTAAAATATTTATATAAAATGTTAAATACATCAAATGTAATAAAAACACTTCTCCCAAAAAATGTAATTATTTATAATTAAATGAATTGATTCTATCAATGTTTTGTGCAATTTTAAATATTATAAATTATTAAATAAAAACCACTTTCTCTCAAACATTATGAAATTTCATATACTTTATCTATATATACACACACTATCTATATAATATCAGTATATAATTTGTATGACGTAATAATCTATTTTTCATTTATAATTTCATTATATTAAATAATGAAAAATATTTCGAATTATATTAAATATATCAATATTTCAAAAACATTTCCCTCAAAAAATATTTATAATTTTTTTATAATTATTTATGAAACACATACATACATATATAAAGAAAAAAATAAAACGATTCTTATAATTGCTTAATTTAATTAATAATAACAACTATATTAAACTGTATTAAATAATTATATTAAAAATAATATATAATATAGTATAACAGAATAATCACCAATAAAACTATCTAAAGAAATCAAATTCAATAAAAGTAATGAATTCTGTCAATTTCATGAAATTTGAAATATTTATTATAAATTATTATAATATAATAAATATATTCAAAACCATTTTTCCTTAAACATTATTTATGAAATTTTAAATACTCTATATTTTATCTATATAATATTAATGTATAATCTATATATTACAATAATCTATATAATATACTTCATTTAAAAATATAAATATAAATATAAAATGTTAAATATATCAACATTACTAAAACATTTCCCTCAAAAAAAGGATTTATAATTTTTTATAATTAAATGTTTTTCTAATTTTCTAAATTATTTTTATAATTACTTTAAAACATTTTTAATAATTGTAATAAAAAAAAAAATAACTGTTCAATAAAAAAAACTATCCATAGGAATCAATTTCATTTAAATATTATAAATTATTAACTCAAAACCACTTCCTCTCAAACATTATTTATGAAATTGTATATACTTTAACTATATATTCCTTATCTATATAATATTAATAATTATTCTATAATATATTAATCTATATAATATTTAATTTAAAAAATAAATAAATATAAAATGTTAAATATATCAATATTTCAAAAACGTTTCCCTCAAAAAAAGTAAAACTTTTTATAATTATTTAAAACACACAAACATACATACAGAATTTTTTTTTTAATTTTCTAAAATATTTTTATTATTATTTTAAAACTTAATTAATAGTAATTGTATTCAAAATAATATAGTATAATTTTACATATATAATTAAAAAAAAATAACTTCACTAAAAAAATATATCCAAAGAAATCAATTTGATAAAATGAAGTAATTCTATCAATGTTTGTGTGTAATTTTAACTAATTAGAAATTATTAAAACAAAACCACTTTTCCTCAAACATTTATGAAACTTAATATACCTTATCTCTATAATATTAATACATAACCTATAATATAATAATCTATATATGTCATTAAAAAAAACTATATAAAATGGTAAAAAGATCAATTCCAAAAACATTTCCGTCAAAAAAAAAAATATATATATATATAATTTGTAATAATTATTTATCACACACAAACATGCATACATATTTGCAAAAAATATTATTATAAATATTATTATTATAAAATATAAAATATTATTATTATTATTATTATTATAATTACTTTAAAACTTAATACTTATTTTAAAAATAATATATAAATATTATAAAAAATAATAAAAAGGAATCTATTTAATAAAATGAATTGATTCTATCAACGTTTTGTGTAATTTTAAATATTTACTATAAATTATTAAATCTATTTATTTATGGAAAAAATAAAATAAAACAAAATAATTTATTTATATAATGATGTATATATTACATATTTGCAAATCTCACCGTGCTGTTTGTTTATTAAATTACACTACATAAATTAAAATACAAAGTAAAAAAAAAACAAAACTATTTTTCTCAAGGTTAAACCCAACACAATCTTATTAAAACACAAGCTGTGCCTGTGTATAAAATGACAAAAAAGTAGCTCGTAACAGGAAAAGCTGCTTAAAAAAAACAAGCGATCCGCTGTCAGAAACACAGTTGAGCTCGTATAAAGTTCAGCGCCTCGTCACTCCTCAACACTGATGGAGAAAGTGTGGAGAGTTCGTGACGAGATGTAAAAACACATTTGAGCAGAGTCATGTTGAAACCGCAGAGCTGATCTGGTTTACATGATTCAGGAGTTCAGACCAGATCGAGTGAGATTTCAGCGCGTCGCTGTGTAAATACAGGACGCCCACCGGCCGTCTGTCGCTCAGAGCCGCTGGCGTCGGATGATGAAGCGAGACTGACAGATGACCTACTCTGTTATTCAGGGCGACCGCACGGGGCACAAAACCCATGAAAGACCACCGACGACGCCGAGCGCCGGGCTTCCCTTCTCACAGCCGGCTGGAAAACAAGACTTCCTGCTCACGGCAAAATCCACAGCTAAAGTTCACAGGAAAAGCCAGAGGAAGCTGCTCTCTGACACACATCTACAACACTTCTTGATGTGATTTCTAAGGGTTAAGGGTGTCTGGGATCAGTATAAAAAGAAAAAATCTTTAAAATCCTTCAAAGATCCTGAATATCCTTAGAAGTCACATTTAAATGAACTTATCTGCTTATTAAAACATTGATTATCATATAATAATAATAATAATAATAATAACAATAATAACAATAATAACAACAACAACAATATTAATAATAATAATGATTGATCTTTATTATAAATTTATATTTTATAATATGTTATTAAATTTTATTATTTATTATTATATTATTAAAATTGGTTTATTTTGACTTTGCATTTAATTATTAAAATTATTATTAAAAACAATATAACAGTAACAGAAACAACAGTAAACCTCTGATGTGCAACACTTTGTTTGCCAAAAATAAATAATTTTAATATATTATTAAATTAAATTAAATTAAATTCATGTTTTATGTCTTTATTTGTTTATCAGACAATTGTAAATACACAGCACAGTTGGTAATATGAATTCAATTAGTCATGATTTGATTATTAAAATGCAATTAAACCACAAAAATGAAATCCAGAAATATTAAAAAACACAGACTTTGGAAATAAATAAATAAATAAATAAATCCAAATCTGAGAGGGAAAAAAAGTACTTCATAGGGCCCTAAAAGTGAAAATTGAAGAATAAATTGATTTTAACTTATTAGATGTGCTTTTTAAATACAAAAAATTAATTTAACCATTGACACATCCATTATCAAGTCCTGAACAATTAAAACAAAAAAAGCAGAAAAATGAAAATTAATTAAATAAACAAACAAACAAACAAACAAACAAACAAATAAATAATATTGGTTTATATTTTATTTTTATTATATATTTAAATTATTAAATACACAATTTAAGAGTAACAATTTTGATAGTAAACATCTGATGTGCAATACTTTCTTTGGCAAACATAAGAAATAATATTAATAAATAAATATTAAATTATTAAATTAAATTAAATTTAAATAAATTAAAAATTATTTAATTTTCATTTGACTAAAAGATAAATTAATGTTTTATGCCTTCATCTGATTACCAGAAAAAAAATTTATTTCTTAATTAAAAATTAAATTACATATTTCTTTTTTTTTTTTTTAAGTAATAAATTAAGTTGATTTCATGAATTCAACTAATTAGACCTGATTTGATTATTAAAATGTAATTAAACCATAAACATGAAATCCAGAAATATTAAAATGAAAAATACAGAACTTGGTAATAAATAAATTAATTAATTAATAAATACATGGTTTACATTTTATTTTTAATATATATTTATTTAAATTATTATTAAAAACATAATTTAAGAGTAACAATTTTAATAGTAAACTTCTGATGTGCAACAATTTCTTTGTCAAACACAATAAAACATATTAATAAATATTCATTAATAAATTTAATTTAATTTAAATACAAATTAAAGGGCTTGTTTAATTTTCATTTGACTAAAATATAAATTAATGCTTTATGCCTTCATTTGATTGCCAGAACAAAATATTTGTTAACACAGCACAATTTATTTTTTCCCCTTTTTTCTTTTTTTTAAATGTAATTAAACCATAAATATGAAATCCAGAAATATTAAAATGAAAAACACAGAATTTGGTTGTTAATAAATCAACAAATAAAACTGAGGAAAAAAAAGACTTCATATGGTCCTAAAAGTAAACATTTTGTACTTTTAATAAATTGATTTGAATTAATTAGACATGCTTTTTAAATATTAAAATTTCATTTAACCATTAACACGGAGTCTTAAACAATTAAGGGAAAAAAAAAATAATAAACTTCAACCATAAAGCAGCTCTATAAAGACAGTACAGTCATTATTCTTCTTGCTGATTCAATTAATTCCAATAATTGTCAATTTTTCCAAGTTCATCAATTACGAAAAATCCATCTCTCTATCACCCGACAGCATCAGTGCAGTCATACCGATAATATTTCATCATATTAAGTGTTTAGTGTGTGTGTAAGTGTATCAGGGCACTGACCAGGTTGTAGATGCCGAGCAGAAGCGCCTCTATGCAGCCGCTGCAGTGCGGGTCTCGTCCCGCCGTCACCGACAGGTAACTCCACACCAGCTCCGGCAGGAACTGCAGAGTGAAACGTTGTAAACGCGGCTCACCGCTGCGGTAAAACTCGAACAACTGATGACACACCGGCTCCAGCAGCTGAAACACAAACATCACTGTTACCCAATCACTGCATGAGTTTACAAAACATAAACACAAATCTGATTTAAATACAATACAAACAAACTAAAGCAGTGTTTCATAATTTACATACACAAATTACACAATGTAAATACTTATTTTATTTTATATAAAATGTCTAAAAATGCTTACATTTTTTACCCTAAAATAAAAAAATAAATTAATAAATAAATTTCTTTTAATTATTAATTTCGTTAATTTATATATACTTAAATATTTAAACATAAATTAAATAAACCATTAAAACACAGCTAATGCCCAAACTGGTGTACGTATTTTATTTAAAAAAAAGAAAGAAAAGAAATAAATAAATAAACTCTTTATGTTAAAAAGATTATACACTTTTTCATTATATATATATATATATATATATATATATATATATATATATATATATATATATATAAATATTTAAAATTTAAATTAAATAAACTATTAAAAAAAAGTCCCAAACTGGTGTATGTAGAGACACGTGTAAAAAATAAAAAAATGACAAAAAAAATTATATAAAAATAAATAAATAAATAAATAAATAAATAAAATATATAAATATATTACAAACTTCTTTGATTTATATATATTTAAATATTTAAATTAAATAAACCATTACAACAAGGCTAATGCCCAAACTGATGTATGTAGAGACAAGTGTAAAAAATAATAAAAATAAATAAATAAACTCTTTGTGTAAAAAAAAAAAAAATAAATACTTATTTTATTGTGTATAAAATGTCTAAAAAAAAAAATATATATATATATATATATTTTCCCTAAAATGTAAAAAGTTATTTTAATTAACTATTTTAGTTATAATCTTCTTTGATTCATATATATATTTAAATATTTAAATTAAATAAATCATTAAAACACGGCTATTTACCAAACTGGGGTATGTAAAGACGTGTAAAAATAAATAAATAAATAAATACACAAACTCTTTATGTAAAAAAAATATATTTTATATTTAATTATATAAATTTATATAAATACTTATTTGGTGTATAAAATGTCTAAAAATCTATAAAAACTAATATATAATAATATATATATTTCCCTAAAATCTAAATAAGTTCAATAAATTAATTAATAAATACATTTCCTTTAATTATAAACTTATTTGATTTATATATATTTAAATATTTAAATTTAAATTCTTAAATTTAAGTGAAATAAATCATTTAATACAAAATGGTCCTCGAATTCAACTTCTGTAGTGTGGCATTTCTGACTGAAATAATATTGACCAAAACCTGATTTTATCTACAGTGATTTACGATACTGCTGGTTAAAATTTCATATATTACATCAGGACAAACACTTAATTCAAGTGTTGAAGACAAACAGTGTTTTTCTGTTGCACAATAAGACCAACAGCATTTACTAAAAAAGTTTCATCATTCATGCTGTTATGAAAGATTTGAGCAGTAAAACCGGCCTCCTTCAGTCCATGTTGAGACATCTGCAGGACTGAGAGGAGACAGGTTTCAGGGACAAGCTGTGACACAGTTTGACTTTCAGAAACGAATCAGCATAACACTTCAACACAGACGAACAGACTCACTATCTGACACTCGAAAGTGACGATTAATCACAAAAACAAGAACTGCGTGACTTTACCAACTTCAAAACAGCTGATCTCAATCCAGCCAGATCTAATGCAAACACACGTCTCGTTTGTAATTTAGTGATTTGTTATGTGATTTTCCAGCAGTGCCTCGCAGACTGGATTTGTCAGAGCGTTTGGATGGATTACAGGACGTCAAGGCGTTTTTTTAAGTTAATTAAATGTTATGAATCAAAACACATGACTTATTAATTGGAATCATGAAACTTAACACAATTTAACACATTTTTTAAGGGCCCTACGAAATGCATTTTATGTTTTCACAAATACTATTTTATTTTTCCCAAACTCTGTTTTCTGTTTTTATTTTTCTGTAATCTACTAGGCATAAAGCATTAAATTAATCAATCTTTTAAAATGTAGTCAAATTAAAAATTTTTTTTTTCACAATTAAAATTAAATCTATTCTTATTTATTTATTTATTTATTTGTTTTCCATTTTATTTTTTCTGGACTGTGTTTTAATGGTTAAATTAAATAATCAAATAAAAAAAAAAAAAAATTATGCCTAATTAATTAAAAACATAAAACGTATACAATTTAATAATTCATTTTTTATGAACCTACAAAACACTTTTTTTTTCCTTAAATGCCATTTTCCCCCTCAAATTCTGTTTTCTGTTTTAATTTTAAATATAATCTACTTCAATGTTTTAATTAAAATTAATAATCATAAAGCATGTCTAATCAACCGAATTAAAAAAAAAAACTACAATAACTTACACACTTATAATTTTTTTAACAATATTATTATTTTTTTTTTTTCAAATTTTCAGTTTTTCAAATATTTTGTCTGTTTTACTTTTCTAGTTTTTAAAAGTTACATCAAATGCAAACCACATGACTTCTTAATTGGAATCATGAAACTATTCTATTCTATTTTATTTTTCCCAAACTCTGTTTTCTGTTTAATTTTTAAATTAAAATTAAAAATTTACATTATATATCAATCTATATCTATCTATCTATCTATCTATCTATCTCTAGATACTATATCTATTACTAATGGAAGAACTTAAGACTTTATCAGTACATTTGTAAAGTCTGAAATACGTAGCAAGATGTTTTTTTAAGAGATTCCTGTGTGATTGTGTCACTGACGCTGACAGACAGACACACCCGACCCACAGAAAACACCTCATCATTCACCACTGTATTGTTGTGCTGCCATGACAACAGACCCTGTGATTGTGATCAAACGAGCTCGGACTGTATTAACTCACACTGACATCAACAAACACACACAAATAGTAACGCTCAGTAACGCTGACCTCAAAACAATATTCCCAGCTATTTTAATCCTGACGTCTCTGAGAAGATCAAGTGTTTACACTATTAGAACAGTTTGAAACTATTTGAAGATGAAGAGCTGACAGGCGAGAGCAAAAGGCCCAGCTCATATTTTTGTTCAAACACTGTAAATTCAATAAAACTGTTTGTTGCCCAAATCGCCCTTTTCAGATACTTTTCTTCAAACTTCTGGTTTAATGTCTGAATCTGAATTAGCTTTATTTGCCAGGTGTGCGCAAACACACGAGGAATTTGTTGTGGTTTGATTTTAAATGTTTAAAAATTAAAATAAATTATAATAATATATTTAATATATTAGTATAGTAATATAATTTAAAAAAAAAAAGACATTACATCAAATACACATTTTTAACAGGGAAAAAAAACACAGGAGTGCTACGTTTTTATTGTAATTTTTTTTTTCTTTTTATTCATCACAAAAAAAAAAAAACTTTACAGTTTTATTTTATTTTAAGGTTTTATTAGGCTGTATTTTCTTTTTTATTTTTATTTATTACAAAATTAATGTTAAATTTTATTTATTACAAAATTAAAAAAAAGAATATTAATAAATTCTATAATAGTCCACAAATAAATAAATTTAAAAAATTAAATTAAAAAATTAATAAAATAAAATAAATTAATTTTATTTTTTGTTAAATTTTTTTTTTTTTTTTAAATATGTATATAAATATAGCTTTTATTAATTTTTATTTTAGTTTCAGTTTTAGTTATTTTAGTATGTCAATTTTAACTTAATGACAAGGAAAAGATGATTTTTTTTAAATATTTAAAATATTTAATTTTTGGTTGGTTAAAAAAAACATTTTGTACATTTAAAAATTTCATAAAATTAAAAAGAAAATTTCATTTTAGTTTTTGTTCATTTTAGTAATTGCCATTTTTATTTATTTATTTATTTATTTTTAAATATGTATAGAAATATAGCTTTTATTAATTGTTATTTTAGTTTCAGTTTTAGTTATTTTAGTACATCAATTTGAACTAAATAAAAAGGAAAAGATTCATTTATTGTAAAATATTTTAAATATTTAATTTTTGGTTGGTAAAAAAACATTTGTAAATTAAAAAAAATAATAAAATGAAAAAGAAAGTTTTTCCTTTTATTTTTGTTTAAATTTTAATAATCGCCATTTTTTCATTTATTCATTTATTTATTTATTTTTTAAATATGTAGCTTTTATTTAATTAATTGGTTAAAAAAATTTTGTAAATTAAAATAAAAAATATTATTAAAATTAATAAAATTAAAAAGAATTTTTCATTTTATTTTTTGTTTAAATTTTAGTAATGGCCAATTTCATTTATTTATTTATTTTTTAAATATGTACATAAATATATTTTTTATTCATTTTTATTTTAGTTTCAGTTTTAAAAATTTTTTAAATATTTAATTTATTTATTTATTTATTTTTTTACACCTTTAAGCTGAAAAAAGCCTGCAATAGTTTTATGAACACAAAATAATGAGAGACAAATACTGAGTCTGAGTATGACTAGAGACAAAAATCATCTTACATCGCTGTAATTCTCCCGTATGACTTTATAGAGCGCAGGAACCAGAGAGCCCTTCTCCTTCAGAGACACGGCATAGCTGGAGACGGCCGTCTCTGAAAGAGTCTGAAACATAAGAGAAAACAGGTTCACAACACAAGCCAGATCTCAGAGAAACGATGAAGATGATCATGAGGAAGACAACAAACCTTAAACTCAGACAGCCACTCCTCCACTACGCCTTGATCCATGGCCAACATCTTCCCTCATCTGGTGCGAGGAGATCTCAACCTGAAACACAAACAAAACTCAAATCAACAAAATCAACATTACTGTAAAACCACCTCAAAATTCAGAAACTACAGGCATTCTAATGAACAACAGCCCGAACTACACAACGTCAGCCAATCACAACAGAGCTCATTAACATATTTTAAAGGTACAGTAGCAGCAACAGCGTTCAGAGAATCAGAGAGAGTGAAAACAGTGGCTTTAACCTTTGACCTCTCGCTCTAAACGAGGACACGAGAAATTCTGGCGCGTGGTGAAGAAAATCAGATTAACACGTGTAGCGTAAAGACAAAATTAAACACAGAGATGCTGTTTTTACTCCAGGGATCCCCACGAATTAAATCAACAGGTAATTGTGACACAGAAAAAGACACAGACTTTACCTAGTTAATTAAACGAAGATACCAGAGACCTTTTATATAACCACAGACTAAACAAATATTTCTGTCAGATCTAGCTTTATTTTGAGTTGTGAATTTTATATCACAATGCTCTTAAAATTATAGTCAACAGTGATGTGTATATAATGATCTACAACTTATGGAAATGTGATACGAAAATAATAAAAAAAAAAACAATGGTACTTCAATTTCCACAATAGCAGACTAAAAAGTTACAAAAACTTAAAAACATTGCAATTAATGAGATAATTACTAAAAATAACTTTACTTAATAATACTTTAAAAAAATAATTTAAATAAATTAAATTAAATAATTAAAAAAATAAAAATAATAAGAAACTAAATAATTAACTAAAATAAAACACTAATTATTTTAATAATAAAAATATTTAAATAATCAACTAAAAATATATTAAAATAAATTTAATTAAAATAAATAATTAAAATAAAATAAAATATATTTTAAAATATTGTAATTATTTTTTAACAATAAAAATAAATTTAAATAAATTAAAATTAAATAAAATTCAATAATTCAATAATTAAAATATTAATAATATAAATAATAATTAATAATTAAAAATTAAAAATTGTGACATTCAGTGTTCTCTGACCGATTTAACGAGTTCATTCAGTAAAGGTTTCATTAGACCGAATCAAACTCAAACGAGTCATCTGGTTGTGAATCCGAGTAAAATTCATATAATAAATTCATATTTTTATGTTGTGACGTTACAGATTCAATGTCACTGGAAATACTGGAAAGACCACAACAAACCTGATACTCCAAAACAAACACTACTGTTCAAAAGTTTGGGTTCAGTAGGAAAATGAATACTTTTATTCATGAAGGATGCATTAAACTGATAAAAAGAGAGAGTAAAGCATTTATAATGTTTTTAAAAAAAATTCATTTCAAATAAGCACTGTTCTTTTGAACTTTCTTGGCTTCTTGAACCAAAAATCAGCATATTAGAATGATTTCTGAAGGATTGTGTGACAGTAAGGCCTGGAGTAATGATGCTGAAAATTCAGCTTTGATCACAGAAATAAATTACAACTTAATATATATTCACATAGAAAACAGCTGTTTTAAATAGTAAAAATATTTCACTATTTTTACTTTATTTTTTACCAAATAAATGCAGCCTTGGTGAGCAGAAGAGACTTCTTCATAACTTTATCAAGAAAAACCCCATGGCTTCATTTCTGACAAAGGATCCATTTGAAAGCTATATTTATATTCTCTCACTCATTTTCCGTTGGTCTAATGTTCATCCACTCCTTCTGTCTTTCTCTGGTCAGTTTTTCCTCTCGTTTTGTCTCTCTGCCCAAAAGTTCTGTCTGGTCCCCCGTCATATCATGCGTGAGTCACTCGGGTCTGTTTATAACCTCTATGGCGTCTTACAGTCAACGTCTCTGACAGCCATTAGTCTGCAGCTCTCAAAACGCTCTTTAATTAGTGTAGAAAGAAATCGAAAGCCGAGAGAGACAGAGAGACTTTGTAAACACTCATTCATTCTGGGCTTTATTGATTAGCCTGAACGGCCCCTCCTTTCCCCGCTCATGGATTAATAAACTGTTGCACAGCTTGTGTGACTTTTATCCTGAACACCAGCGATTGGATTAAGAGATTCCAGTGCCAGGAACGGCTTTCCGCTCCAGGAAAGGGATTTTGCCCTGGTTTCCTTCTATGGTGGTCGAACGGCCCAATTCAAAGTTATTTTAAACAATCGGCTCTGGACGGACAATCAGCTGACGCTGCTGAATGGAGAAATGTTTGGTGTCTAAGTGGTTAATTATTAATTCAACAGCCCTCGTTTATCAGCTGACGAGTCATTTGAGGAATTTAAATACGGGCGACCTTTGACATCGTAGAGACGGATGGACGATATCTGTTACTACACTGATCCTGGAACTGTAATCCACATTCAAACAGATTAACAGACTAGATGCCGGCAGATGGGAAACTGAGAGAGAGAGAGAGAGAGAGAGAGAGAGAGAGTGAGTGAGTGAGTGAGTGTGTGTGTGTGTGTGTTTGAGAGATAGAGAGAAAGAGTGAAAGGGATGAATAAGTGGAAAGAGGATGGACGGACAGACTGATAAAAGAAAGCAAAGATGGACGGACTGTTGGATGGACGGACGGACAGACAAAGCAAAGCAGGGATGGATGGATAGAAGGATGGACAGATGGAAGGATGGACTGACAAGAGAAGGATAAAATAAAGGGATGGATGGATAGATGGATAAAATAAAGCAAGGATGGAAGGATGGAAGGGGATGAGGACGGATCGACGGACGGGATATGGATAGAGGGATGTAATGGATGAATAAATGGAAGGATGGATTGATGGACAGACAGACGGACAACGCATGGATGGATGGACAGATGAATGGATGGAAGGATGGACTGATGGACAGACAGATGGACAGACAGAAAAATAAAGCATGGATGGATGGATCGATGGAAGGACGGAGGACGGACAGATGGACAAAAGCAACATGGATGATAGAAGGATGGACAGATGGACGGGCATGGATGGACGGACGTAAGGAAGGAAGGGGATCAAATAAAGGGATGGATAGATGGACGGACGGAAGGATAGATTGATGGACAGACGGATCGACAGATAGATAAATTAAAGCAAGGATGGAAGGATGGAGGATAGACGGATGAATAAATGGAAGGATAGATTGATGGACAGACAGATGGACAGACAAAATACAGCAAGGATGGATGGATGACAGACGGATAAAATAAAGCAAGGATGGACGGACTGTTGGATGGATGGAGGACGGACAGATGGATGAATGGATCATGAAAGATGGATGGATGGATGGATAGAAGAATGATTGATGGATGGACGGACAGATGGATGAATGGACGGACAAAAAGCAAAGATGGATGGATGGATGGATAGAAGAATGATTGATGGATGGACGGACAGTCGTACAGATGGATGGATAAAATAAAGCAAGGATGGATGGATGGAAGGATGGACAGATGGACAGATGGATGAAAGGATAAAATAAAGGGATGGATGGCTGGACGGATGGACGGAAGGAAAGATGGACTGATGGATGGACACATGAGTGGATGTACGGATGGATAAAATAAAGCAAGGATGATGGATGAATGGATGGACGGATAGATAAAAAGCAAGGATGGATGGACAGACAGTTGGACAGATGGATAGAATAAGGCAAGGATGGATGGAAGGATGTATGGGTGGATTAAAACAGGCAAAAAAAGATGGATAGATGGATGGACGAAAAGAGGAAATGAAAAAAGGTTTGGATAGATGGCAAACAGAAAGAGGCCAAAAAATGATAGAAACAGGCAAAAAAACAGATGGATGGATGAAAAGAGGCAAAAAAGGGGATGAACGGATTGACAGACGGACGGAAAGAGGCAAAAAAGATGGATGGACAGATGGATGAAAAGAGGCAAAAGTTGGATGAACGGATGGAAAGGCAAAAAAGGTACAGGTGGAAAGAGGCAAAAGAAATAAATGGATGATAGAAAGAGGCAAAGATGGATGGATAGATGAAAAGGGAAAAAAGGGATAGATGGACAGACGACGGAAAGAGGCAAAAAAAGATGGATGATGGATGGATGGATGAAGAGGCAAAAAGGGATGATGGATAGAAAGAGGCAAAAAGATGAATAGATGATAGAAAGAGGCAAAAAGGGGATGGATGGACAGGTGGATGGATGGATAAATAGAGAGATTCATAGAAAGAGGCAAAAAAGAAAAATGAATGGATGATAAAAAGAGACAAAAAGATGGATGAACGGATGGAAAGAGGCAAAAAAGGGATGAATGGATGGATGGATAGATGGACAAACGGAAAGTGGTAAAAAAGATAAATTGATGACAGAAAGAAGTAAAAGATGGATGAATGGATGGAAAGAGGCAAAAGAAGCAAAAAAGATGAATAGATAGAAAGAGGCAAAAGTTGGATGGATGGATGAAAAGGCAAAAAAAAAGGATGGATGGAAAGAGGCAAAAGAAATAAATGGATGATAGAAAGAGGTAAAGATGGATAAATGGATGGATGGATGAATGAAGAGGCAAAAAGGATGGATGGATGGAAAGAGCAAAAAAAGGGATGGATGAATGAAAAGAGGCAAAAAGGGTTGGATTGAGAAAAGATGCATGGACGGATGGATGAAAAGAGGAAAAAAAAGGGATGGATAAATGGATGGATGAAATAAGGCAAAAAAAAAAAAAAGAATGAATGGAAGGATGGAAAGAGGCAAAAAAAAAAAAAGGATGCCAAAAAAAGTTTGTAATGAAGTTTCAAAAGAGGCAAAATACAAAAAAAATGGAAGGATGATGGAAAAAGACAAAAAAGGGATGATGCATGGATGAAAAAAGAAAAAAAAAACAATTTCTGTGTCTTTGTCCACTCATTATTGAATCAGACAGTCAACATTTGAAGATTTACATAAAATTCTCAATTAAAAATGAACTAACAACTGCATCTACGTGGCAAGATAAATGAACAGTTCACTCGATGCCACTGGCTGAATTACACACGCTACAGGAAACAGGAAGCAGCATCCACTCAAACCACAAAGCCCCATATGCTAACATTAGACACGTCTCAGGTTCAGTCCAGCAAACCAACAAACATCAGAGTCAAGAGCTCAGAGAAACCCTCAAAGATCTGATAAAAACTTAATAACCCTGAAAACACAGATAAAACAGTCAAACAAAAATAAATTCAGCATCCTGTTCTACTTAAAGTACTACTCAAGGACTACTTCTAAACTGTTTCATGTCCTTTTGTCGCTTCTTTAGCAGAGAAATGATGATTTAATGACATAAACGACCTGTAAGCAAACAAACCCTTGAATATCAACAATAAAAAGGTGCAACTCGACTGCTTTTCCTGCATCGTATCACACCAAACTGAAGTCGAGGGTTGAGAAGCAAGCGCAAACTATCCCTGAACACTTCCACATCACAAAAGCCTGACCAAAAATAGTCTCTGCCAAGAGCCGAAAGTACAGAAGAAGAGCCCAGAAGTCAGCGACCCGCGCCGCGCTGATGGAGCATATTTATAGGATGCGTCATGGAGGAACTGAGTGAGTCAGACGTGTGTGGAGATCCAGAACACGAGAGCTGAACCTCCATATGAACCTACGGACACATCAGCACGCAGTACATATATAACACTCTATTCCTCATTTTGGCTGCTTTACAGCAGGAGGGCGTTAGGATTTCCGCAATGCAGAAAACACAGACAGAACAGCAGAATCCAGTCAGGAAAAAAAGTCACAGAATTTGGCCAAATTTGGATGAATAAATCAAATGAATAAATCAAAAGTACAATTAATTAACTTGTGATATGGACTTGGGGCCAAAATAAAAGTCAGGTTGACCTTACAGTTTCAGTTTGGATTAATAAATCAAACGTAGGGCTCTTTTCATGATCTAATAATAATAATAATAATAATAATAATAATAAAGTTTATTAAAACATTATTTTTTAAGAAATACCACACAATATCATGGGAGTTTTGCCCATGTTTTCATTTTAACAGTAAAAGTCTATTGTGCAGCACCAAATTAAATAAATGCATAAATAAAATAGACTGCAATTTAAAAGATTAAAAAATAAATAAATAAAAATATTTAATTTAATACAAAATTATAGGGTCTGATTATTGCAAAATGTTTTATAATTTTTTAAAATGTTAATTGATTTGACGTCCTTTCAGATTATTCCAATTTAATTAAAACGTTAAAAACTGAATCTAGGAAAATTAAAACAGACAGCATAGAATTTCATTAAAACAAAATCATATTACTTTTTTTTACCATTAAAACTTAAATTACAAAAAATTAACTAAATTATAAAACAGAATTTGTGAAAAAAAATAACAATTTGAGAGGAAAAAAAATTTAATTTGTGAAAACAAATAAAACAGAATTTGGGGGTAAAACAATTGTTTTATTTTTTACTTCAATTCAGTTTTTAATTTCTTCAAATTCTGTTATATTTTTTCCCCAACTTCTTTTTCCTTTTCCCCCCAAATTCTGTTATTTATTTATTTATTTCAGAAATTAAATTTTTTCCCTTAAATTCTGTTTTATTGTTCTTTTTTCTCACAAATTCAATTTGCTAAATAAATAAATAAAATAAAATAAAACAGAGTTTGGGGAAAAATTAAATTTTTTCCCCCAAATTCTGTTTTAATTTTCTCCAAATTCAGTTTTTACATTATTTATTAATAAATTATTATTTACAAAAATAATAATAATAATAATAATAATAATAATAGTTATTATTATTATTATTATTATTATTATTATTATAATATAAAATAAAACAGAATGCAGGGAAAAATTAAAACAAAATTTAAAAGAATGGGGAAGACTGAATTTACAAAATAATAATAATAAGAATAATAATAATATTATAAAACGGAATTTAGGACAAAAAAAATTAAAAAGAAAAGGGCAAGATTAAAAAGAATTTTGGGAAAAAATACAACAGAATTTGGGAGGAAAACTGAAATTGCAAAAAATAAAAAATAAAACAGAATTTGGGGGAAAAAATAAAACAATTTGGGGAGAAAACTGAATTTGCAGAAAAAAATAAAACAGAATTTTAGGGGGGGGAAAAAATTAGGCAAAAAATAAAAGAGAAGTTGGAAAGAAATAAAATGGAAATTGGGGAAAAAATAAAACAATTTGGAGAAAAACTAAAACAGAACTTGTGCAAAAATAAAACAGATGTCATAGGATTCTACAGTTCAGTGTCTTGCTGACAGTACGTAGAAGCGCCAGAAGAGAAAGACAGATCATTTAGATCATTACACGAGCACTAAAGCTCTCCTCCTCTGATTGCTCCATAATGGAAACCGTAAATATTCAATCTCCAGCGGCAGACGCCGCCGTTCACTTCTCATCTGACGGAAACTACAGGCTTTTTAGATGCAGCAGCATGACAAACATATCATTAGAGCTCAATTTTGAGACTTAGAGACTTCAGACTCCTGAATTACTGCAGAGAGTCTGATTAAAGCCCACGGAGAGGTAAATACTGCGCCCTGCTGTGGCTCACTGCGAATATATGGGGTGTCGAGACGTAATGAGAGTCCTCGACAATCCCTGCAGACGGTAAAGCGCTACCTGCCACCGCAGACCAACCTACACGACAACACTTGAGACATTCCTGCACAGCAGCAGCTCCATTCACACACAGAGAGATGTTAAAAGAGGCCGAAGTCAATCTGAAATGCCGCTGGCAACCTATTTTATTTCTGCAACCTGATATATTGAAATAAGATATTGAAAAATACTTGATTTTGTCTGTCTGCAGGTGACTGGATCAGGAGAAGAGGAGCTGCTGTAAGTGAATGGAGGGGGAGGGGCTACGAGAGGCCTTGATGACATCATCAGGGAACTAAAGTCGTTTAAGAGATTTTATTTTAATGAAAACCTTTTTTTAGACCATGAGAGTGTATTAAAGTAATGTAAAACATTAAAAATATAATGTAGAAAAAATAAAAAAGACGGCACAATTTCAGGGGGGAAAAAAATAAATCATATAACATTACAATTTTTTTACATTTGTAAAAATGTTATTAATTCAACTGATTATTTATCCTTCAAAATAGATTAGAAATTTAATTAAAACACCAAAAACTTAATTCAGAAAAATTAAAACAGACAGCACAAAATTAAAGGAAAACAAAATCATATTATTACATTTTTTAACTTAATAAATTGTAAAAATGTTATTATTTCAACTGTTATCCTTTAAAATTATTAGAAATTGAATTAAAACATCAAAAACTGAATCCAAAAAAAAAAATTAAAAACAGACAGCACAAAATTTCAGGAAAACAATCAGATTACATTTTTACAAAATTAATAAATTATAAAAATGTCATTAATTCAATGGATTAGCTATCCTTTACAATTATTAGAAATTTAATCAAAACACCAAAAATTAAATTTAAAAAAATAATTAAACAGACGGCACAAAATTTCAGGAAAACAAAATTATAGACTTACATTTTTTTTTTAATTTTTAAACTGTAAAAATATTATTAATCCAATTGATTAGTTATCCTTTACAATTATTACAAATTTAATCAAAACACCAAAAAATTAATTAAAAAAATAATAATAAAAAATAAAAAGATTAACAGACGTCACAATTCCAGGTAAACAAAATTATATTACATTAAAAAAAAAAAAATTAAAAAAAGAATTATATTAATTCAATTAATTAGTTATACTTTAAAATTATTAGATATTGTATTAAAACACTAAAAAAAAAAATTAAAAAAAAAATTAAAAAAATAAAACAGACAGCACAAAATTTTAGGAAAACAAAATCATATTACTTTTTTTTTAATTATTAAATTGTAAAAAAAATATTATTAATTCACTGGATTAGTTATCCTATAAAATTATTATTTTATACATTTAATTAAAAAAAAAAAAAACTGAATAAAAAAATTTAAATGGAACACCGAATTGTATCAAGACAATATTAAAAGTTAATATTAATAATCATATTAATATTAATAAATAATAAAAATACTACTACTAATAATAATAATAATAATAATAATAATAAACAACATATATATTTATTTATTTATTTATTTATTTATATACACACACATATTATATTATATTATATTATATTATATGACATTATATTATATATTATATCATATAGTTGTTTTTATGAGTTTGGCTTCAGTTAAAGTATCATATTGTGAGACCGGGGTAGTGTATTGAACCAAATCGTGAAATGAGTGTATTGTTACACCCCTAATTCATGATAATATAATGTACAATATATTGCTAGACCACTAAAATGATCATTATACTGCAAATTATCCATTAAATCTAAGTTGTATTTTATATTAAAGCACATTAAAACATGCAAACTCTTTTAACAGGCTCTCAAAATTTCCTGTCACACTTTATTTGTGCTATTTTGTCACATGATCACAAAAGAAACATGAAATCAGATGGTATCGCTGCAAAACCACAACATGTCTATCTCTGTTAGCATGAGCACTGCAGTCTAAAACAAGAGTGAAATAACCAGATCTAAAAACATCCATTCGCCGCCGGCCACAACCCAGATTTCTGCCAGACGAGCTGTGGATCTTCCTCTCCAGACAAACCTCAAACCATCACACACCTAAAATCAAATCAACCTGGATCAAATCGCTTTAGGCCGATAACAAGACAGAAGCAGTCCGCTGAGAGCGCCGAGATGTTGACAGGATGATTCAATCATATCGACTCAACACTCCTGCATCCTCAGGAAAGGAAAACTGCCGAGCGCCGGCCAACAGGTTTCAGGAATGGTGACAAACATCAGCTTCTCATGATACAGTAATGTTTGCAGAGCCAGTTTCTTTTGAATCAGATGAAACAGAAACTCACAAAACTGCACAGAATGGAAACGCCCATGATTCTCACACACATTTATTACAATACGACTATGATTCAATCTAGTAAATTTATATGTACAGTGCTTTTCACACTAGTTTCAAAAGGAGCTTTACAGAAAATCATGATGTTTACATTTATAATATTTTAATATCTTTATGTAGTTGCATTTATCAGGTACAACACAAACACAATAAAAGTTACATTGTGCTACAAGTGATCAAGCAGTTGAGATTTGCTATATATATTGTTTAGAGAGTAAAGTATCCAAATAAAGTTGAATATACTTACAAATCCATTTTTATATAAAGTGCTGGATGAAAGTTTTGTTCTCACAAATAAACAACCTCCCATTTCAACCTTTGATGTGTCTATCTACTCATCTACTATTTAGTTTTAAACAAACATGCATGTTTATTTGGTTTAGGCCTCGTAAATTTGAGTTCACATTTGCATTGGGTTGCCAACTTCACAAAAGAAAAATAAAGGACAATTATGATTCCTCATAGGAAAATAAGGGACAGAATAAGACATGCTCAAAATATTTGTACTGTGCACATAGTGCATATCATTTCCTTGTCTGCATTTACAGATGGCATGTAATTTAAATGAATCTATGAAACAGTCAATAAAGCATTTTTGAACTTTAAAATTGTGAACTAATGTTATCGCAACCATGCAATGGATGAAAATGCATATTTTTCAATTAAAGAGAACTTAGAGTGTGTAGACTGCCCGATAATGAGGACCAAGAATATGCTTGAATTTAAAATGTTACAAAAAAATAGGGATGCACCGATACCGATATTGGTATCGGGCCCGATACTGAGGTCCTGTACTCGTACTCATACTCGTTAAAATGCCCCCATACCAAAGGCCGATACCACACAGCATGTGACAAGTGCGTATTCAGGCAAAGATACACCAACAACAGAACAACAGACAGCAGAATGGAGTCATTAGAGATTAAGGATGTCTACGAAGTATATGTATGCAAATAATATAATGTTAAACATTCAGTATCAACGCTTGTATAGCTGGTGCGCGCGAGCTGAAAGGCAAAGCATGCAGAATGGATTGAGCGCGCGGCGGCGAAGATGCACGGCTTGTCGAGTTAAGATTCCGCCTTCACATCACTGGAAAGTTTGTAGTTTGGTCGGATATGTCAAAAACAAGTAAGTAAAGCAATGCACAAGTTATTTAACGGGAGAGAGAGAGAGAGAGCAAGGGAGAGCGACAAAGAGAAAGAGAGAGAGTGCACTTTTGTTGCGTGATCTTTATTGATGTTCGCATATTTAGCACACGCACCTTTTGAATTAAAACAAATTCGTAAATATGAAACAAAAATTATAGAGGCATTTACTATAAACATCATTTATTTTCAACCTTAAGCAGACAAAACTGTATGACGAAAGTGAAACTAGCAGTCTGTGTGAAATGCGCTAGGCTGTACTGTACTTGAGCGCGTTGCGCTCAAGTTTGAACTTCCAAAATGTAGTTTAAATGCAGCTTCAAAGGCTCTAAACGACCCCAGCCGAGGAACAAGGGTCTTATCTAGCGAAACGATCAGTCAATTTTTTTGGAAAATAAAATTGCTATACTTTAAGCACAAAAGCTTGCGTAGCACAGGCGCGTCCACAACGCTACGAATCACGTCTAAGTTCATCGTCTGTGTACTCTGGCTCAAAAAGGTAGAGTATGGCGAAAAACTCCATCTTATTTTCTCCTACAACTTCAGAATCGTCTGACATCGTTGTACCTTTTTGTTTGTAAACATCGTTTAACTTCTGCGTCTGTGGTTCCACCTACGTCGGTGTGACCTTTCGATGTGATTCAATAGTATGTCGTGAACACGCATCTCAGAGCCTGTGCTACACGAGCTTAAAAAGTATACACATTTTTATTTTCTGAAAAAAATGGCCGATTGTTTCTCTAGATAAGACCCTCCTTCTTTGGCTGGAGCCCTTTAAAGCCGCATTTAAACTACATTTTCGGATGTTCAAACTCATGGGCACCACTGAAGATATGATAACCACCATATGGAGATGTTTCCCAAAAAACAATTTCTTTACGACTGAAGAGAGAAAGACATGAACATTGGATGAAAAGGGGGTGAGTACATTATCTGTAAATGTTTGTTCTGGAAGTGAACTAATCCTTTAATATTAAACGTGTTCATCCACTCGCTTACGGTTTAGATTTAAACAAATCTGCTATGTGCTTTAAACCTCTTATATTTGAGTTCATATTTAAATTTGGCAATAACTGCAGTATTTCACAAACCCTTAATGAGGAAAAAAAAAAAAAAACCAAGATGATTAATAACTATTTTAAAAATATTGCATAATCTGACTATGACTTCATGTAGGAAAAATGTAGTGCTATCAGCTCCATTTAACATTTTACCACAAAATCAGTACATGAAAAGATAGAAAGTCATCAGACTAGTTCTCTGGAACAAATAACATCCCATCTAGTTGTAAACAAATATGCATTTTTATTTAGGTTTAAACCTCTTATATTTAAGTTCACATTTATCAAGTGCATTTCACAAACCCTTGACAGGAAAAACCCCACAAAACAACAAAATATAATGAATAATAAGCATAATCCAACTATAATTTAACCTACCAGTCAAAGCATGGCATCAGTGTCATGGCACACAAATAAAGCAACGTGAAGGCAAATATGCTGCACTTAAAAGCCCACAAAACAAGATGATCTATTGAATAATTAGAATAATTCAACTATAATTTAATCCACCAGTAAAAGTTTAGTACCATCAGTTCAGTTTATGACAATTACCATAATTTCTACCTCAAAATCAGCAAAAAGAAAACATCAAAAGAAGTCATCAGACTAAGTTCTCAGCAACAAGCAACCTCAAAATATATCCATCTATTAGTTTACGGTTTAGTTTTAAACAAATATGCCATTTTATTTTTGATTCAGACCTCTTAAATGAGTTCACATTTATAAGTGCATTATTTCACAACCCCTTAACAAGAACCCACAAAACCTACTAAAAAAAAAAAATTGCATAATCCAACTATAATCTACCAGTAAACGTTCACATTTATCAAGTGCAATATTTCACAAACCCTTGACAGGGGGAAAAAAAAAAACCATAATAAATAATCAGCATAATCCAACTATAATTTAACCTAACAGTAAAAGCATAGCACTATCGGCCGTTTAACACATTTTACCAGAATTTTACCACAAATAAAGCAAATGTAAGGCAATAATCCTGCCAATAAGAGCACTTAAGTGCACTTAAAAGCCCACAAAACAGGAAGATCAATTGAATAATTAGTGTAATTCAACTATAATTTAAACTACCAGTAAAAGTTTAGTACCATCTGTATAATTACCATAATTTCTACAACAAAATCAAATGACCAAAAAGAAAACAACCCCAAAAACTGTTCATCTATTCATTTACTGTTTAGTTAGTAAACAAATAAGCTCTTTTATTTTTGGTTCAGACCTCTTAAATGAGTTCACATTTATAAATGCACTACTCCACAAAGCCTTAACAAGAAAATCCCACAAAACCAAGAAGATCTACTAAAAACAAATTGCATCTAATCATATAATCTACCAGTAAAAGTGTAGTATTTATTATCAGCTCAGTTTAACATGATTTACCACAATTTTAAGATAAAACCCAGAAAAGAATGCAAAGTCACAAAACCTGCCAATACGTGCACTGTTACACAAAACCTTAACAAGAACAACCCCACAAAACACGATCTGTCGAAAAAATACTGTCATTTGGCTCTAAAAGTGTAGTACTATCAGCTGTGTTTCACCATGACTTTCACCATGACTTTACCACAAAATCAGCACAAAGAAAATGTAGAAAGTCATCAGACTGGTTCTGAGGAACAAACAACCTCCCATTTCAACGTTAAACCTGTCCATCTATTCTTTTGGTTTTAAACAAATGTGCTTTTATATACACATTAAACCTCTTGTGCTATTTCACAAATACCTAATGAGAAAAAAACCCACAAAAACCAAGAAGATTAAGATATGCTAGATTACTTTGACATCCAGGCAGCTGAAACACACTCGCTCGAGTCGCCACACACACTTCAGTCTCCCGTTGAGTGTGTGTGACTCACCCGAGCACACATATGCTGACTGAAACATGAACGCACACTCACATTCCTGACTGTTCCTGACAGATCCGCGTGCTTTATTTTGAGTGCTCTTACCGTCCGAAGTCCGAATGACAGAGAAATATCCCACAGAGTGACTCCCTCCTCATCGTTTCTTCATTTCCTGTTTCAAACCCCGTCAGCCCCGCCCACCCACTCAAACCCTGCGGCCAATCAGAGTGAGGGCCAGTCTGCACGAGGGCCAATCAAAGCGCAAGAGGCTAGTTTTCAGAGGGGTGTGAGGGAAATCTGCCCCGTCTGCTTCGACCGGTGCAGCCAGACGCATGTCATCCACACGTTTAACAAAAAAACACAACCGCAGAGAGGAAAACCCGCAGGATCTGACACGATTCTGCCGCAAATGAGGAGACGTGACCCTCGCTGACCCGAAACGACCCTGAGGACATGCTTTCAAAACATCCACAGACACAGAAGAGCCCATTAAAACACTTCCACTCCTACACACGGCACAATAATGGCAGGAAACCCGTCTGAAATGGCTTTTATCAGCGTACTTCAGCGAGCCTAAGGGACTGATGGATTACAGAAGAATGAGTGATGAAAAATAAAAAGGGTGCATCGGGAGTTTTGTGCCGCACTGACTAGTCAATTAGTGAGGTTTAAGTAGTTTTAACTTAAGTTTGACATCATTTATGCACTCTTGTTTAATTCACACACGCATCTAGTTCTTCTGAACTTTCTATTCATCTGTGAATCCTGAAAAATAAAATGCATCAACGTTTACACAAAAATATTGGGCGGCATAACTGTTAGAATGATTTCTGATGGATCATGTGGCACTGAAGACTACAGTAATGATGCTGAAAATTTATATTTGATCACAGAAATAAATTACATTTTAACATACAATCACATAGCAAACACGCATTTTAAATTGTAAAAATATTTTACAATTTTACAGTTTTTTACTATATTTTTTAACAAATAAATACAGCCTTGGTGAGCAGAAGAGTTAAAAAAAAAAAAAAAAACATTCTGACAGAACACATCATTTTGAATGGCAGCACTTATAATAACTATAATATAATAAAAAATATAAAGTTAATATAATAATATATGGGCCATTATACAGGATTGGTCCAAAGTCAGAGTTGAAATGTCAAACATTTTGTACGCCATATCCAAGGTACACATTTCTAGTAATTGTGCAGTTAATTATCATATTGTATTTTCAGAAAGTTTTGGAATACTTGTCTTCTCCACAAATTTGTCACTACTGAAACATAGTAATAACTTAAAGGGGTCATCGGATGCCCATTTCCCACAAGTTGATATGATTCTTAATGAAAAGTCTATAATATACTTTGGTTAAAAATTCTCAATGGTTGTGTAAAACAACACTCTTTTTACCTTGTCAAAATCCGCTCTGCAAAAATCATCCTGTTCTGGTCGAGGCTGCTTTAAATGCAAATGAGCTCTGCTCGCCCCGCCCCTCTCTTCTCTCTGTGGAGTGACAAGCCTGTTTACTTCAGCCGCGTTTAGCTGCTAAACTTCCTAACTACCACTTTATAAGGAAAGGCGATCGCAAAGATTCATAAACACTTATACACACTTCTGCTGTAAGTGAAGCTGGATCATGAATGATTTGCGCAAACATAGACGCATTTATGTAGATCGGGAGGCGCATTCCCTTCACAAAAAAACATAATCTACTGCATCTTCAGCGGCTCAGATGTCGGGAGTAAATGACGACCACTATTACATCCTGCAACACAACACCTCAATCGCTCAGTCGGAGATATTGTTGTCTAACTTACATCCCTGCTCCAGCATCGAAACAAGGAAAGTTACTGGACTGTGACAGCTGGTCTAAGGTAAAATGCTCATGTCAATCAACTATTGTGGGAGCGGCCTCTGTTGGTGACACGCAACAATGACAGGCATCTGAGAACGGCTCGATTTGAAAAAGGGGATATTATTTTTACAGATTAATTAAAAACCACTGCATGGATTTTTATCATTATAGGGTAGATTTGTACATACACTGACAACACACATTAATGTTCAAACAACATGAAAAAGTGAAGTTTGGATCCGATGACCCCTTTAAACAATGGTATAAAGCTATTCGAAACAACCTTCAATGTAAACTGTGATAATCGTAATTAATAAATCGCAATGGACCTTTCTCACATTTCCGACTTTCAATCAAAGGAAAAAACTGAGAGAGACTGATATCGGCAATCAGAACAGAGAACAATGTCAAACTTCCCGTCCCACCCATAGATGTTTTTTGTTACTTGATTAAATGGTTATATAATACAAAGTATAGTGTTATAAATGTACATATATTTATTAAAAAAAAAAAAAAAAAAATGAAAAAAGTTAAAGGATTTATGATGATGATGACTGTTGAAACATCACAGTCTTGTGAAAAGGGTCCATTACAATTTCAAGAGAATAATCGACAATTATGATTTTTGTGCAGTCCTTCATTGAAACAAACACCACCATAACATCTTAGTCGATAATTTAGTATACTTTATTTTTGACAAAACATCCCATGTTTCGGAAGTGACCACATCACATTACAGAATTTTAAAGGATTAGTTCACTTCCATCACTTCCATCTTTCATCAGTCGATAAGAAATTGTGTTTCCTGAGGAAAACATTTCAGGAATTATCTCCATATGGGCTATGGTGCCTCCAAGTTTGAACTTCCAAAATGTAGTGTAAATGTAGCTTCAAAGGGCTCTAAATGATCCCAGACGAGGAAGAAGTGTCTTATCTAGCAAAACGATCAGTTATTTTCGAAAAAAAAAAGACAAATTATATACTTTTTAACCTCAAGCGCTCATCTTGTCTAAGTGTACAGGAACTTTTTTTCCGGTTCAATACAGTTAGGGTATGTCGAAAAACTCATTTTCTTCCCCAACTTCACAATTGTCCTACATCACTGCAAAAGTACCGACCCAGTGTTTACATGTTACAGTGAACATGCAAAGAAGATCGAACTTCGAAAAAAAGATAAAACAGCTTTGTAGGGCGATTTTGAATTTGAAGTAGAAAACGAGATCTGAGTTTTTCGACATACCATAACTGTCTTGAACCGGATTACACAGACTACGCATGCGCATCGCCGAGACAAGATGAGCATTTCAGGTTACAAAAGTATATAAATTGTCAATTTTTTCTAAAATGACCAATTGTTTCGCTAAATAAGACCCTTCTTTCTCGGCTGGGATCGTTTAGAGCCTTTGAAGCTGCATTTAAACTACATTTTGGAAGTTCAAGCTTGAGGGCACCATTGAAGTCCATTATATGGAGAACATTCCTGAAATGTTTTCCTCAAGAAACATAATTTCTTATCGACGGAAGAAAGAAAAACAGGAACATCTAGGATAACAAGGGGATGAGTACATTATCTGTAAATAATGTCGCATAACTGTACTAAAATGTTGTTTATTTCCCCCCAAATGTGAGGATTATGTGCTCCCTTTTGTCACTACCGAAACAATGATGACATGTTCGGTTCATCATAACACCATTCATGGGATAACACACAAAAAAAAACAAAGATGCCACTACCGAAATTCCACCAAATGTTTTGGCAGATAATTCTAGATACTTCTGAAGCTAGCTCAAAGATGCTAATTAGCACATGGTTAGCTAGCACAGTTCTGAACAGTGGTACACATATAAAAACTAAATGTTATGGAATAACTCTCAAAAAAGTGTGCTATTAATATTTGCTGATTATAAATGTATGGGTGTATGGGTGTATGGGTGTATTATATATATATATATATATATATATATATATATATATATATATATATATATATATATATATATATTTTATATATTTTTTTTTTAACTTCACTTTTTAAAAGGATCAAAAAGACACTTTTTAAAACAACAATGGAAAAAAAAAAATACAAAAATTATTTCAATATTATTTTCATAAATTTAAATTTAAGGTTTAGGGTCCAGGGCAGCCACCTCCCAAGTGAAAGTACGAATAAATGATAATTTTATATTAATTAAGCTTACTAATATTTTAAATATTATTGTGGGTTTCAATAGATAATAGAATGATCTTAATAAACATCTAAGATTTGAATATTTAAATGCTTCTTAAATTCTGTAGAACGGCTCATATAAGAATTATATTTAAAAAAAATGGCCAATAATTATTTTCATATATGTTCCGAATAAACTGACAAAAATCTATGCTATTATGTGTGAATTAATAATTAAAATAAATAAATAAATGAAAACACAAAAAACTAAAAATCAATCATTTTAGGCAGCACAACATATAAGCATAAAATATACATAATATCGGTCGGCGACGCTACTGAAAGACTGTTTAGACCCCAACATGAATTCCCTGAGACCTTGTAAAACAAACAACTCAAGTAGCCAATTCTGAAAGTACCACTTCACTTTTGTTCCACTCATATAGACACAAACGATTCGCACACTGTTCTTTTCAATGCTTTGTCACGACTTTCAGTCTCTTTCGAGCACAACAGGACATGCAGGTGTGCTCAAGGATATCTTGTTTACTTCCTACAGTGTCAAACAAAACAATATATCCTTCAAAACAGCTTCAAAAATTGGTTGTCATGAACCTCACAACTAACACAAATAGCAGCCTGACTTCTAGAAATCAAGTAAAGCCAGACAAAAAGCTGTTTTTGCATGCAACACGCATCAGGTGGTTCTTGAAGGGTCTGAAAACCTTCAAATGACTCCCTTTTCTCAAATGCATTGACGCAAAACATCAAGCTACAGAATTTCCACCAATTCTGCAATGCATCCAAGCCATCACCTAGACTTTTATATGTTTTAAGTTTAAATACATGCATGTTTCCATTGTTTCATGCATCTGTTGGTGACTATCCGCAATGCGTTTCGTCTGGAGGTGTCGTGACGCTCGCTCAGGTGAGGCTGGTTCGTCTTGAACATCAGGAGGAGGATAAAAGGATATCGATTATTTGCACTGCCATTTAGAAAAGCTTTTTATTCTACTTAGACAAAGTACCTCACTAATGGACGGCCAACAAAAGAGAGAAGTGGGTTACTCAGGGCACGAGCGGCAGAACAGGTTCAGCTAACCTGAACTCTATCAAACCCAGACCAGCTTAATTAACCACCTTAAAGGAACAGTTCACTCAAAACTGAAAGATTAGTGATTGACAACATAATTTTAGTCCATTTTATGACTTCAGAAGTCTTGGAAGATAGCGGCCGAGAGTTTTGGTTACCATTGACTTCCATTGTAAACTGGAAAAGAGCTGCTAGATAGACTGCATGAATGGAATTGATTGAGAGTATTGAGAGTATTAGCATCAGCTGATATTTATACCTGCTTGGTTGATTAACAGAACACGCATATGCCTCAAAACACCAACAGTTATTCAAATGAAACTAAAATTGTTGCCAGAATTACTTAAAGAAAGTGTGAAAATACTAGTTTGACTCACCCTCGAGACGCTCCTGTCCCTGTGTGAGATTCAGTCTGACAGATGTAAAATATCCAGCTTTAGCAGAAAATATAATCACACCTTTTATGAAACACTAACGCTGCTGGACTCCAGACGCCATTTAGAGAATTATGCAACTCACACACGACACAGCCGTCTGAGTAATATCAGAACAAATGAGTCCTGTCATAAACATCATGAGACAAGCAAGACAATCACGAACAGAAGCAATAACAATGCATAAAACACCACACCTAACGCATGTGACTAAACGTACGGGCGACGTCATGACTTAAGCAACCCTGCAACGTTTCACTTCCAGTTTTTGCTCATTTAGACTAAAAGCAGAAACTAATTACAACACAACATCCTCTGAAAGTGGGAAACACCATCAAGCAGGCATTCATCTCCCACAGCGAGTGGTTTCAGTTCAAGCCAAAGACTCTTTGTGTGTAATGTTGGTTTTGTTGCTTACCAGCTCTGTTACTACTAAGTCAAGTAATTAGTAAACATCTGAATACTACACCAAGCAGATACACAAATCTAAACTGCTAAAGCAAACTTGTAATTGTCTGTAGAAGGCACTGTTCAAGTTTTATGGTTATTGCTGTTTGTGGCCAAGCACAATGACATAATTCAACCTGGGGGGTGAATCTAGGAAAAGTAAAAAATGATTTATAATATCTGACCAGTAGGTGCTGCTGTCATCAAATTTACATGATATTCTCAAGGAACTGTAGCAAAGATACATACAAATTTATGTGTCAATATGCAAATGTTTTCCTGAAATACAACCCCACTTTCTGTTTGCCGACTTTACCTGAAGGTTTGTTATGTTTCTGGAGAACAGTGTCAAACACCAAAAACTCAGTATGTGATCTTTGTGAGGAAAGGTCTGAGGATGATCTGCACCAATTTTGATGAATATTTGGGAAGGATGTTTATTTCTGTGGTACTATTATTGTAATCATTGTACATGGCCAAGCACAATGCCATAATTCACTCTTGTGGTTAATTTACGAAAAGTCTAAAAATAATTTATGATATTTGACCAGTAGGTGCTGCTGTCATCAAATTCACATGATATTCTCAAGGAATTGTGGCAAAGAGGTTAAATTTTTTGTATCAATAGGCAAAATTGTTGCTTAAATACAATCTTACTTCTTCTTTGGTGTCTTTGCCAGGGTGTTCGCCATGTTTCTGGAGAATGGAGTTAAACACCAAAAACCCATTTTGTGATTTTAGTGAGGACAGGTCTAAAGATGCAGGATTCAACATGGAATTGTGGCAAAGTATTCCTTGTGAGAAAAGTGTGCAAAGTTGCAAAATGCCAAAATGCAACCACATTTCCTGGCTGGCCCTTTTCCAACAAGTTTGTTATGTTTTATCAACCACCAAAAATCCAATTAGTGATTTTTGTGAGGACTGGACAATGATGGTTATTGCTGTGATACAATTATTGTAATCACGCTGAATATTCGCCAAGCAAAATGGCATAATTCACCCAGGTGGTGAATCTAGGAAAAGTACAAAAACGTTGTGTATTTAAAATGTTCTGGTTATCAAATGAATAAAACATTAATTCCATGTATCTTTTAAATATTGAAAATTAAGCAAACTTTTTTTTTTGGCAAACAAAGGGGAATTTACCATTAAAATTAAAACATGGAAGACATTATGTGTGATTATACCATAAAAAATAATGCTTGGTTTATTTTAGTAATAGTAATAGTAATAGTAGTAATATATTTCTGGCACAATGTCTTCAAGTTAAACCATGTTGCAGTGTCTACCCTTACATTTCTTTGTGTATATGATATGACGCTAGTTTTCCTAAAACGGAACGGTCAAATGCTGAAATCTCCGCGAGCGCCACATTAAAACAGAGACACGCAGAACATGCAGGATTCACATTTAAATGGTATTTTTGCCGCATAATATTTACAGATACTAGTCCATATTGCGGTTTGATTTAAGTGTAATGACCTACTTTTGATTCATTCATTCAAACTTTGACAAATTCCGTGACATTCCGTGTTTATGATTGGATTCCTTGATTCCGTCCGCATCGTGGAAATCATAGGGCCCTAAAAATGGCAGTGAATTCCTGGTGAATCTAGGAAACGTACAAAACGCATTTATAACATCTGATCAGTTGGTGCTGCTATCATCAAATTTACATGATACTCAGGAACTGTGGCAAAGATGTGTTCAAATTTGTGTCAATATGCAAAAGCGTTGCCAAAATACAACCACATTTTCTGGTTGGTGCCTTTGCCAACAAGTTTGTTACGTTTCTGCAGAACGGCATCAAACACCAAAACCCCTATTTGTGATGTTTGTGAAGACAGATATGAAGACGATTTGCACCAATTTTGATGAAGATTTGACAAGGATGGTCATTGCTGTGGTACAATTATTGTATTCACTGAATATCTGCCAAGCACAATGGCATAATTCACCCTGGTGGTGAATCTAGGAAAAGCACTTTTACAAAACATATCTGACTAGTAGTTGATGCTCAAGTTTACAAGATATTCACAAGGAATTGTGGCAAAGATACTCAAATTTTTGTGTCATTATGCAAAAGTGTAGCCAAAATAGTTGACGCCTTCACCAGAAGTTTTCCTACGTTTATTAACCTTATTTGGGATTTTTGTGAAGACAGATCTGAAGATGATCTGCACCAATTTTGACGAGGAATGTCTAGAGAGGATGTCTATGAAGTATATGTATGCAAATAATATAATGTTAAACATTCAGTATCAACTCTTGTATAGCTGGTGCGTGCGATCTGATGCACGGAAAGATCACTGGAAAGTTTGCAGTTCGGTCGGATATGTCAAAAACAAGTAAGTAAAGCAATGCACAAGTTATTTAATGGTAGAGAGAGCGCGAGAAAGAGAAAGAGAGAGCGTGCACTTTTGTTGCGTGATCTTTATTGATGTTCACATATTTAGCACAAGCATCTTTTGAATTAAAACAAATTTGTAAATATGAAACAAAATTTATAGAGGCATCCACTATAAACATAATTTATTTTCAACCTTAAGCAGACACGACTGTACGACGAAAGTGAAACTAGCAGTCTGTGTGAAATGCGCTAGGCTGTACTGTACTTGAGTGCGTTGCGCATGTTTTGCTGGCTTCATGAGTGTTTCTGCATTATTTGAATCTCTTTAGATTATAGCCCAAATAGCAGCATGTTTCAGATGAAAAAAACGCGACTTATATTTCTGAAAATATCAGTTAGGAGATTCATAACGAGCGGTTCCCTGCATTATTACAACAAAACATGTGATTGCAGTGCTGAGCTGCTGCAATGGAGCAGTTTAATGCTATTAAATTAAAGATGATGTACCATAGAGCAAAAAAAACATTTGAACAGTAAAAATAACAAAACATATTTTAATGGGCATAATTAAGTGTAAAAATAACTAAGGGATATATAGTCAAACCAAAAATTATTCAGACACCAGATATACACCACCTAATTTTTGATATATATATATTTTTTTACTAGTGGATGCAGGACACAGTTTATGATAATGTGAAAAATGTCTGATAATGTGAGAAAAGGTATCTGAATAAATTTTGGTTTGACTGTATCTATTTGATAAATGAAGTTTACCAACAAACATTATACATATTCTTGCAACACTGTTTGTTAATAGTCATTTAACAACATAGTGTGTTGATCTGTTTAATAGTAGAATAGTGCCACATAGTTTAAGTGAAAGTTTGTGTACTTAAAAGCAGGAGGCTGTTTTGAGACTTTGTGTAACTGAATTCTAATGAGTAATAGTTCTGCTCCCTTTTTGTTAAGCTGGGTGTGTTAACTATGCAGCACTTTTCATTTCCTTTATCTGGTTATGTTTACATGACATTGCCTTTTTTTGTTAAAACCAAAAAGATGTGTATATTTTTGGCTTGGAACAGCCTTCTGTTAAAGATTTATGTATTCATCCTTACTATAGGCAAAAAATAAAACCTCCCTCCAAATTAATTGCACTTTCATTGAAACCAAATCTAAGAAGTATCAGGTATCGGTACTCAGTATCGGCAAGTACACAAATGAAAATACGCGTGTCGGTTTGTAAAAAAGTGGTATCGTTTCATCCCTAAAGATATTTGACCAGTAGTTGGTGCTGTTATCAAACGTACATGATATTCTCAAAGAACTGTGGCAAATGTGCTTATGTCAATATGCAAAACTGTTGCAGTAATACCACCTCACTTCCTGTCTTTGCAAGCAAATTTGTTACATTTATGGAGAACGGTGTCAAACACCAAAAACCCAATTTATGATTTTATTGAGGAAATGTCTGAAGATAATCTGCACCAATTTTGATGAAGACTAGACAAGGAGAAGTGGCAAAAATATGGCTAAAAATGGCAGAAATGTGTTTTAAAAATGATAAAAATAATAGTATTCCATTGGCTGGAAACCTAAGGCAGGTAGACAAAGGCAAGAGTCATTTAAATATGCAAAACTATTTGAAAACACAGAGCTACTTCCTATTTGACACCTTAGCATTCATATTACAGTTTAGTATATCAAAAAGCTTTTAATTATAACAATACTTGACTAGCGTTCTCTTAAATTTATCTGACCCAAGTTTGAGCACGATCAGATGGAAGCATGTACAGTGGAAATTGCAATCCTAGTGTGCATTTAATTAGAAGAGGAAAAAAAATTCATTATTTCTAGGCCACTTGGTTGAAAAGTTATTAACCAAAACGTAGATGAGAAATTGAGCCGTTGGTGGCACTTGAAGGAAAAAAAAAAAAAATCTCAATTTTAATAAGGCTGCTGATAAGAGGCAGCACCAATCTCACATTTTCTCAGAGCCGTGAGCGTCTTGTCAAATCTGCAATGACTTATAAAGCTCTTATTCTTAATGACAGCTCTGCGTTTGTGCTCTAAAGCACCGGACCCCGAGGACGCCGGAGACACTGTCAGTGCCAATTACACTCACATTTGCATATTTGTACTTCCTGTCTCTTCAGACTGTATGGTATTGATTTAAATCACAGATTAATGAACTGCCTGTGGGTTACGCATGTAGAGCAGAGAGTGGACATCCACTGTTACACTGACGGTAATGAAACATCCCAGCGCAGACGACACATCGCTCACACGTTAATAAGCGTTGGTGCGCACACAGTCATAATAAAGTGCCATTTAAAGGTCAGACGTGAGCAAACATCACCGCTCAGTGAGGAAAATCCAAACCACACAGACCGGAATGATAACAGTGTAAAAGAAACCAACGATCGGTATCACTCCCTCAAGGCCCGTGCTAGAGAAACGCCAGTGACGCACTGATATACTTCTGACTTTCCACAAAGTCTGGAACAGTTTACAGCTTATTCTGGCCAAGAATCGCCCACCTATACAAGACGAGACTCTTTAAAGAGTTCATTTCATCTGAGAACTCTTCTGAGGGGTTTAATCTGAAAATTAACATTACAAAAATACACTGACATTGGAAAATTTGACATTAAAATTCAACAACATAAAACACAGAAGATGCAATTAAAACATCTCAACTCTTTTCACAGACAGAACTGTAGATTTCTAGTCTACTTAAGTGCCTCTTTGCATCAAACCTTGCAAATCTGCCCAAATACAGTGATTTCAACCAGCTCTTTTTCATGCACAAAAGCATCAGATGATAAATTACCAGACTGTGATCATGCAATCTGGGGCTGAGACTTGTAAAACCGTCACTGGAACCTATGCATGATGTTCACCTGCTCACAACTGCTCCAGATCATCACAAAACATGCCATAATAACATCTGAACAGCTGCCAGAAGGACACCAGCCACATCTGCACGCATCTAATCGGCTGTCAGATAATGAGCGGACACGATTTTCTGCTCGTTGTGCACAAATCTTATCGCTTCACGAGTGGCTTCTCTCATGACAGAGGTCATTTCTTTTTATAAACTTGGTCTTTTAAAAACAAGCTGATCATCTGTCATGCAGCGACTGGGAGGAAGGTGAACCGTGTGACTGACTGGCATTACACAACTTAAGACACAGAATGCATGCACTAATACTCAAAAACCCATAAGGCTCACATACATCCATGCATCACATACATCCTGTGTGAATATAAATAAATACTCAAACACCACATGCATGTTCTCTAAATACAAATACCACTATATGCATGCATGCACTCATATTTATACTCAAGCATATTACACAGAAAACCTTGCATGAGCACGCACACACACCATCAAGCACTCATGCACAAGCATGCAAACACTAATACTCCTGCATAAACACATAAGCATGCAAGCATGCATGAATACATACAAACTAGCATTTAAACACACGCATAGTCATACAAACCCATGCACATACGTACATACACTCAGAAACACATATGTACATGCATTCACTCGCGTGTCCACACACTTGAGCAATGACAGCTAGTGCACAACTGCGTTGTCAACTGCTTAAAACACCAAAAGCAATGTTTGTTCTTCATCAACCCTTCTCATCTAACATGTCCACATATGTTCTTCCTCATATGAAGTTTGCAAAGACACACATGAATGAGTTCGATCATCAGAGATGCTTTATAAGCTCAGTTTGTTTAGTCAGACACATGAGATGAACCGCCACGCCATCGGCGAATGTACACTAGACTCATTTCGAGCTCTTATAAAGGATGTTTTTTAAATACATACTCACTTATCATGCTATAAGCACGGCGTTTCTCCCGCTCGTCTCGTTTCTGTCTCGGTTAGTCCATTAACGCGCCGAAATAACTGAACACACGCGAGTCCTTCACCAGTACTTTCACACACTTCAGTCTAACATGGAACGAGTTAGGATTTCTGATTGACAGCGGCTCGAGCCAGTGGCGGAGGAGGATATAAAACCTAAAGCCGCGTCCACAAATAGCAGCCAATCAAATGACATCGGAGGCGGGGCTTTACGGTTTCCACTAGCGAGGTAGACTGCGTCTGTTGTAACTACTGTTAAATGTATTCAGTAATGTGTCATGCGTAATTCATGAAGGAACAGACATGTTTTGTGTGCTAAATTAGATTATATAAGTACATAAATTAAATTTTAAAATATTTAAAAACAAAAAGATGCATACAAATAGTCAAATCAGGGTGAAAACAAAGAATTTAAAATTAAAAGCATTGCAGCTCCTCACAAACAATACTATGGTCAGGGGCGTAAAACCATTTGATTCAGATTGAATCTTCGGAGCTAGTTTGTGAATCATTTGAATCAGATCGAAACTTTAAAGATCAGACCCTGCGTCCCAATGTGCATACTATCCACCCTATCTGCCCTAAATAGTATTGAAAATCACTACTATCATTTAGGATGGATATTATGCACATTAGGATGCAGGCAGAATTTTAAAGTGCGTATCGTGAATCATTCGAATCAGATTGAAACTTCTGAGCAGGTTCATAAATAATTTGATTCGAATCGGAACTTCAAAGCACGTATCGCGAATTATTTCAGATCGAAACTTCGGAGCGTGTTCCTGAATCATTAGATTAAGATCGAAACTTCAAAGTGCGTATAGCGAATCATTTGATTCGAATCGGAACTTCAAAGCGCGAATTGCGAATCATTTGATTCAGATCGGAACTTTGCAATTCTTTTGTTTTCAATCGGAACTTTAAAGCGCGTATCGCGAATCATTTGATTCAGATCGGAACTTCAAAGTGCGAATCGCGAATCCTTTGATTCAGATCGGAACTTTGCTAATCATTTGAATCAAATCGGAACTTTAAAGCACGTATCACGAATCATTTGATTCAATCGAACGCAAAGCGAATCGCGAATCATAAGATTCAGATCGAAACTTCAGAGCGGGTTCGCGACTCATTTGATTCAGATCGGAACTTTGCAATTCATTTGTTTTGAATCGGAACTTCACAGCGCGTATCGCGAATCATTTGATTCGAATCGGAACTTCAAAGTGCGAATCGCGAATCCTTTGATTCAGATCGGAACTTTGCTAATCACTTGAATCAAATCAGAACTTTAAAGCAGGCATCGCGAATCATTTGATTCGAATCGGAACTTCGCAATTTATTAGTTTAAAGTGTGTATCGCGAATCATTTGATTCCGATCGGAACTTCAAAACGCTTATCATGAATCATTTGATTTAGACCGGGTTTGTGAATCTTTTGATTCAGTTTGGGACTTTGGGGCGAAGAACTGCGTCATTTTGTTTAATATAGGCCTATATATTAAAACCAAAACAAGTAGTATAATAGTAGCCTATTTATCAGTGATATATGACAATGATCCCATTTAATGATTAAAACTGTTTTACGATATTCATCAACATATTTAAAACATTTAGAAAATAATCCAGAAAAAAGGTTAAATAATGTTTATTTAACAATCATTCTAAAATAATTCTACTATTCATTTACAAAATATAAGCCATAGAAGGTAGTTAAAAAGGCAGATTTTTTTTAAGATTCAGGATCAGTATTCATATATACTCCTTTTCACAGTACAAGGCCAATTCTGAAGTCTTTAAGTGCTTTCAGAAACTAAAATACATATGAGTAAATACACCAAAGAGCTCAAATAGCAATAAATCCCTTCATTATGTCTTCCAATGTTTGTTCTCAAACAGGGGAGTTTTATAATTATCAAGACACTACATTTTTTTTCTTATTATGTCCATGCATATTTTAAATAAGATTATACTGGACAAATTTATGGATCTTTAATAACATTTAAATACTGAAAAACAAATACGATAGTCCTTCATCAGCCAAGACAATATTATTCATTAGGCAACTTGCGCTACTGCTCTAGTCAGGTTTCATGTACTATAATACATACATGTTATAATTCTAATATAATTTTATGTATATTGTATATTTGTACTGCTACTCTGTTTTTTTGCAGCTGCAACACTGCAATTTCCCACTTTTGGGATATAAATTGTCTTCTTCTCACTGTTTAACTTTTTAAAATACTTCATAATTGCTAATAGCTCATATTAAGAGACAATCTCAGTTCACGGTGTGATCCCAGAAAGCAGTGCAGCCTCATTGAGGAGATTTCCAGCCTCTTTCCTGTACTTCGGACTCAGTTCTTTGGCTCTTCGAGCCTCTTTGAGGTTTTCCTTCAGGTTGTCCAGCAGCCTCTTCTGCTCCTGATGTCTGGATTCAGCAGCTTCGATCTGACTGATCATGCTGTCCTCTGCCTTAAGGAGCCAGTCGATCATCTCGTGGAGTTTAGTGCTTACAGAGATGATGGATTTGGTGGCTCGGCTCAGCTCGGTGACGTCCTCCTGCGTCCGCTTCAGTCCGCTGGAGATTTCGGCCTCGGATCTCACCTTCAAAATGAAGTCGTATCCTTTCACCTCCAGACTGATGTGGCAGAGCTCTGATGGAGGGAAATGAGACACAAAAATGATGGGGGCACTCGATAAAGATGGAAGTAATTGTGCAGGATGTGGTTTAGAAATGAAGGGTATACAGATTCAGTATCCGGTATGATAACTACAATAAATAATTCAGTGCATAATCGTACTGAACACATCTAATATGAAAACACATATTACACAGCCATGCATTTTGAAAAAATGGACTAATATTAGCTTAGTTTTTTCACAAACTAAGATTTTTCTAATTATATATATATATATATATATATATATATATATAAAATTAGATATATATATAAATTTATTAATGCATTAATAAAAATAACAATATCACTCAAATGTTTGAATTTTAATGACAAAAAGTATTTGAAATGTGTAATTTAACTTACAATCTGCAAAGGAGTGAAAAATATATTTAAATTAGTGTTATTTTAGTATCACTGAGATAATAATATAGTTAATATTTTACATTTGATTTTATTTTTATATTTTCTGCTTTTGTAAATTTTAGTTATAATATTTTATTTTTAAATTATAATTATTATAATTATACTATAATTAATTTTATTGTAATTATTTTATTATAATTATTATAATATTTTAGTAATTTTTGTGTATTTGACCTTTTGTTTATTTTTTTGTCATTTTTTTATAAATGTTTATATCCATTTTATATATATATATGTGTGTGTGTGTGTGTGTATATATATATACACACACACACACAAAAAAGTATTTGAAATGTGTAATTTAACGTAGTCAAAACTAATTTTTAAATAGTCAGATTAGTGTTATTTTAGTATTATTGAGCTATAATACTTATAGTTAATATTTTATTTTTATATTTTCTGCTTTTATGTTATTTTTAGTTAATATTTTAGTAATTTTGTTGTGTGTATTTGACATTTTTTGTTTTTTGTCAATTTTAATTCTCTCTTATATTATATTCATATATATATATATATATATATATATATATATATATATACACATATACAAAAAAGGTATTTAAAATGTGTAATTTAACATATTTTAGTAATTTTGTTGTGTGTATTTGACATTTCTATTTGTTTTTTGTCATTTTTAATTCTCTGTATAGTTTTTATTCATTTTTATTTCCATCTTGGTTTTAGTCATTTTTGTACATAAAAACAAACTAAATGAAAATGACAAATGTTGCCTGGTTAACTACCTAAAATAAAATAAGTTAACATCAGTTAACATTTATTTTATTTTAATTAATTTTTTTTTATGGTTTTAGTTTTAGTTAACTATAATAACCCTAGCTCAAATATTTAATTTAATGTATAAAATAAATAAATAATCTGTAATTTTCTGTGGCTGTTTAAATGTAATAAAACCCCCACAGATGTAGCATTTCCTTCTGTCAACGGCCATAATTCTAACCTTGAAATCAGAATTATACATAAAAATATGTGAAAATGAGCTAATTGATCTAATAGCATTAATCTGGCTCAGATTTAGACTGGAGTCATGTATTTGTGGTGTTTTTCTGCTGATTAAGGGGGAATATGAGACTTCTACATCTTACAAATGGTAGTAAAACACGAAAACAGTTACAAAATGCAATATTTTCTCAGAAAGTGTGACATGCTAGAGCAACACAGACACTATTTTTGGAATCAGCACTCAAAATGATTAAAAAACAAGTATTGGATTTCATTGTGGCTGGATATGAGACTACAGTTTAAAAAGTACCATTTTTATGGTTATGGTTATTTATATCTACACATCAAAAGCCACCACTGAAATTGCATGCATCCAAAACAGGATTTTGAATGACAAAAAGCAGAGATGCACACAACTGAATTTTTTATCCTTATCCTATTTATCCTAACTCTGTTTGTAATGCTAAATTATAAATGAAGTGTTTTGCTTGAATATCTCCTCGTATGTGGCTGTGTGGAGTCATTGCTCAGTCAGGCTGTGCCCCCTGCAGGCCGTGACTCATGTGTGAAGCTCTTACCATGATTCTCCTTGATTTTCTTCAGGCATTCAGACAGACTATCGTTATTTGGGCAGTGGTAGCGGCTTGCAAGAGTCTGAAGCTTGTTCTTCATCGTTTCATAGTGTTCTTGCTGTGTGTTGAACGTATCAGCAACATCAGTGAAACGCTCATCGAGACCAGGAACACCAACACGACGAGCAATAAACCTGCCGTTCTTCTGGTCTAACGTTACATCTGCTAGAGGAAAAACAGATTAGATAGATAGATAGATAGACAGACAGACAGACAGACAGGAAGGAAGGTAGATAGATAGATAGATAGATAGATAGATAGATAGATAGATGGCCTACCAGTAGCTGCTGGTCGTGGTGGTCTTGCAGATTCTGTTTAAACAACAGACAAATGAACATTAGAACAAACTGTTTGCACAAACGAAAGAATGATACAATGAATGAACAACAGAACAGCATTGGCAGCTGAAGCTTGTTCTTCATCGTTTCATAGTGTTCTTGCTGTGTTTTGAACGTATCAGCAACATCAGTGAAACGCTCATCAAGACCGGGAACTAGAGACCTGCACTCCCGCGGGCGTACCGTGGGACCCGTGGGACCCGTGGGACCCAACACACCAAGTGCGGCGCGGGACAAGATTTGATGGGTGAATGCCGGTGCGGGCGGTAAGGTCTTCATGTATGTGCGGGTTGCGGGAGAATAGAATTATTTGCGGGACTCCCGCAAAATGTAATTATCTTAAAATTAATTTACTAAAAACAAATACTACTGCACAAAAGCAACAAGAACACCTAAAATAAAATAAAAACAATTTACAGGCGCAAGGTCAGAAGCTAATTCTCACGTGGTTCAACGCTTAGTGTTACAGATATTAGTTCCTTATTAAAGAAAGGAACATACAAAACTACAAAGCCAAACAAAGGAAAATCTGATATTTGGAAATGTTTTTCGATAGTATGTGACAGCGATGGAAAGAACCTTCCTTTTGCGAGCTGCGACAAATGCAGCAAAATACTCACATACAGCAGGCACAAGTCTGGAACTTCAGGTCTAAAGCGTCATGCATGCACAGTTTTGAAAGGTCAAACTTCCCGGTCGTTTTGGCCTATTTTTATTTATTGAGAAATAAGGATAACTTATGTTCAATGTTTGGACATTGCTGAAGGCAAAAAAGGCTAATGCACGTTCTGAAGCAGTATTAGGCCAAATGCTTTTCTGTTTGACCACTTGAGAAATCAACGTTTATCATTATTTTGTTTAATTGCAAAATTATTAGCCTATTTCTAACTGTTCTGACTGTATTTCTATGTTCTAAAAAAAAAAAGCTCCTCGTTCGTGTCCATGTTCATCATTCCATTTAATTAAACTCAAATAAAACGAAACATATTTGTTTATTTTCCGTTTCTTTTTTATTTATATTCGAAAGGAACACAAGTGAAACAAATAACAGAGTAGCGGGAAGAAGCAGTGAAAATAAAACTACTTATATGTTTACCTGCGGGCTTTTGCGGACGGGAGCGGGATAAAACTTGAATACTGCGGGCGGGAGCAGGAGAAAATAATATATATTTTTGGGGGAGCGGGTGGGAGCGGGACAGAATCTTGCGGGAGGGAGCGGGAAAAATCCGTCCCGCGCAGGTCTCTACCGGGAACACCAACACAATGAGCAATAAACCTGCCATTTTTCTGGTCTGTTACATCTGCTAGAGGAAAAACAGATTAGATAGATAGACGGACAGACAGACAGGAAGGAAGGTAGGTAGGTAGGTACACTGTAAAAAACAATTTGTTGAGTCAACTTAAAATAATTTGTAACCTGGCTTCCTTAAAATTTTAAGTTCAGTCAACTCAAAAAAAGTTTATTCAACTTGAAATGTTAAATTATACTAAGTGACAACTTAGATATTTGAGTTGAATCAACTTAAAATTTTAAGGCAGCTGGGTAACAAATTATTTTAAGCTGACTCAACAAATTGTGTTTTTTATTTTTTACAGTGTAGGTAGGTAGGTAGATAGACAAATAGATAGATAGACAGATGACAGATAGATAGATAGATAGATAGACAGATAGATAGATAGATAGATAGATAGATACCTTTAGCTGCTGGTGATCTTGCAGATTCAGTTTGTCTTTTGTTGTTGGACTGAAGCAAATGTTGTCTCTGTAAGTGATGCAAAAGTGACGTCAAAACCCCAAATAACAGGCTACTTAAAGTCCATTTAAAGGCAATTAAGGAATTGTTTCTAAATGTTACAAATGCTGAAAACATGTCACAAAGACTGTGTGCTATGTAGTACTGATTTTAGTTTAGTTTTTTTCACCATTTTTGTGTTCAGGATTTTTTGGGGCGTAGCTGAAATCATGACATGATGATGCAATGGAGCCACCAAGCATGGCCACTCCCCTAACACTATAGGCTAATAACTAAAGCATATTAGCATCAGCGGTTCGCCCGCTCAATCGCGAGTTATTACCGTTAGTCACTACAGCCTACAGTTTGCTAGTTAGCTATGCCTTCGTCAAATAAATGCACATTACCTGGTTGCAATAATTTAACAGTTCAGTCTCCTTATTTACATTTATTTGTGTTTGACAGTTGAGAGACGCGGCAGCTTTCTCGCGAGTGGGCGTGGTTTCAGCGCCGCCAGCGGACACGCCCCCAGCATTAATGTTTTTTTTTGTTTTGTTTTTTTCATAATTTTGATAACTTACTTTATTTACTGGCCGTTTTCTTTTTTATTTACTTGGCCGTTTTTCCGTGGTGTGAAAAACTCAGAACTTACAACAAATATTACTTTGGCTATTAACGGACTTTAAAGAGAACAAATTCACAACTAGAAGAAGAGAAAGACCATTCTACCCGAATAAACTTCTGTAATTACACATGCACAAAATACTAAACAGCAATGATCACCTATTCAATTAGACAGAATTCCACACAGTTTGCGTAATGTTTACTTTTCTTTCTTGTCAAACTAATGACCTACTTTGCAGAGAGATAAAGGCTTGTGTTCTGAACTACTGAGGCGTGAAAACAGACTAACAAAATGACAAATCTGACCTTTTAAATTACTTCATATACTAAATTATCTGCGTTTCCCATGTCTAAAAACAGTGAAAACGATAAACGTCGATGCTTTTGTCCGGTATAGATGCATCTGATAAACTGCCCTACTTATAATCAGAGATTTCATAGCTAAAAAAAACACTTTTTTTTTTTAATCCACCTGTAAAATCAAATAAGCGTAAACAGCATCCTACCTCATCGTCTTCATCGGGAGAGGAGAAACAACATCCCATTTTCAGAACGCAGGAGTTCTCATTCCCATTAAACACTTGAAATGAAAGTTGGACGTCGATGACGTACAGTCAGTCATGTGATCACATGACACACAGGTGCGTTATTGTAAAACATTTCACCTGCGGAAAAGAAAAAAATGAATGTACATGTAAAAGTACATCCTGGTCTTTTAGCTCAGTCTGCTTTTACTAACGCGCGCTTAATAGCTATTATTTACGTGCTATTATTTATCTTACATTATTTATATATGCAAAAAAAAACTTTCCAAACTCGTTGAACTACCGAGAATTTCTTTACATGTGTCATACTTTCATTTTAAGTTTAAGCATTACTTTAAGTTTAAGAACAGACAAGTAAACTTATAAAATTAAAATTATAAATCATATAATTTAGGCATTAGGCTGTATTTCTATTCATGTACAATAATTAAAAAATTAATTATACGGTAATGGTAATAGTCTTCCAAATAAGAGCCCATTATGCCAAAATACGATCTCTGAGCTACCGAGAAGTTCATTGCATGGTTTGTCATACATTCATTTTAAGTTTAAGAACAGACTAATTAAAATTATTAAAATTAAAAATATATAAATCATATAAGAATGCAGAAATAACGGCATTAGGCTGTACTTCTATTCATGTATAATAATTAAACAATAATAATTATACGATAATGGTAATAGTCTTCCGAAAAGAGCCCATTGTATTTTTTTGGTTCGGAGAAAATATCAGTTCTCTATAATGGCCTCTAGGGGTCGCCATTGACTCACTTTTAATGCGTCCTGCTTTCTTTTTATTTATTTATTAATTTATTTCATTTTTTCTTATATTATTAGGCTTTTGTACTTTTATTTATTATTATCTTTTTTTTAATACGTTTCGGTCTATTTGCATTAAATTATTTTCATGCTTACTTCTTGAAATCATTTTCATGGTCCTGATGCACTGCCAAAGGTACTAATAGTTATAAGCATGAAAACAAAAGTCATTCTGTTTCATTTGGTTATGATGTATAAGTAGGCATCTAGCTTGGATTTGAGACACAAGGCCAATGCTGCTTGGTTAGGCAGCTCAATTGGTGTGTATGGTGCTAAAAATGCGCAGCAACTAGGTTTTGTGACACAGCCACTGGTTTGTCTTTGACTTTGAGTGCCAAGTGCTTGAAAACACAAAAGCAGGCAGCTAAACAAAGCTTAACCAGCTGTTGGTAATTTGCCTTCTTTATGTGCCGCTACCTGCTGTGAAATGGCGCGCTGCGCGGGTGGGCCGCGCGCACTGTGATTTCCCGCGCGCGTTGCGCCGGTACCGTATCATTTCGCTGTCATCCGCGCGCCCGTTTGCTGAGCGCATAAGTGAAGGTTTGCGGAATAAAGCGGTATTGATGGGGGACGTCTCCGGATGCAGGTGTTTGTGCTGACAAACGAGAAAAAAGCGCTTCACTAGCTACTAATTGAGCAGAAAACATGGAGAGAAAAAGAATGAGACGTGCATTATCTGTGGGCGAAGAGACGCGCATCCAACCAGAGCAATCACACGTCAAATACAACAATAGCACTCGCGATTAGATGAGGCTTATCTTCCAATGACTTCATAAGTCACTTAAATCGTTTACAACAGAAAACATGCTTCTGCACACTCATATACTCTCCTACACATTATTAAAGTGACTGTAATTGTGTTCAGACATTGCACTGTGCACAGATATGAATATTATATATTTAAAAATGATTATTTTAATAGCCCATCTACTTTTTAAATCGCGAAATAGCTATTTTCTATACATGTGTGCAAGACTTCCGGTTCATTAGACGCTAACTAGAACAATAAGTACAGTGAACGGTAAATCTATTTGCGCTGCAAATTAGTGCGTTTATGATTACGGCAATGCATTAAAATAATATAAGAAATACCAGTTTGTAATATCAAACAGAATAATGAGTTGTTTTGTGGAGTTAAACATACGTGGAAGCAGATGACACCGGAAGCCTCGCACATTCCTTAAAAAAGCCGCACCCAAAAAAGGCGGATATATTAAATTCACATTTTGCTTTGTTAGCGACTTTATTAACAGATGACTATATGCAAATATGGTGCAAAACTACTGAGGAACCTCTAGACAGCAATGTGGGCAACATATTCATTAGGGGTCTTGTGGAAAAATGAACTAATGATATTAAAATCTGAACTAGCTAAATAAATAATACAATTAAAACACATATGTAAATTGTAAAACTTCGATTAAAATAAATTAATACAAATAGACTTAAATAAATAATTAAATTAAAAAAAACAAAACTAACAGTATTATAGTGAGTAAATTCTCCCAAAAATGTAATAATTAATTTTATAGAAACTGAATATTGTCCAAATAATCCTAAATTATATTAATCCTTCCTGTAATATATTAAATAGTAACAGAGTAATTCATTTTACTATATTAACTGTCTGTAAACTAAATAGGCCAACTTAAACCAAATAGGTTGCCAACTTAAGGGTTAGTTCACCCAAAAATGACAATTCCGTCTAGGGTTGCCAGGTTTTTACGACATAACCTGCCCAGTTGCTACCCAAAACTAGCCCAAAACTAGCCTAATCGCACTTCGAGTGGGCTACCCCAGTAAAAATTGCATTCCAGGAATAAAATACACATTATTGGGGTCGCTTCAACCTGCGGCAACAGTTTTTTAAAAAAACAATTCTGCAGGAAAACTGCAGACTTGGCAACATTGATTCTGTCATCATTTACTCACCCTCAAATTGTTCAAAACGTGTAGGAGTTTTGTTCTGCTGTTAAACACAAAAGAAGGTATTTTGAACAATGTTGGTAACCAAACAGTTGCTGGTCCCCATTGACTTCCATAGTATTTCTTTAAATACTATGGAAGCCAATGGGACTGCGAAGTGGCGCAGCAACATTCTTCAAAATATCTTCTTTTATATTTAACAAGAAAAATGAAACTCCTACAGATTTTGAACAAGATAAGGGTGAGTACATTGAAATTTTTGGATGAACTGTCCCTTTAAACACAATGTTTGGGCGTTATGAACACTAAGCAGTGTGTACTATACCATTTTTTAGATAAAATATTCTGTCAAACTAGTTTTCTGGCTCTGTTGAGCGATGATATAGAGGGTGTACAGACTGATATCACCAAAAAAGCCTTTGAAGGTTTGTTTAACTGCGTTTATAATTGTACTATACACCGTCTAACTGTATTCCTTGCTCGTACACGCATCAAGTGAGTGATGTGCCCGCGTGAAAGATTTCCCGCGAAACTGCAAAGCCTGTTGTGGACTGTTCCACGCATTTAGCGATCGCGGGGGACGCGGTAGAGCAAACTCACATTAAAGTTAATAACGGAGACTTCTTTGTCTTATATACCGCATTAAATGTGTACATTGAAAATATCTAGTAAGTATTAAGCCAATAATAACGATGTCAAAATACAATTATGACAACTTTAGTCTGGGACTCAGGGCACAGTCACCCCTCGGTTTCTTCACAGGCTCTTGTCTGGTCGTGTTGTTTTTTAAACCTTTCATTCATTAAAGAGTTTTAATCACACACTGAAAAGCACAAAAAAATCACTTAATTCGTAAAATGATCAAAACCCGAAGAGCATCCTTGAAGGTAAGAGCGATACGGAGTGTTTTTCCATTTAAAATGCGATTCAGATCTTACAAACAGCGATGTAAGACGAGTTGAGTAAGTGAAGACACATGCATGCAGAAAGTTAGTAACAATGACTGCTGTTTTAAAACGTGAATGCATATGTAATGAGACACAACCCGATCATCGGCATTGTGTGATGCATGTTAAAACCACTTTTACCTGCGGTTTTTGGGTTTTTAAACTTTGTTTTGAAGTTACGGATATGTTTTGATGTCTGCACCAGATTAATAATAGAACTACTTGTTGTTGTTGTTGGACATTCTAATATTAATACAAATAATTGTCAGATTAATCGTGATTTTCATGCAATGTGTATTATTATTATTATTATTATTATTATTAATGCATGGGTTATTCTTATTTCCATTATTATTATTATTATTATTTATAGTTTATTATTACATATAAATAATAATTTTAATGTTTAATGTGTGCTCTAATGAACCTCTTGCTTTCAGGCAAAGCAGCTGGAGGCCACAGATCTGTCAGAGGACAGCAGAGACAGCATCCAATCAAAGGGATCCTGGAAACCTGTTAGTATCATCTACAGTGTCATAAGTGAATGCTGCTTATTAATAACGATTCATTAATAATATTTGGAACTGATTTGCAGAAGAATATTTCCTTTTACATGTGCATTTTTTTTCTAAAGTTATAAATAACAATGTCCTGTTTTACGTTAAAAAGTTTAGTTTTAAATTGCAGTCGTTTTTGTTAGTATTTTTAAAATACATTTTCAGTTTTCACTTTCATTTTTAGTAATTTTTTTTTAAATTTAATTTTTATTTTTTAATTAAAACCAAAATCACAAAAAACATTTTAAATAAATGAACTGAAAAAAAAATATAATTAATAATTGATTTTATAACTTTTTTTAGAACGTCTATATGGTATTCGTTTTATTTAATAGTTTTAGTACTTCAACGCAAAAAAAAAGAAAAATAAAAGCATGTGCCTTTATATACGCGCACACACAATAAAATTATTTATATATTATATATTTTTATTTATTTTCAAAACTAAAACCACATTAAAAAATTGTTACTTGAAATACATGTTAAAAAATATATATTTTTTATAAAACAGTTCAGTTTTAAATTGTAATAATTTTTGTTACTGTTTAATTATTTTTTAAACATATTTTCTGTTTTCACTATAATTTTACAGTGTTTTTACGTTTAAATTGTGTGTGTGTGTGTGTATGTGTATATATATATATATATATATATATATATATTTTTTTTTATTAATTTTTTAAAAAATTGTTATATTGTTATATCTATCTATCTATCTATATATATATATATATATATATATATATATGTAGTATTATTTATTATTTTTTTTGTTGCCATTTTACATTTGTTTGTTTTTTTTAAATGTTTTAATTTTAGGGTGTGTTTTTTTTTACATTTTTATTTATTTATTTATTTTAATTAATTATTTTTTAAATAAAACTAAAACCACACAAAAATTAAATAAAATAAATGTTAACTGAAAATAAAAAAAATGTTTGAAATATTTTAGAATTAATTTTATTTCAGTTAACATGACATATATTTTTTAATAATTTAGGTTAACACATTGGACAAGTGATGTAGGAAATTATTGTTTATTATTATTGTTATTATTATTATTATTTTTTTTTTTATCTTGCTGTCCCTGGATAGCTTTAGTTGACAGCCTGCATTTCTCTGACGTGTCTCTGTCAGTCTCCAGATCTCCTCCATCTGCTGTGAGGAAACCACAGACTCCACAGTCATGTATTCAAAAGAGTTGCTTTACATCTGTTTTACAGTCTCCTCTAATTGAGATCTTTAATTTGCATTTCTGAATTGATGTTAGAAATACAAATATACTGGAGAAAATCCAAGAGCGTGGCAGGTCTCCTTCATGCTGTTTATCTCTGAAGATTTGGCAGTAGCTGCAAAACAGCGCTATTAATAATTGAGATGGTTTTCGCACAATCCAGGAATAATAATGTGTTCTGTCACTCTCTGTGTCAGAATGTTTGCTTCAGGTCCAAAAACATCACAGATGAGCTGGCGCAGGCCTTCATGGACACCGAGAGCGAGGGCGACTTCGAGGGTTTCACAGTGGATGAATGCGACTGGAGAAAACCGATGGTAAATATGACAATAAACCCACTCACACTTATGAATATCTGCACATTTGTTATCATTTTTGGGGTGAACTATTTCTTTAATCACATATAATCTAAATAAAATGTCATCAGAGTGCAGGTTCTGATGAAGACAGCGACGACAACGGCTTTTATTCTGACGGAGAGGAACCGGCGTCTAAAAAGAGGCGCAGCTCTGGATTGTGTGTCGCCTTCAAGTTTCCCAGCAAAAGAGGCCCCGCCCCTAAACGGAACACGGCCAAGAAAGGCAACAAAAAGGCCCCGCCCCCAGTCCCGCCCATCAGCAGGAAGCCTGCAGGAGGAAACAGGAAGCGACGTGAACCAGAACAGCCAAAAGAGCCTACTTTATACGAGCGTATGCGTGCAGAGAGCCAATCAAAACCCTCCAATAACGTGACCAATGTGGAGAGTTTACTGACCGACGAAGAGATGCAGATACTGAGCAAAAGGGCCAAAAACATTGAAGAAAATAAAGCTATGGTATTGTATTAATTTATTTTGTTTCTAAACTTTCTAAATGTAGTTCATTTATTTAAAATATATATTTCACATACATTTGTAATCTTATATTTTAATTCATTTTGTTTTAATATTTTTATAATATTATATTATATAATATATATCATATCTTTAAAAATAACTAGTAGTAATTGTACGTTTTGAATATAAAATATATTTGTACATAATAATGGTTTTTAAAACTTTTAAGTGAATTTTGTTTTCAAATAATATTTATACTATATTTATATTTATACTATTATAATATTTATATTAATTTAAAACTGCATTTATTGTATTTATTTATAATTTATAACTGCTACACTACTAGTACTACTACTACTACTACTAATAATAATAATTTAACTTTTTTTTTTTTTTTAATTTTGTTTTAAAATATTTAATTTTTAAAAAACAAAATATAATTTAAAATGGCATTTTTGAATATATTTGTACATAATAATGTTTAAAAAAAAAACACATTAACTGTATTTATTTTAAACTGCTACTACTAATAATAGTAATTTAACTTTTTAAACATTGTTTTCAAAAAAAAAAAATCTACTCCAAAACAGCAGTTTATAAATTTGTACAATATGTTTTTAAAAAAGATAAATTAATTTTGTTTTAAAATAATATTTATACTATTTTTAAATGTATATTTATTTATACTATTATAATATTTTTTTTAATGGAAATGGAATTCATATACATTTGTAACTAATAATAGTAATAATAATAACAACATTTTTACTTTAATTAATTTGGTTTTAAAATATTTATCTTTTTTTTTTTTAATTACATTTTTCAAAACAGCATTTTCGTATGTGTATATAATAATAATAATATTAATAATAATAATAATAATAATAATAACAATAACAATAATAATGTTTTTTAAAAAATTAATTAAAAACTGCATTTATTGTATTTAAAATTGCTAGTTCAGCTAATTTAACTTTTTAAAAATTGTTTTAAAACATTTATATTTTTTAAAAATGAAATATAATCCAAAACAGCAGTTTTTGTATAAATTTGCACATAATAATGTTTAAAAAAATGTTTGTTTTAAAATAGTATTTATACTATTTTTATATTTATACTATTATAATATTTTTTTATGAAAGTGGAATTCAAAACAGCATTTTTCATATATGTTTGCAATAATAATAATAATATTATTATTATTATTATTATTATAAAATTGTTACTTTTTACTAATTGTTACCAATTTGTTTTAAAATATATATATGTATACAATTCAAAACTACATTTGTTGTATATTTTTATAATTACTACTACTAATAATAGTATAATTACATTGTTTTCAATTTTTGTTATAAAATAGTAACATTTATTATTATAAGATTAAATATAATATTAATTGATATTAGTATTTATTCATTTTAATATAATATTGCTGTGCATTCAGTTTATTTTTATTCATTTTTTTTCTTTATAATATCTTGAATGTTTACCATAACTTTCAACAAATCTTTTCTTGCAGCTTGCAAAACTTTTTGCAGACTTGAGTTCTTTGCCTGAACTTCCTTCTAAAACAACACCTACGGTAAGATCCCACAATCCCCTGCACCAAACACACCAGAAAATGCTCTGCTTTCTCTTTATATCTAACCAGTATAATGACATAATTCATCTTTTTTTTGTTTTTGTTGTTGATAATATTTTTGTGCCCTAAATAGAAGAAGAAGAAGCAGTCCACCCCAAAACAGCGTTTTTCAGAGGTTCAGGTCGAGAGACGAAACCCAGGCCGCAAAGCGAGACCCCCGGAGCATTTTGGGATCGAGGTGGAGGAAAAACCGGCTCCTCAGAAGAGAGAGAGCGGACAGATCGACATCAAGCGCCTGATGGAGGTAAGAAAGTCATCGAAACATTCTGAAGCGACAGTATAACATCCAAAACTTCTTCATCAAAAACATATGCATTTATTTTTTTTTATCCATTAATTAATTTAAGAAAGAAAAAAAGTAACAAATAAGATCAAGGGTTAGAGATCAATAGAGAATGGTTTTGTATTTTATTATTTGTGTTTTTGGAGCAGTATCATTAATAAAATGTAATAATAAATTAATAAAATAAAAAAAAAATACAATAAATACTATTTCAACTAATAAACTCAAAGCTAAAAAATAATAAAATAAATTAAATGTAAAAAATATTATGTGAAAAAATAAAGAAAAAAATAAATATATATACTTAAAGGATAAGTCCACTTTCTAGAACAACAATTTAAACAATTTACAAATAATTTACTCACCCCCTTGTCATCCAAGATGTTCATGTCTTTCTGTCTTCAGTCGTGAATAAATTGTTTTTTGAGGAAAACATTTCAGGATTTTTCTCCAAATAATGGACTTCATTGGTGCCCCAATTTTGAACTTCCAAAATGTAGTTTAAATGCAGCTTCAAAGGCTCTAAACGATCCCAGACGAGGAAGAAGGGTCTTATCTAGCGAAACGATAGGTCTTCTTTTTTTTTTTTTTGGAGAATAAAAATGTTTATACTTTAAGCACAAAAGCTTGTGTTTTTGAGCCGGAGTACACAGACGATGAACTTAGACGTGATTCATAGTAGTGATGGGAAGTTTGGATCATTTTACCGACTCGGACCTTTGAGTCTCGTTCAGCAAAATGAACAAATCTTTTTTGGAGTCATTTCGTTCATTTTAGCAAAATAATTAAAACGTTATGTGTTACTTCCCTAACACATCTACTGCTGACACAAATGTTGATCACACTACAAACAAGACAAAACTATAATGTTATAAGAAACAGAAAAGATTCATTCATTGTTTACCTGGGTCTTTAGTCTATTATTAGCTCCCCTCACCTCTTATCTGACAAGTTTTCATGTTTGAGTCGTTCGTTCATCACGTGACAGACCCATAAGATGAACGAACGACTCAAAACAGGTGAACTAATTCCAGTACAGAACCTAATAGGATGTTGTGCAGGTGCGACTGAACGAATCACTCCCCGAGACGACTCGTTCTTCCCGAGTCACATTAAAGATTTGTTCAAAATGAACCAATCGTTCAAGAACGACCCATCACTAATTCGTAGCATCATGACCGCGAATCCCAGAGCCTGTGCTACATGAGCTTTTGTGCTTAAAAAGTATACAAATTTTTATTTTTCGAAGAAAAAACAAAAAAAAAATGAGCGATTGTTTCACTAGATAAGACCCTTCTTCCTCGGCTGGGATTGTTTAGAGCCTTTGAAGCTGCATTTAAACTACATTTTGGAAGTTCAAAATCAGGCACCAATGAAGTCCATTATATGGAGAAAAATCCTGAAATATTTTCCTCAAAAACCATAATTTCTTTATGACTGAAGACAGAAAGACATGAACATCTTGGATGACAAGGGGGTGAGTAAATTAAAATAAAAAACATTATTTTATATTGTAAAAACATTTTGCAATATTACTGTTTTTTTTTCTATATTTTTAATCAAATAAATGCAGCCTTGATGAGCATAAGAGACTTCTTTAAAGACTATTACAAGTCTTACTGACCCCAAACTTTTGAACGGTAGTGTATATGTGTATGATTTTTTTATTTTAAATGAATTACTATTAAACTATGATGAAAATTAGAAATAAGTTGAAGTACTAAAATTTGTATTTTTGATCCATTATCATTTCCTGACTCAAAACAAATAAAGTTTAAATGTTCCTGGCGTGACCTTCCTCCTCAGTGTGTTGTCTAAAGTTTCTACTGTGTTTTATTCATTGATCTGACGTTGGTTTTTGGTTGTGGTGCAGATTAAAGATGGTCTGGGAGACGCTCGGCCCAAGCAGAGGAAGCGTCGCTCGCGTGACTCCATACGAATGCCGGAGGACATCACGGAAGAAGAGCTGGAGAACGTCGCCGACCGCGCTAAAGACAAGATCCTCGATAAAGAGAACGTGAGTCTCGAATGACTGTTATGTTGCGGTTTGACGTGTGTGTTTGTGACGTATATTAACGTGTGACGCGCGTGTGATCTCAGGGCAGCACGTGTCACCAGTGCCGTCAGAAAACCCTCGACACCAAGACTGAGTGCAGGGGCCTGTTCTGCGGCGGGGTCAAAGGTCAGTTCTGCGGCCCCTGTTTGCGCAACCGATACGGAGAAGACGTCCGCACCGCACTGCTCGACCCCGTAAGTCACCGCAAACAACTAAAAATAGTTTCTTTTTTTTAAATTCAAAATAAAGTTGAAATATTAATATATCAGATAAAAAACTAATGAATAATGGAAATGTTACTTTGGCAACTCACTGAAATTAATTTTAGGTTGAAGTACTAAAATGACTAAAACTGAAATAAATTAAACCTTAATAGAAATTTCTATAAAAAAACAGTGAATACAATATAAATAATAACAACTATTATAACTAATAAATGAAATTATTATAAAATAAATATTAGATGAAAAACTTTAAATAAACTGAAAATTAGAAATGTTTTCATGACAAATAACTGTGAAATACGAAAATTACTGAAACTGAAGTAAAATGTAAAAATTAAAGCTAAATAGAAATATTAAAATAAATAAATTAAACATCTAAAAAATAACTTTCAGCTGACAAACTAAAATTAAAAAGCAAAATATAAATAATAAAAAAGTATAAATAAAATATAAATCTTAGATGGAAAAACGTAAAAAGTAAAAACATTAAAATAAATAAATATTTATTTATTTATATTCAAATGTTATTTGGCTACTAAAAGAAGTTAAACTTAAATTTTTATTTATATTTTATTTATTTGTTTTTTTTATTTATTTGTTTTTTGTATATATATTTAATTTATTTATTTCAGTTTTACAAAAATTACTGAAACTGAAAAAGTCAAAATTAAAGCTAAATAGAAATATTAAAATAAATAAATTAAACACCTAAAAATAACTTTCAACTGACAAACAAATGAAAAGTGAAATAATAAACAAAATGAATATATTTTAAAATAAATACACTATTAGAATTAATAAATTAAATAAAATATAAATCTTTGTTGAAAAACTTAAAGTAAAAACAAAATTAAGGCTTACTTAATAAATATAAAAAAAAAACTATTTTCACTAATGAACTAAAAGCTAAATAGATGATTAACAAAAACAAATAAAATAAACAAATAAAATTAAGTATTTCAGCTAGCTAATAAATTAAATAAAGTATAATTAGATGGAAAACTCAAAGCTTAATTTAAAATAAATAAAAAATAAAAATAAATAAAAATCACTATTTTCACTACTTAACTGAAAATTAAATAGATAATTAACAGAACAAATAAATAAAAATAACTATTTCAAATTTTAATTGAACATAAATATAAAAATTAATAAATTCACTAATTAATTGAAATAAAGCTAAATAGATATTTAACACAAACAAATAAATAAATAAAAATAACTAATTCAGCTAATAAATGAAATAAAATGTAAATATCAGATGAAAAAAAGGTTACTTTGGCAACTAAGTGTAATTAATTTTAAGTATTAAATGACTGAAATAAATTAAACCTAACAGAAGTATTTTAAAAATAACTATTAACTAACTGAAATTAAATATACTGAATTATTAAAAAGTAAATTAAAGCTTGATTGTTTTTTTTTTAATGAAAACATAAATTTAAAAAATCCTACAAATAACTTTTACTTTTTAATTAACTGAAATAAAGCTAAACAGATATTTAACAAAAAATACTAATTATTTAAAACTATTTCAGCTAATAAATGAAAAAATATAAAAATTTGATTTAAAAAAAAAACTGAAAAAAAAAACCCCACTAACATCAAAATTAAAACAAAACCTGAAAACAAAAGCTTATCCAAAATATTAATAAAAACTATAATAAACTAAACTAAAATAAAAATTAAAGTGAAAGTAAGTAGTGTTATTAAAATGACTGAACTGAAAAGGTCATGAAAGTATTGGATGTTGAACTGTTGTATGAGTTTGTTTGATGCTGGTGTTTTGTCAGCACTGAATGACTGGTTGTGTGTTTGTTGTGTCCCGCAGACGTGGGAGTGTCCCATCTGTCGAGGAGTGTGTAACTGCAGTCTGTGCCGTAAGCGGGACGGACGCTGTGCGACGGGTGCTCTCACCAGACTCGCCAAATTCTACGGACACGACAACGTCCGCGACTATCTGGAGAGGTGAAATCACTGCTCATTCAACAACCTGACAACTTTTGCATGTTCACAGATCTCTGATGACAAAACATGCAGATACAAACTAATAACATTTTTTTTTTTTTCTTTTTTATTTAGTAAATATTTATTTATTTAAATATTTATAGATTTATTTAGATTTTTTTTTTTTTTTTTTTCTTGATTTAATTATTACTTTTTTTATCAACTCACAAACTGTTTCATATGAACCCCAGTTTAAGCCTGGTTTATCACTTCATATTGGACATTTTTGTATAAAATACCATTATACAATTTGTTCTTGATGGATAAAATCTGTTTTTGTGTGTGTTTTAATTTTTTTTTTTTTTTTTTTTTAATTTTTTTTTAATATTTAATATTTTTTATTTAATATTTATTTTATTTTTAACTGGGATTCACAAACTTTTTGCATACACAAAAATATTTTTTAAAATAAGTCCCCCAAGATTAGGTTAATATCAATAATTTAACAACACCGTTATTTCGTATTTGTTTATTTAGATATTTTACATTTTTGTAATTAATTAGCTTTTCATCAACTCCCAAACCATCTTCACATGATGAATATTTATTTACACATTTTATTTACATAATCTACAATTTTCTGATGCAATTATTATTTTCATTAACTCACAAATAAATTAATTAATATACAATTTAGATCTTACAATTTTTTTTTTTTCTGATAACTAATTATATAATAATTAGATAAGTTCTGGTAGCTAATTATTTAATTTATCAACTTACAAACCACCTATTTTTGTAGATATTTCTAATTTAACTTTTTTTTTTTTTTTAACTACTTCAACTTATTATATTCAACTAATTTTTCACCTGATATTTATTTTATTTCATTTATTAGCTGAAATAGTTATTTTTATTCATTTTTGTAAAATATCTATTTAGCTTTCAGTTAATTAGTGAAAATCGTTATTTTTATATTCATTTTTATTTTTGTTTTTGTGTGAGTGTGTGTGTTTTAATATTTTTTTTAAATAAATATTTACTTAATTTTATTTTTAACAGGGATTCACAAACTTTTTGCATACACAAAAATATTTGTTTAAAATAAATCCCCTGAGATTCAGTTAATTTCAATAATTTAACAACACAGTTATTTTGTATTTGTTTAGATATTTTACATTTTTGTAATTAATTAGCTTTTCATCAACTCACAAACCGTCCTCACATAATGAATATTTATTTACACATTTATTTAGATAATCTACTATTTTCTGATGCAATTATTAGCTTCTCATTAACCCACAAATAAATAAATTAATTAATATTCAATTTAGATCTTACTTTTTTTTTCTGATAACTAATTGTATAATAATTAAATAACTTCTGGTAGCTAATTATTTAATTTATCAACTCACAAACCGCCTATTAAACTTTTTTTTATATATATTAAACCAAAATAATTAAATAGTTAACCATTTTCTTTTTATAATTTTGAGTACTTCAACTTAAAATTAATTTCAGTTAGTTACCAAACTAACATTTCTATTTTTAATTAAGTTTTTCACCTGATATTTATACTTTATTTCATTTATTAGCTGAAAGAGTTATTTTTATTCATTTTAGTAAAATATCTATTTAGCTTAAATAGCAGTTAATTAGTGAAAATTATTTTTATTTATTTATTTTCAATTAAGCTTTAAATCACTTAAGTTTTTCATCTTTTATTTAATTAATTATAGAATTTAAAGTACTTCAATTTAAATTTCAGTTAGTTGCCAAACTAACATTTCTATTTAAGTTTTTCATCTGATATTTATTTTACTTCATGTATTAGCTGAAAGAGTTATTTTTATTCTTTTTTTTTATTCAAAATGTCTATTTAGCTTTCAGTTCATTAGTGAAAATTGTTATTTTTATATTTATTTATTTATTTTCAGTTAAGCTTTAATTTACTTTTTAAGTTTTTCCATCTACTTTATTTAATTTATTAAATAAATTAAATTGTTTTTATATATATATATATATATATATATATATATTTCTATTATGGTTTAATTTATCATTATTAGATTTATCAACTCACAAACCACCCTCATAATAAATATTTATACATTTTATATTTTTGATATAATTAATTTTTAGCTTTATCAACTCAAGTCATTCTTAATAAATATTTATACTTTTTTTAAAGATATTTCTGATGTAATTAATCATTAGCTAATCAAATCACAAACCACCTGTAGCTCCTCAAGTATGTTAAACTTTTGTTTTCATATAAAGTTTTTTACATTTCATGCAGTTAATTCCTGATTAACAAAACCAAATGTTGCCCTGCATTAGTTTTTCTTCATTGAATATCCTGTTATACGCTAAGATGCATCATATTACAGCAGTCAAATGTGAAAGCAGTTTCAATCTGACTTCACTTCACTGTATATTTCTGATTTCTGACCTGTGAGTGTGGCTCCGTTTGTCCAGAAAGCAGCCGCTGGTCTCGAGTCTGTAGTGTTTTAATGCTGCTCTGCTCTTTGTGTTTTAGTTTGCAGAAGGACGTGGAGTGAAGACGATCATCCGCGTGACACAGACGCACCTGATGGGAATCACACTGATCGTCACTGATCCTGACACTTTCAACATTGAGCATGAAAACAAGAGTTTAATGCAGTTTTCAGGAGCCATATGCAAACCAGTCGTTTCTTTTACGCTTCATGATGTTATACTGTGTTTTTACTGATTTTATTTTTGTTTTAATGAATCATACTGTTCTGTTGCTAATTAAAGGCAGATATCATGAGATCCTGTAACAGATGTTTTTGATTACAGAGCCTTTTCTCTCATTTGCACAATTTGTGATTTTCTCTCTTAAAACATTTTATTGGATATTAGTTTAAATAAAGGTCCGTTTATTTCACATTTTATATGCACCGGTTGTTGTTTTTTAAATATATATGTAGTTATAAAGATTTAATTAATTAACACAAATTATAGATGTTTTTTGTTTTCAATGTCTCTCTGGTTTAGTCCGAGTGTGTGTGTGTGTGTGTGAATGGAGGAAAGTGTATAATAGATGGTAAAACCTCTGAAAATGTAAGCGTAAACGTACAACAAACACATAGATAAAATACACATCTTGACATCAAAAACAGTAAGTTCGCATCTAAATCATGATTCGCGACACGCATAAAGTCCAAATCTGAATCAAAAGATTCGCGTACCCGCTCCAAAGTTCCGATCTAAATCAAATGATTCAATACACGATATGAAATCCCGATCTGAATCGAATGATTCGCGTTGCGCGATTCGATTGAAGCGCTTCCAAACAGTGAATCGTTTTGAAACGCAACTGATTCGGTATTTCGAAAATGAATGGCTAGGTAAATGAATGGCTTTGATCTGGTTTTTGCTAGTGAATCGCATGAACTGAAGGTTTGAAGTCACGAGTTTGAATCAATCGGAGCGGTTCCAGCTTAAATGACTCGCTCAATTGATTCAGCTGGTCTGTTCCTCCGTCTTTCGCGTCTTCACTGGCTTAGCTTGTTGGTTTTATGACATAAACTGAGTCTGAAGGCGATAAAAGGTAAGATGTTTACAAGTAAAATATCAACATTTCCATTCCAAATAACACTGAACACAAATGCGAACATATTCAGGTAGCTAACCGGTTTACTGCTAACTAGTGACAACACTCTCCATTAACATGACGAGCTGCAGCTCAAAATTACATGTTAGATGGAAACATTGTCCATTATGATTGAGTTTGTAGCTTAATTCACTATATTTGAAATATATTTGAGCACTGCCATTGAAGTGAAGTTGTATCTGATTATATTAGACTTTATAGAGTGATAATCAATGTGATAGTTATATGTTAACTTCTCATCAATGGTATGACCTATTTCACATGCAGCTAAATTCCCAGCCACAGAATCTATGAATCTCATTATCTGTTTATCCTACAGTATGAAATATGAACATCAAACTGGTGAGACGTGACAAACGAATGTTCTTTCTGTAGAGAGACAGGTGTTCCATTACTGTGTGCATGCAGACTAAGCGAGTGTGAGATGCACACAGCAGCTGTTAAAGTGGATAATGCTTCCCTTTGGTGGCGCACTGCAGGTACAGAGCTGTCAATCAAACTCAGAAAGAACAAAAGAGAGCCGCCCACCTGAACCATCTCCACCTGCACACACCATCATCCCTCACTCGTGTCCTCCATCACTGACACAGCACTCTACACACACTCAGAGATGAACTACTTCTGCAGTTTGTTCCTGGTATCGGTGTTCAGAATGACAGTGGCGTTTGGTCACGTGACCTGTCACGCATTCTTGAATATACGACTTTGTATTATTTCCAATCCAAAGTATCACCCCAAGGCCATTCAAGATGAAGATGATTTTGTTTCTTCATCAGATTTGGAGAAATGTAGCATCGCATCACTTGCTTACCAATGGATCCTCTGTAGTGAATGGGTGCCGTCAGAATGAAAGTCCAAACAGCTGATAAAAACATCACAATAATCCACAAGTAATCCACACCACTCCAGTCCATCAGTTAACATCTTGAGATGCCAAAAGCTGCGCGTTTACAATCATGGTTTTGCTACAGTTTAACCATGGTTAAACTGTGGTTGTTAACTACTTTTACAACAGTAAAACCACATTTTTAAGTGTCCTTTTCTTTTTTTCGTTTTGTTTTGTTTTGTTTTTAGAACTGTACTGCCTTAATGGTTTGACGTTTTCTACCATTTAATAAAAATAAGATTCGCGAACCCGCCCTGAAGTTCCCATCTAAATCAAATGATTCGCAATCCACACTCTGAGGTTCTGATCTGAATCAAATGATTCTTGAACCTGCTTCGAAGTTCCAATCTAAATCAAATGAATCATGATCTGTGCTATGAAGTTCAGATCTGAATCAAATGTTTTGCTAACCCGTTTCAGAGTTCCGATCGGGACCAAATGATTCATAAACCCACTCTGAAGTTCCAATCTAAATCAAATGATTCACAAACCCGCTTCGAAGCTCCAATCAGAATCAAATGATTTACAAACCCACTTCGGAGTTCCGATCTAAATCAAATGATTCGTAATCCACGTGCTTTGAAGTTCTGATCTAAATCAAATGATTCATAAAACCACTTTGAAGTTCTGATCAGAATCAAATGATTTATGAACCCACTCCAAAGTTCTAGTCTAAATCAAATGAATCGCTATCCATGCTCCAAAGTTCCAAATCTGAATCAAATGATTCTCGAACCCATTCTGAAGTTCCAATCTGGATCAAACATTTTGCAGTCTGCTCCGAAGTTCATATCAGAATCAAATGATTCACAAACCCTCTTTGAAGTTCCAATCTAAATCAAATGAATCACAGTTTGCGCTCCAAAGTTCTGATCAGAATCAAATGATTCAAGAACCTGTATCAAAGTTCCAATCAGAATCAAATGATTTATGATCCGCATTTCAAAGTTCTGATAAGAATTAAATAATTCATGAACCTGCTTTGAAGTTTCAATCTAAATCAAATGAATCACATCCTGCACTCCGAAGTTCTGATCTGAATCAAATGTTTTGTGATTTGTGCTCTGAAGTTCTGATCAGAATCAAATGATTCAAGAACCTGTTTCAAAGTTCTAATCAGAATCAAATGATTCTCAATCTGTGCTCTGAAGTTCTGATCAGAATAAAATGATTCATGAACCTGCTTTGAAATTTCAATCTAAATCACATTAATCACAATCCGCACTCTGAAGTTCTGATCTGAATCAAATGTTTCGTGATTTGCGCTCCAAAGTTCTAATCAGAATCAAATTATTCACAAGCCCATTTCATAGTTCCGCTCAGAATCAAATGATTCTCAAACCCGCTTCAAAATTCCAATCTAAATAAAATGAATCGTGAACAAATGAAGTGCTTCGAAGTTACAATCTAAATCAAATGAATCAAATGAATCACATTCCACATTCCGAAGTTACGATCTGAATCAAATGTTTTGTGATCTGCGCTCCAGAAATTCTGTTCAGAATTAAATTATTCACAAACCTGTTTCGAAGTTCCAATCAGAATCAAATGATTTGCACTCCACACTCTGAAGTTCTGATCTGAATACATTTTTTTGTAATCTGTGCTCCTAAGTTCTGATCAAAATCAAATGATTCACAAACATGCTTCAAAGTTAAAACATCTTGATGGATTTGTTTCTTACAAACAGCTTTTGTCTTCTCAAGATGTTAACTGATGGCTTGGAGTGGTGTGGATTATTGTGATGTTTTTATCAGCTGTTTGGACTCTCATTCTGACGGCACCCATTCACTGCAGAGGATCCACTGGTGAGAAGAGACGGAATAACACATTTCTCCAAATCTGATGAAGAAACAAGCTCATCAACATCTTGGACCACCCGAGGGTGAGCACATTTTTCATTTTTGGGTAAATTATTTCTTTAAGAAATGTCTGAAATTGTTAACTAATGTATTTATCTCATGTAAATGTCTACTAAATCTCATGCTGTAAATAAACACAGATTGAAATAAAGAATTAGACATGGACATGTAATATTTAAGACAGAATTACTCACTTTAATTTCAAGTGTTATGCAGGCAAAGTTTTTTCTTTTTCCTCTTTTTTTTGTTTTTTTACCCATTAACATAACACGTTTGTACAAAGTTATTTTAAAAATATCAATAAACTGCAGCCTTTTAGGCTAACCTGGCAAAAAACCCATTATCAAATGCCATGAGGACAAAGGAACATCTTAGAAAAATGATTTACAAATGAGGTGTCACTAGAAAATATTAAAGAAAATCGCTCGCCACAGAAAATATTACCAAAAAACATCTATTTATAATTGTTTGGTATCAACCATTTCTTTTTAAACTTTTTTAAATCTCCATTTGAAACACGTCTGATAAATTAAAAGCCATGGTTTTACTTCTAAAAGGACCACGTTTAGAAATAACAGATTGTTACTAAATAGAGATCGTTAGCGGAAATGAACCATGCAGCACGTCATCTCTGCATTAATAGCGCACAATACACATTAGCAAATACTAATATAAGGATAAATAATAAATTAGACACGCACACGCACGCGCACGCATAACCACACAGGCGGCATGTAACGTTACTCGTGCCGTGTGGGAACGAAAAACGGGCTCGAAATGAAACCAAACCAACTGAAAGTCACGAACAAGAACGACACGCCACAGATTTCTCAACATCAAACTCATCGAAGTGGCTTCGGGGTGCGTTTCCCGCCCCGCCGTGACCCGGAGGGAGCGTTTGGAGGGAGACCGTGCACGTAACGGGGTCGAATCTCTTTGGAGAGCGCAAGAAAGTCAACGGGCGACGGGAGTCGGGGGATCTTCACGAGGGCTGAGGCGAATCGTCGCTCACTCGCCGGCCACAGTGTTCGCCGTCGTGTATAAAAAGCTAAATGCGGTCACCTGGGCGCTACTGCACACGAATATGTCTGAAAACACAGTCGAAGCCCCACGTTCCCCTGCCCAGCCGTAACGTAGTGGTACTGCAGTGTTTGTTAAGGCATCAGAGTACAGTTTATATGACTTGAGATCAGAGAGAACTTCTCCTAGATGTTTTTCTTGAACCCATTCTACCCCTCGGCAATGTAAACATGGTAAAGATTGTCTTTATAGTATTGCTTTCGTTGAACATAGCATGTCTTAGAAAGCTAGATTGTTTCTTTTCGTTTATTTTTCTCTAAAGAAATCGTAACTGGAATGCATTATTTGTAAATCTAATGTGCTTTTCTTTAAATAGCCCGTCTCTATAATCTCGTTTCTCCTACATACAAGTTTTGACTGCTGAATCGTCGATTATATTATTATATACGCCTGAATTCTAAAGCGTTCCGTACGCGAGGCCGTGATTGGCTGACGCGAAACCAATCGCGGACGGCGTCGCGTTCTAGCTTGTGCTGCGTCTCTAATCGTGTACTAAAGATCTGTTAGGTGCTCATCTTTCTAGCCTGATCGTACGCAAAAACCACAGACCATCGCGTGAAGCTCCGACATTCTCATCCCCGACTGCATTTTCAATCCAAAACCTACGAACGCATGTTTCCACTAGGATAAAAAAAAAATATATATATAAAAAAGGTAACTGCAACTTTTTATTTAACAATTTAAACTATTTTTCCCGCAATTTCTAATTTATATCACATTTCAGACTTTTTTCGCAATTCTACATTTGTAACTCACAATTCTGAGTTTATATTCAATTCGTACCATTTAGCAAAAAACTTACGAATTTACGAAGTGAGGTCATACGAATTCATACAAATTAGCCACCTCGTAAAATATGTACGAATTGCCATGAAATTGGGTTGGATATAAACTAAAAATTGCGACAAAATGTCAGAATTGTTAAATAAACAACGCTATCGCACTACCAATTCATACGAATTCGTACAACATCTCTAGTACGAATTTTTACAAATTGGGGAACTCGTAAAATTTAGCAATTCGTATACATTTTACATGGTGGCTAATTTGTACGAATTTGTACGACCGAATTGGCCATCTCATAAAATACGTACAAATTGGAGTTTATATTCAACGCGATCTCATGGCAATTCGTACATATTTTACAAGTAAGATAATTTGTACGCATCAATTTGCATGAATTCGTACTAGTGACGTCATACGAATTCGTACAAATTAGCCACCTCATAAAAAAATATGTACAAATGTGTAGTGAGATAGCATTGTTTATATCACAATTCTGACTTTTTCTTGCAATTCTAAGTTTATATCCAACCCGATCTAATGGCAATTCGTACATATTTTACGAGGTGGCTAATTCGAACAAATTCGTACAACCTCACTTGTACAAATTGATACAATTTTTGCTAAATTGTACATATTTTACGAGTCCTCCAATTTGTATGAATTTGTACTAGTGAGGTCATACGAATTTGTCTGAATTAGCCACCTCGTAAAATATGTACAAATTTGTAGTGAGATAGCGTTATGTCAAAATTCTGACTTTTTCTCACAGTTCTAAGTTTATATACAACCGGATCTCATGGCAGTTCGTACATATTTTACAAGGTGGCTAATTCGTACCAACTCACTCGTACATATTCATACAATTTTTTGCTAAACCGTACGTATTTTACAAGTTCCCCAATTTGTATGAATTTGTACTAGTGATGTTGTATGAATTCGTACAAATTAGCCACCTTGTAAAATATGTACGAATTGGCATGGGATTGGGTTGTATATAAACTTAGAATTGCGAGAAAAAGTCAGAATTGTGATATAAACAACGCTATCTCAATATTGAGAAATATAAATGTAGGATTCAAAGAAAAAAACTATTGCGAGAAACTATTGCGAAGAAAGTCTGAATTCTGTGCTTACATCTCACAAAAAAATATTTTTTATTCCATTGCAGAAAAAGAAAGAGTCAGAATTGTGAAATATAAACTCAAAATTCAAAGAAAAATCAGAATAATAAACTCAGAATTCAAAGTAAAAAAAGTCAGAATTCCAAAATATGAATTCAGAATTAAAAACAGAAAGTCAGAGTTGTGAGATTTAAAAAAAAATAAAATAAAAATAATAATAATTACCTTTTTTATATTTTCATCCCATGGTGGAAACACGTTTCCATCGAAACCACGTTGAAACAGATATATATATTATTTTTGTGCATAGCGACATCTTCATGAGCATCTGGGAACTTCAGTACTTCTTGTGCTACTCGTAACAAAACCGGCATCGTTCAATGCATCTCTTAACAGCTCATACTATTCCATATTTCCATTAGATTATTCTTTGTCATAATATTTGATAGTATTAAATTTCCATATGAAAAATCGAGTGCGCTCAAACAGCTGTCCATTGTTGATAGAAAAAGAATGAAGAACATAAACAAATCAACATATAAACAAACCGACAAACGATATCGTGGTGCTTTCAGCCGATCATTTTTTTGGAGGGAAAACTACTCAAACTCCTCCTCTAAATTGTTTGAAGTGGTGGGCGTGGCCGGGTTCGAATCCTGCGAGAGCGACGCCACGGTGACGATCCTCGGCGAGTTCAGCACCTCGTCCTCCTCCATCTCGTCTGTGGTGATGATGGTAAGTGCCGCCCCACCTTTCTTGTTCTGGTGGGTTTTGATGTGCTTTGACAGGTGGTCGCTCCGCATGAACCTCTTGGAACATTCCGGACACTCGAACCTCTTCTCACCTGAACGGGACAGAGAAAATCGCTTGTTTATTCAGATCTGAGCAAGAACAGACACTAGTTCTGTGGTCCACTCATGTGGGTCAAAACAGATGACTGAAGATCAGAGTGGCCTACTGCTGATGTAATACTATTTACAATGTAAAGATGGCAAAAAAGTCAGACAAAACTACAAAACTATATAAACAACCACTTGTTGCACTTCAAAGCATCGTATAGATGAAGGCAAATCCCCCCGAAAATGTACCAAAAAATATCCAAGATGACACTATATATATAGGATCAGTAACATTTTTATTTATTTAAAAAAAAAAATCAATCGGCTACACTGATCAAAAATATAGTAAAAACTATAAAAATGTCATTTTATTACAATTTGGAATAGCTGTTTTATATTTTGACTTTAAAATTTCTATTATTATTCATATTATATAATATACATCATTTATAGTTTATTTCAAAATGTATACAATAATACATAATTTCATATATATTGTATAAAAATACAATACTACATATTGATAAACACACACATACACACACACATATACATATATATATAAATAAAAAAAAATAAAATATATATATATATATATATATATATATATAAAATTAAAGAAGATACATTATACAAAATTGCAACAAATAATTAAAAGTAAATAAATGAATGAGGTGAATGAATAATTAATGAATTAATAAATATGAAAAATGCAACAAATAAATAATTAAAAGTAAATACTTTTATATATATATATATAAATATAAATACAATGTTAGCATACATAAATAGGAGTGAAATTTATTTTTTTATTTTTTTATTTAACATGAAGAATGACATGAAATACACCTTAAAATAGAAAAAAAGACTCTGACAATATAAAACAAATCAGTATATCCCAAAAGAACCGAAAACATCGTAAAATGTAGCAATTATTAATTATAAGTCTAATGAAAAATAATATGAAAAATAATTAATGGAGTGTGAAATGTAAAATGTAAAAAAAAAGACCTGAAATATGACATGACATACACCTTGAAATGAAAAACGGCATATGCATTATTTTAATTTTAGAAATTATTTGTTGAATATTCATATAAAATATTATACACTGAAATATAATTATGTTTATTAATTGCGAATGTATACATATTTTTAAAGTTATATAAATTATTGCATTTTCTAAAAATATATTTTTTATTCAGTGCTAAGATGTATAAATTAAAATAAACAGTTATGTCTAGTTAAAATATTAACCATTTTAACCAATATTTCTCTGTTTGTGGAGCTGACAGGAGGTTTGACTGGTTAATCAGTCTGGCTAATATAAGCATGCATGTGTTTAATTTATTTTTCCGGGAGATGCTTTTTGTCCTGTTGTGTGCGGTTGTTTGCGCACCTGTATGCGTCCTGCGATGCCGCTGAAGCTCGTCGCTCCTGGTGAAGCGTTTGCCGCAGAAGATCCAGTTGCAGACGAACGGCCTCTCTCCCGTGTGCCAGCGCAGGTGAGCCCTCAGGTGAGACGTTTTGCCATAAACCTTCCCGCAACCCTCCATGTGACACACGTGCTGCTTCTTCTTTGACGGGTCACTGTTATTTCTGTCAGAATACAGAGAACAAAAAAATTGCTTTAGCTTGTAAAAACACAAACTGTAAACCGTTAAAGAGACTTTTAACATTTATAATATCTATATATTAAGTTTTTTGTACAGTTTTATCTACTTAAAAAAAAAAAACAGACCTGTGAGATGTAACTCAGAATTCAAAGTCAGAATTGCGAGTGTTCACATCTTGCAATTCTAACTATTTTATTAGAAATCTGAGTTTATATCTTACAATTTTGACTTTTCTCTTAGAATTCTTAGTTTATATCTTGCAGTTCTAACTTTTGTCTTAGAATTCCAAATTTATATCCTGCAATTCTAACTGTTTTCTTAAAATTCTGAGTTTATATCTTACAATTCTAACTTTTTTTATTAGAATTCTAAATTTATATCTTGCAGTTCTAACTATTTTCTCATAATTCCGAGTTCATAATTTAGACTTTTCTCTTAGAATTCTTAGTTTATATCTTGCAATTCTACGTTTTTTCTTAGAATGATACATTTTTATCTTGCAATTTATATTGCAACTAACTATTTTATTAGAATTCTAAATGTATATCTTGCAATTTTGACTTTTTTTTTTAGAATTGAGTTTATATCTTACAATTCTATTTTCTTAAAATTTCAAGTTTGTATCTTGCAATTCTAAATATTTTCTTAGAATTCAGAGTTTATATCTTGGAGTTCTAACTTTTTTTAGAATTCTAAGTTTATATCTTGGAATTTAGACTTTTTGTATTAGAACTATGAGTTTATATCTTACCAATCTAACTATTTTCTTAAACTTCCGAGTTTATATTTTTAACTTTTTTCTTAGAATTCTAAGTTTATTTCTTGCAATTTAGATTTTTTGTATTAGAATTATGAGTTTATATCTTGCAATTCTAACTATTTTCTTAAAATTCAGAATTTATATCTTGCAATTCTAACTATTTTCTTAGAATTCTAAGTTTATATCTTGCAATTCTAACTTTTTTTTCTCAGAATTCTAAATTTATATCTTACAATTCTAACTATTTTCTTAAAATTCTAAATGAACATCTTACAATTTTGACTTTTTTCTTAGAATTCCAAGTTTATATCTTGTAATTCTACTATTTTCTGTTACAGAATAAAAAAAGGTAATCACGACTTCTTATCTTGCAAAACTGACATTTTTCTCAAAATTGCAAGATAACTTGCAATAGGAAAAAAAAGTCAGAATTGTGAAATAAAATGTTGCAATTACTTTTTCTATTTTTTTTTTATCCCATGGCGGAAATAAGCTTCCGTACCTAACTGCTAAAAAGCAGCACGATAAAAAAAACCCTAAAAAAGAGTAAAAGTCTTTTAATCTCCTGGTTTAATCTCTTTCAGTTTCTCCACTTGCACACTCTCATATTACACTCCTTTATTCCTCGTTCTCTCGGTTTTTATTTTCATACATACCTCCCCTCTCCGTCCCTGCAGTTGGGGCAGGAACAGGCCACCCTGCGCAGCCTCTTGCTGGGCTGACCCTCCTGGTCCGACGGGCTCTGGACCTGCCCCATCTGGTCTGGACTCACTGCGTTCAGGGTCGTGCTGCTGATGTTGCCAACGGTCACCGTCACCGGGGCCGACTGAACTTTGACCCCCTCTTGACCCTGCTGCTGACCTGTGAGAATTCACAAACAACACAGCTGATTAAATCACTCTGTGAACGGCTGATTGAGACAACGGTTCAAAACACCAGTTAACATTTAGACTTCAAATAACAAGTGTCATAAATGTTTTGAACCAAACAAATGTTCGTGAGTTCCTGTGTTTCCAGTTGAAATCTGTTAAAACAGCTCTTATTTTCCATAAGAAAAGCTAGTCAGCGGTGGATCCAGACATGCAAAGGCCATTAACAAAGAGTCTGAAATCTGACACCTTACCAAGCATTTGGAAACAACATTCTGACTCTGACTCATAAAATATAAATGCCTTAATTTTTTTTTGGAAAAACACAACTACATTTCATGCTACTGTTCCACACTGTGTCCGAGAAAACAGTCGTTTTCAAATTAAACATCAAATAGTTTTAATCAAGAAACACAGCGACCACATTTGGTGCAAAAATACTGTGATAATTACTGCAACATCTATTAATAACTCTTGCCAGGTCAAACTTTTCATCAAAATCAGGGAAAAATTATGACATTATTTTCCTGACAATTAAGCACATTTTCATTGCCCAAATTTGGATTACTGTAATTAATAAATAAATAACAGTGTTGTTTTAGTATTGAGATATTATTACAGTTTTGATTAATATTTTTTATATGTTTTAATTTTTGATAGTTTTAGCAATTTTGTTTGTGTTTTAGTTTGTTAAAAAATGTGTCTATTTTTTATGGCTATATAATGTTTATTCATTTTAATTTCAGTTTTAGTTATTTTAGTTAAGCTAAATAAAAGTAAGAAATGTTGCTTAAATAAAGTTTATTGTTTTTATATTTTATTTTATTTCAGGTAAAGTTTAAATAACAATAATATTATAATAATAATAAATGCTAATATTTCAATGAATAAATAATTCTAAATAAATAAATACATACATACATACATACAAACATACACTGCATGCCAGTTTTATTTTATAGTTATTTTTTATTTATTTTACAGTTTTTATTAATATTTAGAATTAGTTTTTGTCATTTTGTTGTGTTTTTATTATTATCTATATTATTTTTATTTTAAATATGCCTATATAGATTTATTAATTTTATTTTAGTTTCGGTTTTAGCTTTTATTTCAAGTAATAAAGGCTGTTATTAAATGGTTTTAGTTTTAGTTACCTATAATAACCCTCATACATACTCACTACTATAATGTGAAAAAAAAGTAAAAAATGTTTATTAATAATTTAATTAATTATTTTAGTTCATTTTAGTTCATTTTTGTAATTATGTTGATGTGTTTATATTATTTGTATTATTTTTATTTTTAATATGCCTTTATAGATTTATTCATTTTATTTCAGTTTCAGCTTTAGCTGTTATTTAAAGTAATACAGTTTTTTTTTAACATTTTTAGTTTTAGTTAACTATAACAACCCTCCTACATACTCACTACTATAATGTGAAAAAGAGTAAATTATTTTATAATTATTTATTTAAAAAAATACATTTGTATTATTTTTTTATTAATCATTTAATTAATTATTTTAGTTCATTTTAGTTCATTTTTGTAATTTTATTGATGTGTTGTTATTATTTGTATTATTTTTATTTTTAATATGCCTCTATACATTTATTAATTTTATTTCAGTTTTGGTTTTAGCTTTTATTTTAAATTATTTTATAAGTATTTATTACAAAAATAATTTTTTATTATTTCCTAATAACCCTTTAATTAATTCTTTTAGTTAATTTTAGTTAATTTTGTAATTTTGCTAATGTGTTTTTATTATTTGTATTATTGTTATTTTTAATATGCCTTAGAATAGAATTAATAGATTTATTATTATTTATTATTTCTATTTCAGTTTCGGTTTTAACTTTTATTTCAAGTAATAAAAGGTTTTAGTTTTAGTTAACTATAACAACCCTCCTTCATTCTCACTACTATAATGTGAAAGAAAAGTAAATTATTTTATTCATTATTTATTTTGAAAATATACATTTTTATTGTTTCTTAATAACCATTTAATTAATTATTTTTGTTAATTTTTAATTAGTTTTCGTAATTCTGTTGATGTTTTTATTCTTTATGTTATCTTTATTTTTAATATGCCTATATATTTTCAGTTTTAGTTATTTTAGTACATAGAGTTTTTAAATATTATTTAAATATTTTATTTTATTTCAGTTCAACTTCATTTCATTGCAAGTAATAAAGGTTTTTTTTATATAGTTTTAGTTTTAGTTAACTATAATAGCTGCCTCATACTCACTACTATAAATATAAAAAAATATTTAAATATTTTTGATTAATTATTAAATAAAAAAAATATTATTCTGCATTTACACAGATAGTACAGATAGTTTTAATGAATGTATTTCATGAATGAAAATATCTATTGAGAATTACCATTGAAACTGACGCATAATGTCCAAACTTAAGTAAAAAATGTGCTTCATTGTCATGAAAATAATGTCATAATGCAAAAATGT